>VYXC01007095.1:781296-833835 GCA_013397175.1 Platysteira castanea | reverse complement strand
TACGGGTACGGGTACGGGTGGGGGTGCCGGTGCCGGTGCAGATGCCGGTGCCGGTGCCGGTGCGGATGCCGGTGCGGATGCCGGTGCCGGTGCGGGTGCCGGTGCCGGTGCCGGTGCCAGTGCCGGTGCCGCCGCGCGGGGGCAGCAGAGCCGGCTTCCCGCGGCGCTCGGGCGGAGCCGCCCCCGCGCTGAGGCCCGGCATCACGGACGGTTCGGGTTGGAAGGAACCTTTCATGGGCTGCGACGCCTTACACTACAGCAGGCTGCTCAGAACCTCATCCAACCTGGCCTTTAATGTTTCCAGGGATGGGGCATCCACCACCTCTCTGGGCAACCTGTGCCGGTTTCTCCACCCTCCTTATAAAAACCCCTTCCTTATAGCTAATCTAAATCGACCTTCCTGCATTTTAAAACCAGTCCGCCTTGTCCTATCCCGACAGGCCCTGCTAAAAAGTTGGTCCCCATCTCTCTTGTGAGCCCCTTTAGGTATTGGAAGGGGCTCTAAGGTCTCCCTGAAGCCTCCTCCAGGCTGAACATCCCCAGCTCTCCCTCCCTGTCTCCAGAGCAGAGGCACTTCAGCCCTGTGAGCATGTCCGTGGCCTCCTCTGGACTCGCCCCAACAGCTCCGCGTCCTTCCTGTGCTGGACCCCAGAGCTGGAGGCAGCTCTGCAGGTGGGGTTTCACCAGAGAGGAAGCGAGGGGCAGAATCCCCTCCCTCCCCTGCTGCCCACACTCCTCTGGATGCAGCCCGGATATGTTTGGCTCTCTGGGCTGCCAGCACACACGGCCGGGTCATGTTCAGCCTCTCATGTCCAGCCTCGCACCCCCCAGCACCCCCAAGCCCTTCTCGGCAGAGCTGCTCTCCACACACTACAGAGAGGTGCCTTTTTACCTCTCCCCCTCCATGTGCTCCATGAGGGCCTTGGCTGTGCTGTGCTGGCAGTGGGGTGAGTGTGGGTGGGATTTAGCTCCAGTCACTGATAAGGGCAGTGCCACGCACAACTGGCAGGGTGTTAAGGTGGATTCAGGTTTCGTTTAGGGGTGTTAGAGTGGATTAGGGTTAGATTTAGGGGTGTTAAAGTAGATCAGGGTTTGATGTAGCAGGCCCCAGATTTAAGGACTCTGCGCTGCTCCTGCTGGGTGGTAAAATAGGGCTCTCCTACCTCTGTCCTCTGGGATCCCCAAATGGATCTGTGGCAGCTTAGTTGTATTTTCTCTCATATTTTTTGCTTAATTTCACCCTGAATATTTAAGTTTAATATGTGATGTAGTTCAATTCTCCTGGCTGTTAACACACTGAGTAAGGCAGGTTTTAGCAGCCCTTTCATTACTTTATTTTTCTTGTTTTTCTTTTTTTTTTCCTTGGCAATAAGAAAGTCTCATTTCCAATTTACTGCTGTGGACAAAGCAGTACATGGCAAGGATGTATTTTCTTTTCACACTCTGTGTTGGTTTTGGCTGGGTTTCAGGTCTGACCTCTCCCTATACACCAGATGTTTGTGCCCTGTTGTGGTTAGTGCCGGACAGAAAACATTGCCTGACAAGCTGATCTTCTTTTTTCTCCTTTTTAAGGAGAAGATCCTTGAAAAAAGTCCTTATCCTTGGCTCAGAATAGGAGGGATTTAACTCTACTGGTATTGATTTGACTAAGAAAGCACAACATTTTTCATTTTCTCTTGTTTCTTCTCTGTTGGGATATTCTCAAACACCAGGAAATTGCACAATCTGAATGACTGCTTAACTAAAAATTGCAACAACTCACAGTTGCAACAGCCTTTGGAGTGAGCTCATGCCTGACTGCTGAAACAGAATATTTATTCACTGGTAGAATATTTATGTGGTTAAAGAAGAAAGCCTACAATACATACCTTAAAGCCGTGATTGTCCCTGTTTGAGACAAAATTCAGAGGAACGTCCAAATTTTAACGTCCTCTCTTGGAAGGCCAATTACAGCCACCCCTCCCCCACTAGGTTTGGGAAAGAAATATTCCTCATAGGAAAGTGAAAAGGAAAAAAACCTATTTATTTAACAAACACACAGGAAAATAATAGCATTTCACAGTGACAACAGGAGTGACAACAGGACCGAGTTGTGGACCTGCCTGTGCAAATCTCCCCAGCCAGCTCCAGGTAAAGGTTTAGGGGCTGGAGAAGTCCCAGACACAGCTAGAAGAAGGAAGTGGGACCAGTGGGCCACATATGAGCCAGTTCTTTAATGGAAGTTCTAACAGAAGCTGGAGCAGCTGCAATGAAAACTGATGCAACTCTCCCAGGAGGTCAGTGGTCTCATTAGGTACATATTTAACAGGAATAAATTCAAGTGCTGAGCCAAACCACAGCATCAGAGGTGAAATCAAAGTCCTCAGGGAAACCCAGTGTCCTCTACTGAGCGCTACATTAATCTCTCACCCACCTTTGGTATTCATTTCTCCATGAAAGGGTTTTTGTTTAGTTGGGATAATGTGTCATTCTTCCCTGGGGAGCTGGAATTTTAGCCAGGTGCAAGTCATAGCAGGGCTTTGCCAAATGCCCCATGCACTGCACCGGGTGGCACAGGGAAAACTGCAGGTCCTGGGTGGAAAAGGAGAAGCTGTGGTGCTGGCATTCACCAGCACAGCCATGCTGACAGCAGGGTAAGACTGGGATATTGATGTTTGACCCAGCCTGCTGGGGGCTTGAGATGGAGCACAGCAGCCAAAATACCAGCTTCCCCTTTCAAGTGTTCTCAGAGGTGCCAGTTTGGCATTATGTGTGTCCTGCAGTGGAATGTGCACCCGTTAGCATATTCCTCCACAATTAATCGGACAACTGGCGCATGATTCTCCATGAGCAGGAAGTAAAGCCTCATTTCCTGTAAATCTGTGTCCTGTATTACTAGACTCCACTGCAAAGAAAATTCCCTCCCCACAGCAAGCAGAGTGTGTGATGTGATGACATGCACACTAATGAGCGGGCTGAAAGGCAGCTGCCTCCGAGCAGGATGGCAGATGGCCACGCTCACAGGCTTCCCACCCAACTGTCTGGAGATCAAGTGGGAGAAGGAGTTTTCAGGAGACACACAGAAACCTCTCTTCAGTTCTAAAACACATCTTTCAGGGGTGGTTGGATGTGGCATTGGAGCTTAAAGTGTTGTAGGAGGCACTGCCAGAACGTGCAGCATGGCATTCCCATAGGAAAGCAGGATGGCAGGGCTGGGCGGGGCTGAGCTGGCTGCTGTCTCACCTGACTCCACAGAACCTCTACCTTCTGCATCTCCCAAACATCCTCAGCAAGTCTGGAGCTGCAGATGTCCTTGCACCAGAACAAGCTCCTGTTGGCTGGAGCCTGAGCTCTTTCCAGGCTTTCCCTTTTCTGGGGTAACACAGGAATACATGCTAGGCTTAGAAAATGCATGAATATTGAAACCAGAAGTGGGATAACTTTTTTGTAAGAGTGAAAGAGTTGGTAGGCTCCCTCTTACAGGTCATCTTCCTGCAGTTCCTCTAACATACTCTGGGATGGTCATTAAGGCAATGCAGAGAAGGCCGTGGGCTCTTTGTCTTCCCCTGCTGAGTTCGCGGTGCACACGCTGTGCCCTGCGTGCTGCATTTGGAGAGACAAACCTCCCCAAGTCCTTGGTGCTGCTGGCTGGAGGCATCTTGCACTCCTCTGTCCCAGTCCCCTATCTCCACTCTGCGTGTGCTGGCTCTTGTGCTCAGGGAACTGATCCAGCTGAAAAGTAGAGAAAAAAGGAAAAAGATGGAGTTTGAGCCTGGATGAATCCCTCAGTCTGGCTGGCGGCATGGCCACTTGATAGCAAGTGTCTCCACGAGAGAAGGGGCTGCTTCCTCCTTGAGCAGCAGCTGGTCTAGAAGCCAGCTATTGGAAAACATGTTCCATGAGCACTCCTGCTTCTCTCCAGCCCCGTCTGCTGTGTTCCAGCCCAGCAGTGCCCCTGCCCTGCTGTCGGGTGGTTTCAGCCAGGGCTGAGCTGGCTGGAAGCTCTGGTGAGTTGTCAGCTAAATTAATTCCTGCCCCAGCACCCTGGGTGGCTCTGTGTCACCAAGGGTGGTGAGAAGGACATCCGTCTCTTCCCTTAACACTACAATGGATTTGTGCCCAATTAAAGTGACTATTAACTGTGGCCTTCATTAGTAGTACTGACAATGGAAACTTTTAATCAACTGTTTGGCTTGTGGAAGAGGCGGAGGAGGGAAAGGATCACTTCTCCATTTACCATGGATAAATTATGAAGAAACCCCCAACCTAAAAAAAATTCCCCATGAGTAATTTGAGTGCAATACAGCTGGATTTTAAAATTCATGACTTAGGGGTGGGAGGGAGAAAATATATTTTAAATCCTTGCTTTCTCCATCGAGCCAGATAAGTTTAGCAAGGATCAAGTTAAAGTGGTGACTGTTTTCCTTGCTGGCTCGAGTGTTTCTGCCAGAACTGGATTTTTTTATGTCCCACTTATAAGGGGGCTGGAGCAGGGGAAAGGTGCTGTAATGGAAATGCTGACACCACTTCAGCACTGGGCAGCCCTGCTAATGGTGCCCAAAGAGCTGGAGGGGCTCACTTGGCAGCTCATACGGGGCTGAGCCTGACAGAAAGGCTCTTTGAAAATAACTTACTGCTCCAAAAATAAACGCAAAAAGCCCAACCTTCTTCACACTGAATCGGTGGCAAAATTGCTCTCAGCATTATGGGAGCCCCAGGACATTGTCCAGGGTTTCCCCAGCCAGCGCTGCCATGGGATGGGGTTAATTGCCTGAGGTGTGGTGGGAATTGTTGGGTGTGATTTAATAACACTCTACATCTAAAATAGGAGGGAGGAAAAACTAGCTAAACCAGAATAGCCCTGGCCTTGCTGAGGGTGGAGGCCAAGTAGGGTGCAAGGGTAAAGGTGTCTTATCTATGCCATGTCCTTCTGTCCCCATGGAGAGCTGCTGGCCACCAAATGTCCTCCCAGCCCCACAGCCCAGCCATCCAGCACTGTCCCAGGCTGCTGTCATCCCACTCTTGGCTTCCTCACACATTTTTCACAACTGTGATCCCTTTTGCTTGTGTGGAGTAGAAATCTGTTCCCAGGGAGGAGGAACAAAGGCTGGGTGCTTTAAGCCACCATGCTGTGGGCTTTGGGGAGTTTCTGGTGACATTTTTGGAGGAGCTGCCTTTCTCTTTTCTCCCTCTGGAATGCACGTTGTGCCACAAACCACAGGGCAGAGCAAACCCACTGCAGGTGTGGGCAGCAACCGCCCTGCTCCACATGGCACAGACCCAGGAGAGCTGGGCTACAGAAAAGAAGCTGCTGTTTAATACCATGTGAAAGTGCTTCAGCTGGGGACACCACCATTTATCTGATTTTTCAAGAAACCAAGTCCAAAGTTTAAAGCAGCCAGCTGTTTGCAGTGGGGAGAACTGTGCAAAAATCAGGAAGTTCTCAGGGTTGCCGAAGCAGAAATGCTCATTCAAACCACAGAGTCTAAAGGGAAATTTAAGGGAGCCTGGACCTTTCAACAAGAAATTGTTCTTTTTACATAATGAGTGTTTCAGCAGGGAGGTGACACTTCGCCAGCACTGGCAATGCAAGGGATGCTCAGGAGGTGGGAGAGCAGTGGGGCTATCACAAGAGCTTGGAAAATGAATTCAGAATGTGTATTTCAAACAAACTTCTGTAGTTTGGAAAAGTGTAGGGGTTACTTGGAAAGCAGGCTGTGAAGAGATGTTTTAAACTCAAATCACATTAAGGTGAAAAGCCCCAACACAGGATTATGCTCAGCAAGGCCCCGGCATGGTGCAGCACATGGCTCACTGCCTTGCCCTCCCTTTCTGTGGAAAATGTGTTTATTTAGTGGTGCCCAGTGCTGTGTTTACCCATTCCCCTGTGACAACAGTGTCCACTCTGTGGAAACCCAGGTTGCATTAGCAAAGCTAACAAAGCCAGGGCGTCTTTGCATTCCCTCCCTTGTCTGTGTTGACTGAGATAAAACCCTTTTGCTTTCTTTGTCTCAGAGCAGAGCCTTGGAAATGCAGTAGAAAATTCCCTCGATTCCCTCCAGCCCAGCAGAGGCTGCCACATGGGCAGGCCCATGCCTGACTCACCAGTGCTCTGTGCCACCAGATGTCTTCATGTAACCCCAGCCTCGCACCAAGATTAGCTTTCACCGGAATGCAGGTTCGCAGCTATTCCAGGCAGGCTCTGCAGGAAGCCGTGTGTGCTGCTGGAGGGTTTCATTTCATTTCTCTGTACGGCTTGTAAAAGGCTTCTTGGAAACCAGATCTTTGCATTTTACTCGGGTTCACTTATCTGCCAAAAGCTGTTTCAAGTTACTCTTTCTGAACCATATTAAATTAATCCCTAGGTAAGAAGGAAACAGCAACAAGTACTGTGTATCTTTGTTGAGAACTCACCGCTTCTAATTACATTTCCCCCGTATAAGGTTTAATATCGAGGACTACAAAATGAGGTCAACCTCTATTAAATATAATGACTTTCCCTGTGGAGCTTGCGATGAAAACAGCTTCACAACAAAGGTTTCTATTTAAGGGAGAGGAAGTTTCTATTACAAAGTAGTCCCCTAACTTGGTGCAGGGGCTTCGTTTTCATTGCTGGCTACAACAAAGTGAAAAGATTTGGGTTGAGGCTTTAACCAGTGCTTATCTGAGCAGAACCAGGCGAGTTAATACATGAAGATAGGGAAGAACAAAAGCACTGTGGCTGCAGGAGCTGACCTAGAACCAGTCTGGCAAGCAACATCTGTGATCCCTGAGCCACGCCAGGGCCACCAGGAGCTGCATGCAGTGAGCAGAAAGGTAAAAAAGCAAGAGTAGGTCTGCCTTTCTCTTTTTGCTGCAGGCTGGACACAGTTCCCCACAGGTACCCCAAGGAACAGCAGTGTGGTCTGCTCCTGCAGGAGTCAAAATGAAACTTGTAAAGAATACAGGAGCTACTTTTGAAGACTGGGAAGAGCACCGTTTAGCGCTGTGCCCTGTTGCTGGGCAGCTCCTGTGTGCCCCGGGGGCAGATCCTGCCCTGCCCAACCAGTAAGTCTGCATATCCCTGATTTTCAGAAGTGCAGTGACTCGAACTGGCTCTTTGGTGCTCCTGTAGCTATTTGCGTGGCTTTTTGGCTTGGTATTAAAAGCTAGGCAAACACAATGCTGTCGTAATAACTAAATTCTCTTTTACACCAGAAATGGAGGTAAACATGGCCATAATTTGTAAAAATTGCGGTTGTCCTGATAGCAGCTTAACCACTGCCAAAGTGTGCTCTTTCTTTAAGGTATTTTTTTTTTAATTTTTGCAGCCTTGCAGGCAGGACTGTGCCAGGCAGTTGTTAAAACACTGCGCCTGCCAAGCGCAGGGCGGTTGTTTCGGCACCAGCCCGCAGCCCGTACCAACTGGTTGCCACGTTTGAGCCGCGCCGAGAGCAGTTCGCGAACGGCAGCCGCCGGTTGTTCAGCTCTGGATGCTGTGCTCCCCCCTTCTCTCGCAGCCCAGCTCGCTGCTTTACACTCCTGATCCCCGCAGCCGGCTGGGATAGCATGCAAATGGCATTTCATCCCATGGTATTAATGCCCCGGCGCGCGGTGACGCACTGCAGCCTCCTCGCAGGAAACGCAGGCTGACCCTGGGGCGCGCTGGGAACTGGGATGCGGATCAACCTTCTCCGCCAGCGGCGGTGCTCGCCCTTTAAGAAAAAGCCTGCAGTAATTTTCCATTACCCTGCACGGTCCTGTCTACGTGGCAAGAATTGTTTGCGGAGGCTGGAGCATCACGGGTGAGGAGCAAGCCCCAATCCGGCTGCCGTTGCTTGGCTACGCGCTCGGCATGCCGGCAGCGCGCCAGGCTCCTGGGAAGCACCTTTGTTCCCGAGAAGGGGTTTGAGTTGTGTTTTCATGCCGAAAGCTGGGGACAAATGCTGCTTTTCTCAAGCAGCCTGGCAGAACTGGGCTTTCCAAACAGCACGAGCCGGCCAAAAGGCTCAGTAGTAGTAATAATAATATACGTGGAGTCCATCTCTTGTGACGGTTTCTCTTCCTTTGCACAAGGAAATATCTTGTAATGAGCTCGTGGTGTTTGTTTGCTGTTGCACTGATCATAACAGTCACTTAATCAAGGCAGAAATACTGTCAGTGAAATCCTCCCCCGCTCTTGTCCTTTCCGTCTAATAAACCAGATGGATCGCTGTTCTGGAACTTGATAAGCAGGTTATTTTTTTTTTTTTAATGTAAGCTCTGGAGTCCTGAGAGGAGAGTTGTCTGAAATGCCTAAAATATTTCAAATGCTGCCAGCAGAATCTGCAGCAGCAGGAGGGGCTGTGTGTGCTGTCCCTGCTGGCTGGGGCTTAGCTTTAAGTATGGCAGCAGCATTAGTGCAACAGGCGTTTCCATGATGTCTCGAGCACGGCTTCAGCTCCAGGATAGCTTATTTTATCTGTTTGAGGCTTGATACTTGTCATTAACAATGGTTCTGTGTTCCTGCTAGCAGCCCATGCTGCCAAGGTCTCTCCCAGCATCTGCAGACAAACTACACTTGGTAACTGTCACACGAACAAGTGTCCCACCCCACAAGTCCCCCACCCCCCCTCACTTAGGTAACGCTGCCACTTCCCTCCTGCAGCAGCTCCAGAAACCCTCAGGAGCTGTTCTCCAGGAGGAATGAATGAACATGTCATTTAGGGGTGTCTGGCTGCCACCGGAAACCTGAGAATTGAAAAACTTGGTATAAAGTGGAACACACTGAGCATCAACCTTAATTCTGCTCCACGGAGTATGCAGCCAGAGGGGAATTGTGTGCTGGTGTTCTGGCATCCTGCATTGCACAGATGAACAAACCTCACCCGAGAGAGCCCTGGCACAGCTGCACAGGGGACCACCTACCCAGCCCCACTCCTTGGGTGGCTTTGAGGCATCTCTCCTGGGCACAGACACAGCCCGCCCTGCAGCCCCGTCACCCTGACACATGTGTCTCCTAACCACAACCTCTCTGAGGTTTACAGTTGAGAGATATTGGTTTCCTGCAGTTTCTCTCGCAAAATTAGCAACGTTCTCTGCTTTCTGGGCTCCTTTTTGGTCCTGTTTCCTCAAACCCAGCCTTGCCACCACCTCCTCTTCATCCCTGATGCTGAGGGCTCTGTTGCTACCACCCAGCAGCTCAGCTGATGCCCCGACCATCTGGGGACCTGCACAGCGTTCCCCACCTTCGGGAGAGCCATGCAGGAAGGGTGCAGCAGGGAATGTTTAGCAGTTTGGCTACATGCCATCCGTCACCTGGAATATGCTTGTCCTCCATCAGTGAAGTGTGTACCTTGTCTGATGGGAACGAGTGAGCAGACGTTTAGGAGGGTGAGTTTCTGCATCCCTAGGTCCAATTTTCCCATATAGGTAACTTGATGGTCAGAAACAGCACCTTATCCACATTACACACCACTGGGCTCTCTGCTCAGTGAACTTTTGGACTTGTTTTATCTGTTCTTGGATTGGTTTTTGTTTGTTTGTTTGAGTCTTTTCAGTAAACTACTGCCTGTTAGTATTAAGAACATATCTAAGAAAAGATGTGTTTGGCTCTTGAAAACTGGTTGTTAGCAGTAGCCCTTTTCCTTTTCAGTATGTTTTCAGAAGTGAAAAGCAGTACTTGGGAACTCTATTTTTTCAAGAAGGCACATAAACACAGAGGTGTGCATAAGAGGGTCCCTTTCCAAAATACGTCTGCTCTATGCTGTCTTGCTCTAACACACCGCCACAGCCGCCTTTGCTTGGGATTTGCTCCACACAGGAACATGCGGAGGATCCTAACTGCCGGGAGGAGGGTTTGCCTCCCTTGTTTGCGCTGTTAGGAATGTGGGTGAGTCACTGCCTTGTTTGAGGAATGAAACCTTCCATCCCAGCTCCTTATGCCTTTGTTTGCTTTTAGAACTGCAGTGCTTTTGAAGGTAACTCACGCTCCTGTGGCTTCTCCGAGGCTCAGGTTTAACATCTGCTTTCACGTTCTGTATTCCCTTCTTAAAAGCACAGAGATGGGACTCTATCTTCCCGAGTGTGCTCAAAAATCCATAGGGTCCTGAAGACTTTAGGAGATCAGAGCAGGCGAACCCCCAGTCGGTCTCCACTGAGCGAGGCTGGTTTCCAGCACAGCCAGTGCAGCGGGGTGTGGCTCTCGAACAGAAACGTCCCTAATTAAAAGACGCAATTTTCAAAGACAAAATTGGAACAGTCTTAGAGGACATTTTGTTTCAGGAAGGCAAGAAAAGCAGAGAAAGAAAAAAAAATGTGCTAGAAAGACACAAAACCCAGAGAACAGTTTTCTAACTTCTCTAGCTTTCAGCGATTTAAGCTTAGGGACCTGTGGTCATTTTGTGAATAAATTATCTGATTTCAAAGGATTTTAAATGCCTTAAATGATATTCCTGCTTTAGAAAATGAAGTCCTTACTTTATGGAGATGCTTAAGTATGAGTTTCAGTTCTTTCTTTTATGTTTTGCAGATTGAAAAAAAATATATAAAAGACTTCATACATAATTGTGCCATTTTCCTCGACTGCAATTTGACATCTAAACCTGATCTTTTTTCCATATGTAATAGATGGTTTCATTCTTGGTGTGTTGGGTTTTTTTTTGTTTTTTTTTTTTGTTTTGTTTTTTTAACACTTTAAGTCTGCCAGTTATTCCCAAAAGCCCAGTATTTATATTTATTCCATAGCAAGCATGTGACTGGTGTGACTGCATAATTATATCAAAACGAATTTGAGTTCCTTTTGTTGCAAAATGTTCCAGGGCTACAGATACGTTTTGAATACGTAATAAGCTCTGGGTATTGAGATTACAAGAGAAACTATCTGCAAAATTCTACAGATTAAGGTCATGCGTGAGATATTTAATTCTCCCTCCTATGAGGTTTGATTGCAAGATAGTCTGCTCCCACTGACTTCTTGAAATGAGAAGGCTTGAAAAATTGACCAGGTTCTGTCAAATTTGCTTTGCTGCTAGTGGAGCTGGAGGTGTTGAAGAAAAAGAGAATTGTGAGGAAAGGAAGAAGCAGAGACCAGGAGGGTCAAAATCCCTGCTGGTTCACAGCTTGGAAGTGAGGAAAGACACCAAGATTACTTTTTTTTTTTCTGCCACAATTTGATCCACTATAGAATTTGCTATATCAGAAGGGGCAGCTCTTCCCTCTGTTGCTGTGACTGCAGCAGTGTCTCAAGGCTGCAGCTGGGACCAAGGCTCTGTTGTGCCGGGCCAACGAATGTGTCCTTGAGGGTAAAGGATGCAAAGCGAGGATGGGAGAAATGCGAGGAACAGAGCGGAGGTCATGGGGGGAGCACCTCAGTCCTACAGGAATTCAGTCATTTCTTTTTGCCCCGCCCCAAGATGTATGTATGCATGCTCAGGCAATACACCACAGAGACTTGACGGAAGGTAAAACTGGGTAAAACTCTCTGGGAGACAGCCAGTCCCTGAGACCAGTGCTCTCCTCCACATCTGCCAGGAGGTGGATTCAGTGAATTCTTTTTTAATAGAGGTGGCCATTCTTCTGCATTTTTTTTTTTCCTCCATAAACTATTGAAAATCATCTGATGGGAATAACTTCCAGTAACTGAATTTGTCATACAAATGGCATGTATCCTTATAGAGAACAAACCACTCTGGGTTTAAGTTAAATATGGATCAGCTGCATGGACTCCCTCTTCCAAAAAGGTGTGGATGTAACAATTTCACCCTGTTGCAGACATGATTAGTCACTCGTGCCCTTCATGCCGTCTGCAGCTAGGGCATCGCTGCTGCCTCACTGCCTGTCCCAAGAGACCTGGGTGGTGTTTGTGCAAACGCGATTGGGCTGAGGAAGGGGTGGAGAAACGCAGCTCTCAGCCTGGGATATATTTAGAGAATGCAGCTGTGGGAGGCAGGAGGAACAAGAGAGCTCTTGTATTGCCTGTGCGCTGACAGTTCACATGCCTAAATAATCTGCTAGTTTCTTACCCATATGTTTCCTCCCTCCGGTCCCCAATGTTTTCAATTTGAATGTAAAGTTACACTTTAATTTAGTCAGAATCCTTCCTGAGCATAAAAGTGAGATGTGTTACAGTGTCAGCCTTGCTACAGCCCTTCAGACGGGGCAACCCGCAACTTTCACGGGCACTGGCCTTTCTCCATGGCGAGTAGGGAAATTTGACTTCATCTTTTAGGGAGGGTAGTGAGGTTCGAATATGCCTTTTATGTGCACTGCAGAGCTTTCTTGGGCTGGGAGCAGACCTGCAGCGCTGGTACAACCCCTCCCAAGCAAACAAAATCTGCTTCTTGCCAGGGCTGCTGAGCTGGGGTGCAGAGCCCGCTTTTGGCACCCTGGGCACTTCATTGAGCTGTTCAAACTCCGCTGGTCCTCCTGGCATCCCTGAGAGTCTGATCCAATATTCGCTGGTACGTCATGGGATAAAAAAGGACGACAAAAATAGGTTTACTGATGCGCTGGGTCAAGCGGGAGCGGGTTACTGTTGCTGTGCATTAGGACTAATTTGTCTGTGCTCTCTGGCCGTGTTCAGACTTGCCCCCAAGAGAAAAAGATCGAGACTGAGAACTCCCTGTGCGTCTTCTTCCCTGACTTGTTCAGTGGCACACAACAAGCCACTTGCTGGCCTGCCTCAGGCTTTAAAGGTTTATGACAAATTGAACTGCAGAATATAAAAAGAACGGTTTTTCCCCCTTTTTCTTTGGTCTTGTTTTGATATGGTTAAGGAGTTTAAAAAAACAAGACTGGTGCAGGGAAGTGATGTCTGGATGATGGAGACATCACATTTAGAGGGAGACAGACTCTGCCATTGCTTTCCTAGAGCTTGTCCCACCTTACGGTGTTTTTCCACCCACAGCAGCATTGCTAGGACATGTTGCCGTGACACATCCGTTCTTTGGCAGAGAGCACTCCGACCCTTCTCACGCTGCCATGGACAGCATGGATTTGCTGTTTCAGTGGCAGGGACCTGATATCCGTATCAGAAATACAACTCCTGTGCGTGTCTTTTAAGGTTCCACCACAGGCTGGCACTGATCCTGAAACACATCCAGCTCCTATGAAAACTGTGGTGTACGTGTGTGGGATATAGCTGTCCCACCTTTGCATGCTCTGATCTAAGGGAGTTTGGCCAGTGGCCAGTTTGTCTGTCGAAAGTATTTATTATTACAGTGTAGAAAAAATGCATCTGTGAAAAAATCTGTACGAACTCGATGCTCGGGGAGCCCACACTGTCTTTTCTGTCCCGAATCCTGCGGACTCCGTGCCCGGGACTGGCTTTGTTTCAGGAGTTAAATGGTTAACTGGAGCACTAATTGGCTCTGAGCGCTCCAGCCCTTTGCAGCAGATTATTGGCATGCTGGTAGGAGCAGCTCCCTTCCTTCCCTTCCCCCTTCATTATAAAAACATGTGCTGTAGAGAAACCAAATACCACATGGCGCCCTGCGCTGAGCCCGTCATCGCTCCCGCTCCGTGTTCAGCACAAAAAGTCCTTTTATATTTGGGAAGCGGAGGGAGAAAATTCTGGAAAGGCAAGATCGTGGCGATAGCGGCTGAATTGGCACATTTATTTACAGTGTGCAGGGGCTGGAGCCCACAGCCCCACGTACCCACGCCCGCGTGGGGAGCAGGCCCGGGGGGCTCTGAAAGCGGAGGGGAAAGCCTGTTCCATGAAGGACAGCCCTCCCCGTCATGTTTCGGCTTTGCGGAGGGCTCTCGGGAGGTACCGAGGGGCTGAATGTGAAGAGAGAAAAATAAAAGCCTTGCGGGGAAAAAAANNAAAAAAAAAGTTTCATTTCTGTTTTCCCGAGGAGCCGTGGGCGTTTTGAGGCAGCTGTCTGCAGAGGCAGGCGCCATTTCGTGAGGCGGCATTAATGCAGCGGGAGGAGACATGTTGTGTTCGTACAGTTTGGATTTTAAGGTTTTTCTGCTTGGTTGAAGCAAGAGGCTTATTCAGCCCGCCTTCACCCTTGTTCAATCCAAAGGCTTTCATTTTTTTTAAACTTGAGGGAAAATAGTAGTGACAAGCGGGGAAAACCAGGGAAAAGGGGAAAAGCTCCCCTGAGGGGGATCACAGTGTGGAAGCAAAATCAGGTCTCTCTTCAGGAGACAAAAAAATCTTAGAGGTGTAACATGGTTTCAAAAATGCCACCAAGGGCATAGGGAGGTTAACCAGGATGACAGTGTGGCTGCGCAGCCAGCCCAGGTGTGCAGGGAAAATGGGGTACATCTGGCATGTTTTAAATAGAAGATTTTTTTTTCTGCTACAAAAAAAGGTCTGACTGGTCTGTGCACACATGAAACTGGCCTTTTGTGATTTACACGAGCTGACTTGACTTCCAGGTATTGAGATGGTAGTTTTGATCTAAAAGCCCAGACTATTGCTAGTGCTGCAGAGCTGCTCTTTTGATCAAACGAGAAAATAGGAATCGTGGCAGGAGCGAGCTCAGGGTGATCCACATCAGTGCAGAACTCTTGGAGCAAGCTGCAGCATTTTGTTAAGGGCCTTTGGTATGAGAGTTGACTTTTTACCACTCTGGGACCTTTCACTTGCAAAATGCATTATAAGCCTCATTTGTTTAACAAGTCTCTGGGAGCTGGAAGAGGGAGAATTAATACTGGCATTTGGGAATACAGCTGATAGTTCTGCATTTGATTTTGGTTTCATGTCATTATTTTCTGGTTTCAGAGTCAGGAAAAGCTGCTCATTTATTTTTCATGTAGCTGTATTTTTTTTCCTGGCTTCTTAAGGAGGCAGAGCTCATGAAATCATGCTGTTAAAGGCCTGGAGCTTTTGATTTGATGTTCAGTTTCAACAAATTTCTGTTCTAGAGGTTTTGCACTTTGGAAGAGTCTGCAGGTTATAGAGACAAATCAGTGCATCTGCTAAAGGAGGAACTACAAAATGACTGCAGAGGGTCTCTGTTCACGTTTCTTGCTGACCCAACAATAAGCATCTCATTGCCAGCTGACCAGTCTATAATGTGTAGCTCGGAAATTTGCAGCCTCTGCTGGAATATGGCGCGGGATTGGGAATGCTGCAGCAGTGCAGCGCACTTGGGTGTGGGGCTGCTGACTCCCCGGAAGGCAGCCATCGTTATTTCAGCTGCTCACAAAAGACTTGAAAACTTTCAGCCACAGCAGTCAAATCCCAACTAGGTTTGCAAGGAGTATTAGTCATATTAGGACTCCTCCACGTTATGTGCAGTTGAATTTTGCGAGATCTTTGATCTCCTTGCACTGGGTCTAAACGTTCCTTTCCCAGCTTGTCACCTGCGAAGATTTCTCTGAGACTGAGATTCCGTCATTACAGAAAAGCCTCTTTGCCACCTCAAGACCATTTATTTCTTGATTGCCCTTTTTTACTCTGCTAAGGTTGCATTCCATCTGCAGTTCAAACATAACCTGGTGCAGTGCAGCGATCACCAGCAACACATGTAGTGAAGAGCTCTAGTGTGTGACATTCATGCACATCCTTGGTTTGTTTGTTTAAGACTGTGCATTATAATGATAATATGAAGCATAAAATAGTTCCCATATATAAAAATTACTTTTCTAGCATATACTAATGTCCCTTTTGGAACATCTTAATTAGGTTATGTTTTCTCCTAAACTTAATTCCATATTATTAGCAACACTTGAGTAGACTTCAACATTCCAATTTTGGTTCCAATTTTCATTCTGTTCAATGTGTGTGTGTATATATATATATGTATACACAAGAAGATAATCCTTTATTAATCTTTTGAGCAGAACAGTTTTCGTTTGTGCAACAAAAGTCCTGTGCCTGAATGTTCATTATCAGCACCTGATATGCTAGCCTGGAGCACAATAGCCTAATAATTGGAGTTAAAGGGAAAAAAAAGTCAGTTATTAAAGTCACAATGTTTCATTTTTGTGCATGTTACGATTGTGAATTATTCATGCATTTGCCTTTAGCTCCTACATGTACGAACTTAGGCTCCCCACACATTTTTTCCCCCGAAGTGCTCTATGGTTTCCTTTGTCTTACACACTAGGTTGGAGTATTCAAATGTACTGTTTAATTCCAGTAGCATGTATGGCTTGTTACGCGAAAACCTGAGACACTTTCTCAATTAAAAGCATTTTATTTTGACCTATTTGCTTCTACATCTGTCTAAAATTTGATCTTCTCGTAGTCAAGATTCAGTTGTATGGAAAGGTTTTAAAGGTGTACTGAAAGAGAGGAATAAGAGGTGAAGCACCTAGCACAATTTATATTATTTATTTTGCCATTATTAATAAAAATATGAAAGAAAAAGAAATGTTGGGGAAAATAAAAGGAAAGGTGATGCAATTATAGCTGTATGTGCAAAGCTACAATGTGCTTGATCTTACTCTTGAAATTTAGACCTCTGCTTCAGGTTCTCTTTCTGTTCTACAGACTGTATTAGTTAATTTCAGTTGCATTTTCCAAGTACTGACATACATGTTCATCCCTAAACTCACTTCATGTGCTTCCAAATCCTTGGGAGAAGATTTCGTTTAGACACCAAGAAAAAACTGGAGTGATTCCTAAATTACATTTAGGTGGGCCTAAATGTAATTACTCAGCCCTGAATTAAAGGCACAGGCACATAACTTATGTCTCACATGTTTGGAGTAACATGAAGAGATCAAAATATCAGCTTTTGTCATTAAAGTAAATGTTTCTAGACTTAAAACACATTTGTAGAGAGAGGTGATAGATTCTGGTGAGATGCATGATTAAATCTTGAAGAAAATAAATCTTGTTTTGGGCACATAGAACCTTGTTGGGATCTTCCTCTGGGTGAAATGGCAATGAAGGTGGCAGTCAGACTTTTCAGGTGGTGATCAAGCACTGTGTGTGTCTCAGCCAAGCTGTCTTGTGTTTCCTCTGCTGCTTTAATTGCACAAGAAGCCATTGACCTAATTTTGTGACAGGACTGTACCAACAGTGTTTTCTAGGGCTGCTTAGGTTCTCTCACAGCTCACCATCTAATACAAAACTTTGGCTATTAAAAAGAAAGTGCACTGTGAATGGTTTTAAGCTGAAACAAGATTGTCACCCTTAACGGCTTGCTCAGAGAGAGGGGGAGTATTTGTTTCAGCGTGAAAATCTCATCTGCAACAGTTAAAGCTGGTAATTCCGGAGTTTAGGTGCCTGATGGGCCCAGAGCTGCTCTAGTGCCTGGGATGCTGAGCTCTCTGAGCTGGGTAAAGCTCTGGCAGGAGCCAGTTTATAATGAATTGACTGTAGGAAGAAAATATAAAACCTTGTGGGAAACATCAGCCTGACATGGGAGCTTGTTTCTGTTCAGGTGACATTCTAATCCAAGTGTGTTGGTGCATCACTACAGCAAAAATTGATTGGCCTCCACATCTAGCAAGTATTGACAAATACGAAGAAGTTTGTTTTGAGCTACTAACATAAGGGGTCTTTTATATATATGGTGCATTACAACAGGGTGATTCAGTGCTTTGTCAGACTGTCTATAAAATACAAAATTATATGGTTGCAAGATTTCAGAAAAAAAAAGGTACTGTTTCTTTTCCCTGCATGTGGCAATTTACTGAATAATGCATCATTTTGTCAACTTTTATATAGCAATCAATAAATGCCCTGTGGTGCTACCTGCACATGGGAGACAAGAATGAAGATCGTTATGGAAACAGGCTTGAAACTTGCTTGAAATAAAAATCCCAGTTCTATACTTGTGATTTTGGAGGCCTGGGCTGTTTTCCTTTCATTCTAGAGTAGCTGTAATTTATCTTGTTCAATCTGAGTGAAGTTCCTCATGTTTGCAAGGCCGGTATGAAACCCTTTGCCTCCAAAACTCCCAGGAGATTTACCAAGAAAATAGACTTGTAATTATAATCATCATCTAAACTTTCCAAAGTCTCCACTAGAACTCAAATGGAGAGTTAGTAAAAATAAAAATTAGAGCTTATAGTTGGGAACTTTTTTTCCTCGATTTTGACATGTAAACACATATTTGTGCTAAGCCCATTTTCCCTTTTCTGATTGTATTCCTCAAGCACTTAAGCATCAAGCTTTACTGGCTTACATTTACAGCAAATAAGTTTCAAGCATGGACAGGTAAATGCCTTTGGAAAATGAGCTTTAAATGTGCATAAGGAAGTAATCAACCTAGAATTTCAAATTATCTGAACTTACAAAAAAAAGTAATTTCATTGTCTATATCTTCTAAATATATAATTTTGCAGCTATATTTAAAATTCAGATATTCTGGAGATTTGGCTTAGAAGTTATAAAATGTCCTAATTCTTTATGTAACAATTCCATAACATATTAGAAAATGGGAGAACAGTATCTATTTTGAAATGTAAGATTGGGTAAGGCTCCCTTAATCATGCCAGTATTTTGGGGTTTTTTTAAACAAACTCTTGATAAAACAACGACCACAAAACACTCCTGTGACTCTGCAGACTGTATTTCCAGCCAGAATGGTAAGATAAAGAACACTGCTTGCAGCTTCTACCTTTTAAAGTGATTTTAAACCCTACCACTATGGCTAATCGTATGGTTCCAGTCCTGCAAGCTTCCAAGCAGGGAACTCGATCATTGCAGAGCAGTTCAAGTGTGTAAGCCAGGTCACATTACCTGCCTTGGTGTTCTCTACCTGTGGCATTACAGTCCCTGGGAAGGCGTACTTCAGTTTCTTACTTGCTTTCAAAGGTGATTTCAGCAATCAGCAAAGTTGCATAATTATTTTTCATGTAAGGAGACATGTAATACCTTGTTAATATTTTTATAAACTTCAGTGTCTAAGCAGGGACAGGCAAAATGGTCAGTATTTTTCTACCATGTCCCAGTCCTCTTATAAAAGTTTTCCAAGCCAAACAGAATAGTTTGTTACCTAAAAGGTGACCTTGAAAAAACAGAGCATTGCATACAAGAAGTAGGGGCTAAAAAACGGGGTAAAGAAACAGATTTGTTGTTCCAAGCTCCAGTGGTTTTCTTTAAGAAGCAATTAAACACATTATTATCCAATCACCCATATTATTCAAGTTTGAAACAGTCTGGAGTTTTAAACTCTCGTAAGATTTCATCAAAATAAGGACTACTGCATCTTTCTGACTTTTCTTGTACCTCTAAGGCTGCCATTTAAGGCAATGGCTGTGTGTTAGACATTGACCAAATACAGCATAAATACCTTGACTGAGATGGTCTCTACTTCTTACATCCAGTTAAGATGGCAACAAGGGATAGTTTGAAGATGATCTGTAATAATAACATAGAACATCAAATTTCAAACCTCCTTAAGAAAAGTGGATTTGATTTCCCAAGAAAAATGTGTGTATATTCCCTAGTGAAGTTAATACAAAGCATAATAATTAATGCTCTCACTAGATGATAGCTGCTGCTCTGTTATTTGCTTTATTGTATACAGGAACTCATG
Source organism: Platysteira castanea (assembly GCA_013397175.1). Classification (NCBI taxonomy): domain Eukaryota; kingdom Metazoa; phylum Chordata; class Aves; order Passeriformes; genus Platysteira; species Platysteira castanea. The sequence continues at coordinate 814,444 of VYXC01007095.1, read as the reverse complement.
CAAAACTGAAACAGCGAGGTGTGTCGGTTGTTAAGGAGCTCTTAGATCTAAAATTTGAGCTCGGGCCACAAGATCACATGTGCAGTAACAGTACTGATTCTTTGATGCATTGTGACCAACAAGTAAAAATTTTTGTTAGGAGAGACCATTAAATCCCACAAAATATGTTTAATCCATTTCTGATTTCCATTTTGTCTTTATACTTTTTATTACTAACTTATTTTTCTTTGAAAGCAGGAATAGAAAGCTGAATCTTGGTTAAAATTGCTTCATTTTTAATAAATTGAAAAAACACAGGGGTTTGGCTTAGACTGAAAGATTTTTTTCTTTACCATATGTTTATGACACTGATAAGAATTTGTTTCTAATTATTCATGGTAATAAATCTTTTTCTTGCTGCCTCACAAGGTTCATCATTCTGAACATGAGCCCCATAAAAGTGCCAGCAAACCCCCCATATTAACATAATCTCAGTTTTCGGTGTTAAATCCTAGGAACAAAAAGGGCATATGTAAAAGTTCTCTCTATGTGTGTAGATGTGTTTACAATTATTCATTACCGGCTAGAGCAAAAGTCTGGATTTCAATTCCAGTTCCAGACTTGGAGCAGAATGAACAGCACGAGTTCATTGCTAGGACTGAGTTTTATCCTTGCTGCTGCTGGGTTTGTTGCTTGTCTTGTGACAGTAGCAAAAAGCTTTACCTGGGATCAATACACAGTAATCATCAAACCAGTCACACAGGGAACGTGGTTCCATGCTTAGAAGGTGAATTTGTACCTACCTGAGCAGTTATTGTGATTTTAATAGTGAATTACTGAGGAAGGAAACAGAAGAGGGGGAAAAAAGCAGATTGTTTGTTTGACCAACATGTTACAGGTTACATACAAAACCTGAAAACAGAGCCCCTGCTTGATTCAGAACAAAGTGACAACTTCTATAAACACACAGTTTACAGGAAGTTAAACGCCTCCCACAAACAGCTTGCTGTGCTCAAAGGGCATTCCATTCTGTTTGCATATTCTCTGTCCAAGTAATCCAAACTATTCTGTTTGGCCTAGGGCCTAGGAAATTGGCATTAGTTTCTTCTGAAAAGTGAGAGTTTTGGTTGAAGAAAAGTTTGGTGACAATGCATATCTCACAGTCTTCTTCAGACTTCCGTTTTCTACTTCAAAAGGCAGATAAAATACTTAACCTTTGTCCAATATTTGCCTTTCCATTATATTTGTGTCTCCAAAGATCTGTGGGCTACACTGTATAACACAGAATAAACTGCTTCACCAATCTTTTGGTGTCGTCTGGTACAGAGGGCAGGTTGGGGCAGGTGGGGAAGGGACACTGCCCTGTGTGAGATCACAATGTGCCTTCGAATGTTGTCTCTAATGTATAATAACATGGGGCTGGGGGAAGGAAAAAAGGCTCTACAAGAAAATAGAGTACCAGAAAGTCAGGTTCTGTGCCTCCATCTGGAATTCCAGCCACAGACGCAATCTCAGAAAATAGTTCCCAAATTAGTAATGGAAACATTAACTTGTCCCATTATCAGATGTGTTTCATAAAATTTGGCCGAAGTATTTGGTCTAATGATACACAAAGGAAGAAAGTGTGTCATCTGAAAGAGAAAGAATGAACTTTACAGAGGAAATTGCAGTGTAGAAATGCTGAATTTAGAAGGAAAAAAATGGGGTAACTGCAGAGGCAGTAGGAATGAGAATTTTGTTTCACTGTTTCATTAGGAAGAAGAATGCAAACAGACCTCTCCTGGTCACACAGCAAAGCTGTGTGAGGGGAGCCACAGCTCTGCAGAGTGACTGTACTTGTGCTTACCTCCATGCAACTCGCTTGGGGCCAAGGAACAGAGGAGGTCATGGATACTTGTGTAAGGTTTTTTGGAGCTGCTTCAGGTCTTGGTGCCCAGGAAGCAAAAGAGGAGCACTGCATATGTTTAATGAGAATATTAGCCTCTCAGTAATTTTTTGGTTACACATAGCAGCAATAGAGTAAGGGACTTCCAAAAACATTTGTCTATAAATTACATAGGTATTTTTTTTAAGAGGAACAGTTATTACACTAGACAGTCTGGTATAGTTAGAGAAAATCAGGTAACAGTCCCAGCACACAGGTTAGGTCTTGTTCAGTTACAATCTTAAACTCTCCTGGCTGGAATCACACTACTCTTACAAAGCACAGTTATGTCTAGAATGCCTGATCTCTTTTCTTCCTTTCATGTGGTTATTGCAAGTGATCACACATACATTTTTCTAGAAACGTACTTGTGTTTTGGGAAGAAACAACAGAGAGGCTGGAAATTGTACATGGAATTTCTAATCTTGGGCCTCGCTGTGAAGTTTTACCATGCAGGATCGGCTGAAAATGCTGACATAAGTAGAAGTGCTGTTGCTGCACCCCGCTTTCATCTGGATCCTGCCTCATTCTTCCCCCTTTTTTCACTGCTGGTGGTTTTCCAAGGAGGACAGCACCTGGATTCTGTCCATGCAAACACCTTTACATACAGTTACATGTGAGCAGTTCCACTGAGAGCAAGAGGATTGGCCTTTGCAGGAATCTGAATGGGAATGAAGTTGCAGAACAGGCTTTCTGCTATCTGTAGTCTCTGTAGACCAGAACTTCAATAATTCTTCTTGTGAGAGGGGAAAAAAAAGGCCTTTTGCCCTTTTTCAGTGCGAAACTCCATCAACTCTTTTGTACCACCACTGATTCCTTGACTGGAGGTTCCCATGCTGTGGCACCTTTATATGGGTGACCACTATCCCTTCTCTGAAGATGGTAACACCTTGTCCCACTGTCTACAAGTAGTAGATATCCCCTGCTACCCTATACATGAAGTCAGTTTTTCTCTGTATTTTGAAAGGAAGTACATCTCTTGGCTCAAAATCACAGGGATTGATTCTTTTCAGCTGGCCACTTCCTTGTGGCTTTTCCAGGACTCAGCTCAGGGGAGAGCTGCCGAAGTCCAACTGCGTGATTTCAAGTGCCAGACTGAATCCTGAGGCCTTCCATAATCATTTGAAGTATTGTTAGTTTAATTCTGTCATAACTGCCCAGCTTCATTAGTATGAAAAAGGAAGACCTAGACAATTTGTTTCTGCTTTTAATGGAATCATCTGGGCAAATGAAAGAAGGTGAGAGGTGCACATAACATGCAAAGTGACTGCTAAAGTATATAAATATCAGTTCTGTCATGATTGCTGCATGTGCTTCTTGGAGAGAAACACCATAACTGGAGCTGGAGATAGCATTCATGGCACTGACCAGGAATGTGAGGGATGCCTTTCCATCTTGCTGGTACCTGGTTTCTGTGGCTGTAGTCAAAATAGGAGAGAGTGTCATGGTGAGGTTGGCACACCAGAGAGTTTCTATGATGTTGGCTACAAAAAACAGGATACCTAGTTTTATTTGGGTGTCTGTGCTGTTTCTGAGCAGCAGTAACAAGGGATTGATGTGGCAGATGAGCAGGTGACAGGGTGGTGGTGGCTCTATGCCCCTGCCGGGCTCTGGAGCTAAAGGTGCACAACACAGCGGTGTGTATTCGATCAGAATAGAGGGGTTCGCGGCCCCACTCTCCGTGGGGTGCCGGGCGGGTGAGCTGTACCTGGGCCCGGCGCATGTCAAGGGCTGTTAACAGAGGTCGTGTTTGTGGAATGGCGGCAAACGGGGCCGTGAGATGCGGGGCGCCAGCAGCCAACTCAGGGGCTGAACCCCGCTGTGTGTCAGTGCAGGCAGGCAAAGGCATGAGGGGATCTCTGGAGTGGGGTCTGGCAGCTCTCTGGCCCACCGGGGCGGTCCAGGTAGGACGGTCCGGCCAGGTGGGGCTGGGAGGCGGCGCCGGNGGGAGGGGCGGGGCGCGCGCGCGGTGCCGCCCCTTCCCCGCCGCAGTGAGGAGCGACCGGGCGGCCATGTTGTGCGGGGGGAGGGGAGCAAGGAGTTGAGAGGAGACGGCGGAGGCTCCCTCACACACACGGCACAAGATGGCCGGGGAGCAACCGCAGCTCCCGCCCGTCTCTCGGCGCTCTCCCTGTCGCGAGCGCCGGAGACACCCGGCGAGCGCCCTGGGTGCCGCTCCCGGGCGCCAAACCGGGCCCGGTGCTCTGTGGGCTCCGGGGCTCCGGAGGGCGGCGAGCTGGGCTGCCGAGCGGGGCTGCCGACGGTCGGGCAGCAATGGCGCCGGGCTGCGGAGCGCTGCCCGCGCCGCTCCCTCGTCGGGCAGACGCGGGGCCGCCCTTGACCGCGGGCAGGGAGAGCCGGGAGCAGCGCCCCGTCCTCGGGGCCCCGGGTGCCTGCCAGCGGGCTGCTCTTCGCCGGGTAAGTGCTGGAGTCTCTGGGCTCCTCATTGTCCTTTGTCCTTGGGAGGAAAAACAAAATGTCCTTGGAGCCGGGAGGGGGAGGGGGCGCTGCCTCTTCCCTGCCCCCCCCCTTCTCCCCCGCTGCTCGCTGAGGGGACCTGTGGGTACACCGGGGACCCCCGCCCGTGCCCGAGACCGGGCTGGGCTGAGGGGCAGCGGCGGGACAAGGGGAGCCTCGCTGACCCTCGGCGGCTGCGGGCGCTGCCCTCCTTCTCCTGCAGCAGCCGGGGGACTCCGCACGCCCCGTCCCCGATGCAGCCCCGGGGGAAGCAGCGGCGGGGTTTGGTTCCTCTGTGCAGCACCGAGCACAGGGGGGGCTGCAGACCGGTTCCCCCCAGCACAGCGTGCAAGGGGGTATCTGCAAACCAGCTTGGAACTCCAATGCAGCAGTGGAGGGAGGGGGGTGAGGTAAGGGCTGTACGACATCATCACTGAAATGTTTAGCCCCGCGTCTGTGTAAAGAGCGTTTTTTGCCCGTCGCTGCTCGGATGGGGATATGTTTTCGTAATTTCTAAGAACAAAGACGCCATGTCCTTTTCTCTTAAAAATAAAAGTTGGAGTGTTTTTTTTGTGGGGTGTTGGCTTTTAACTCTTTGTAAGCCAGTAAGAGGGACACAGACTGCGGATGAGATATATTGGTACTTTATGAAACAATAGAGAGAAAGTGACTTCACTGGAGAAACAGCAATTCAGGTGCAGAACTTTAAAAGAAAACTCTTAGGAATTACGTGCAAATTTGATTTTGCAATTAAAACGGCAATGTAGGAACTTAAAAGCTTGAGAAAAACAAAGCTCGGTCATGCCAAGTCTGCAGTTTAAAGTTGGCAAAATACTACAGTTGTGATTTAGACGACACTATAAAAAGAAAAGAGAGTTACTTAAATACGAATTACACGATAAGGAAAGGGATGCGTTTGTGTCTGACATGGAAAGCTTTTAAAAAACGTTTACTGGGTGTCAGGTTTGTTTTTAGTATTCAGTTTGTAGGTTTTTCAGAGACCTTGCAGTTACTTCTCTTTACAAAACATTTTAATCGTTGTTTTGGTGTTCTGATAATTTAGAAGTTGTACAACACCTATTGCAAGACTTTCTGAAAATGCAAGTTTAAATGTAGTATCTGACGTTTGTTTTGGGCTCACTCGCATTCAGCAGTTAGCAATTTAGGGGTAAAATTGTAATTCTAACTGTATAAAAAGTCTCTGTAGCAGAGCAAGAGGTAAATACTAAGAACTTTAGTTTTAATTGGAGGTTGCGTATAGCCGTATTTGTTGGATTTTAATGTTGTACGCTTGTGCAAGGTTATAAAACCCTTTGCGGGTTTTAAATACTGCAGTTGGAGGTAAATCTACATTTTTCGGTGCATCCTCTGAAAATTGGAATTTGTCATTGCAACAATTGAAGTTAGCCCTTTTTTTGGAACTAGAAATACAAGTTTCAGCAACCATTGGACTTCTGTCACCTTTATGCAAAGTGTTTGATGTCTTTATTTTAGATTTGGATTATGGTGGTTTTATAATGCCAGCAACAGTTCTGCAGTGTAGAACAGGTTCTGGCATACACACTTTGCCCTAAAGAAAGTTCTAGCTTTAGGTGGGTGTCTGCTGGATTTCTCTTCTCTTAAGTATATTAGAGGATAATTTTTTAATAGTTTTGACTGGTTTCTTTCAACAGCTGAAAATAAAATAGCAGGTAAATGTCCAGATAATAAATTGCTTGTAATTTGTAATGTGTTGTATTTAATAGTTGTGTGGTGGATTTTTTTATATTTAAGGTGTAGGGGTTTGAATTTATATATCTTTTAAACCAGCATTAATATGTTTTTAAAAATTTGTGTGTTTACAGAATGATTCCACACTTCTAGTTATGAAGTAGTGGTGGTGATACTTAAAACTGCTGTAAAATAAAATGTTATGGCTTTTCACAAAAGGCAAGAAAAGTTGACTAGAGGTAGTGCAAATACGGTGTTCCTTGTGTTAAAAGAGCGTAGTTTGAGATCTGACTAAAGGTTAAAGAAGCTGCGGGCTTTAAAACTGTATTCTGAAGGGCAAAAAAGATGTTTTTTTGTGAGGTGAAGTAACTTAGGACTTAAAATTCAGAGAAGCTGATGACAGAAGCCATTTTAAAATAACCTTGCTATCAGTAGAGGTTTTATTCAATTTTGCATAGCCTACTTCTAAAGACTTTAATGTGGAAAAAAAGGTAAAAGGACTGAGGGATATTGTGTGATAAATTACTCAGTAAAAACAAAAATCTTAAATTTGCATTTTAGCTTTAAGTCTTTCAAAATTAAAGTAATGGGAGGCAGAAGACCAGACTGCAGTTATTCATGAAAAACACAGATCATGCATGTTGTATGTCAGTCACTCATCTCCAGTGTGTTTTTCTTCAGCCAGGAATGTACAGCCACCCATACTTTTATTTTTAGAGTTGTTTGAAAGATATGGTTACTGCTATAAGTTTTTCCCGACTTAGTAATTACCTAGAGATCGATAAATTTCAGGCATATGACTTACTCTGTTTTTCTGAAGCAAAATATTGAAAATTTCCATACTTTCTTTTTTCAGGTAGAATTTCGTGAACAAAACCTTATTTCCTGACTGGCTTCCAGAGGATTCGTTCGTGCCTTATTTTTCTTAGGTAAGAATGGCTACACATTGTGTTAATATGCTCATTTCCTTGTTATTTTTTTTAAACTGGAATTTTCCTTTTTGCTACTGTGCGGATGGGAAGAAAAAAAATCTCATTTTTGTATGGAGGGGACACATTTTATAAATTGTCTGGACTGCTAAAAAGCTTTTCTTTGCAGTTACAGGTAGACTGTCTTCAGATAATGTCACGTTTATGTGCTGCTTGGGCATAAATTTTAGTTTACTAACGCTATTTAATAAGTGGATTGTTCATAATATATGGATACAGCTATATATGCATTTTATTTGGTGAAAAAGGACAGTATTTGCATATAAACTGAAAGTCTGTTTGTCCTGTTTCACCAGTGAAACCTGTATTAAACTTTGAAAATTGTTTAGGTTTTGTACATAATGAGTTTGTAGCATTAACACTGGGGGAGATTGTAGCATTTGTATAGGAAAGTAGTAACTCGAGACTTCAGGGATTTGTAGAAGAGGAGATTTTTGAGGCCTGTTTCTTGTTTTTGGGGATCCGGAGGCTAACGCTTAACATCGATAGAATATTGGTTTTGTACTGTCGGTAAATCTTTCATTTATTCAAAGACATCTCTTCACGTGTTTTCAGAAAGTTTGTCAGTCAACAATTTTAGCACTTAGCTATCTGTACCTTGTTTTCAGACCAACCCGGTTTTGTTGTTTTTTTTTTTTTTTTCCTTTAAAGGCTCTTACTGGATATTGTTCTTCCAAAGATTCAGATGACTGGTTGGGCAAAAGACCTTGAGCAAAATTTTGTACTGTGCGTGCCAGGTATGTTACACTGTGTTGTGGGTTTTTGTTTGTTTTGTGTTTTTGGTTTTTTAATTATCCTGGAAATAATTTTTTTTCAAAATAAACATTAAACATTTCAGCTTCAGTGTTTTACCTCGTTGAATTTATTTTCTTTCGAGCTTAGTGCATTTGGAAACGGATAGTTGTGTGCATACTACAGCAATTGTAGTGTCTCCTGCATCTTCAAAGACTTTTATGGTTACTCATAGGTACAACTTTTTAACAATCTGCAATGATCGTGTTGACACATGGTAAAGCCAAAGGATTGTCATCTCCTAAGGACATTGCCTAATCCGATTGCAGAAATGTTTTCCCTTAGTTCAAGGTATTGGTTCAGTAGCAGGGGACACTCAAGCTTTTCCTTTTCAAGAAATTGATTATACAATAAACTTGAAAATTCTGGTTTTGGTGTAAATTTTATTCTAAAAGCCTAAAGTGGCACCCAGTTGTTATGAGGCATCTTGCTCTCCTCTTTGCAGTATAAACAAAGCAGCTTTTTAATGTTTATTATTTGTTTTTACACTTGAGATTCTGCACTTAGGATCAGAGTAACATGTTGCCTTTGAGTCAGGCTTTCACCACTCTCTCATTAAAAGTTGAGGATCCCGTTTGCCTGTCTTAACTGGTTCCTTTTCGCAGCTTCCCATACTCATGTACTTGAGTGCATACCCAGGACCTCAAAATGTAAGACGTCTTCATGAAGACACATGTATCAGGATTCTCAAAAATACTCTTGCTGATTTACTTTTTAAAATTACATGATTCATGATGGTAACTAAAGGATAGAATTGTGAACTTCCACCTGAGTGCAGCTGTTCTTTTTGGCTTGGATGAAGCCTTCAGCCTGTTCATATAAAAGAAATTGTACATAATTTTCCATAAGATTTACAAAAATGTCTCTTCAGGCTGTAATAAATGCTTATCTGCAGTGAGTCACTGCTGATGTCCAAGGTAGAGTTCAAATTATATTTATAGATATTGGACATGTGCCACCATCATGGATGTCCTGCAGCAAACACAGCTAACGAGCAAGGTGATATGTCAGTATGTTCCTGCAACTTCATCATATAACTGTGTGATGGGAAGTGTGAGAACTAGAAGTTTGTTAGAAATGTGTTAGAAATGATCTCATACCTTAAGAATGACAGGGTATATCTAAAATCCCACGTGAATTTTCAGTTTAGAGGGTCAAAAATCACAGATACTGCACAGTCTATTACGATAAAGGCAGGACCAGCCTGAGTCACACAAAAGTCTGATAATAGTGATGGGATTGAACCTGTCAGACTCGACTTATATTCCTAATATTAAATTCTGAAATGTCTGTGTCTGCAGTTTCTAACTGACCTGCTCTTAAAAAAAAAGTAGAAAAATAAAAATTAAAAACCACAGTGCTCAAGAGCAGATCTTGGCTGACCTGAGCATTTTCTGATAACTATGAAATTGAGCAGTTTGATCTTAACGGTGTTGCATATTTCCCATGTTGTCCTGATGCTGATTGTGCTGAATAGACATTACAATAAAAGCAGTTTTAACTGTCTGTTTTGTGAGCTCTTTGGAGCTGCCTTTTCTTGCAAGAACAACTTGTTTTCATCTTAACCAACAGTGGGTTCACCTGTAAGTTAAGTAGACCTCAGTGGGTTAGATGCACACTCGAGGGACGTTCCAAGTCAATGGCTGCGCTACAGCGTGCTCATGAGGATTGAGGGCAGTCAGGAGAACATGTCCGGTTGAATCCTAACCTTTTCAGTAGAGGCAGCTGTTCCTTTGTGGGGATACAAACATTCATTAAGTATTCCCATAGAATTGATTTTTGTAGCATTGGCAGTGTACATGGAAAAATGTTGGTGATACACATCATCTTTGCCAAAATACTTGGTTAATTAAATAATAAATACAAGAGAAAATGCGATTTCAGGTGATAGCTTTTGGGTGTGTGACCTCACCTCTTGCTGTAAAAGGAGGTGCACTGTGTGAGGGTTAGTGCCAGTATTTGGAGGAAGGAGCCAAGGACCTAAAAGGCCAGGCATGTTTTGTGTGGTGTAGGCTGTACTGTACCTCAAGTGTCTGTAATTTTAAAACAAAAATAAACCACAGCTATTGGCCTACCTTAAAAAAGTAAATTAATGTTTATTTTTAAATAGGGTATGGATTTTTTTAATCACACAGGCTACAACAATTACGGCAAGTAGTCTGATTAAAAGATTTTGACATCAGATACAGGAAATACAGTTGTTAATATGAAAGGTTAATTTTTTTTCAGCCAAGACTTGTATTTCCAGGCTCTGGTTTCTGGCTCGTGGCATAAACTTTGGTGATTTATTCTGTAGTTTGAGTAAATGTGTTTTGGATGTTAAAATTAAAAACTTGAAATACGGTGCTATATTTTGTAATAATGGAAAAATAACTCATGTGAGTGAAATGTAATACATTATCAACATCCTGGTGCTGTTTTTATGAAACTCGCTGTTTAGTTCATCCACTCACTTCCAAGAAGAGAAGTGTCACTACTACTATGTGATACCACTCTGCCAAATGTAAGATTCGTTTTGCACAAGTATGCTGAGGTCAAAAAACACAACTCCGGTGGAGTCTTTGTAACACTGTCATTAGGGGAAGATGCTTTGTGGTGACAGCCTTATTAAATACCCTCATTAAAGTTTTTGTCAAACTACCATAGCTGTGTACATGCTCTAGAACTAAAGAAAACAACCAACTTGAAAGCAGTGATGGATGGGTAGCTGTACCGGGAATTATTAAAAACGTCTGAGAACTGTAAATTGAGAATTCTCCAATCATTAACTTTACCTGTCTTCATATATTAGGTTGTAGTTTCTAAGTGGCTTTTTTTGAGTGAAATTATTGAAAGGGCCTGAGTAACTCTTGTTTCCCTGGTTCATTTTTCATGCCTTGGATGACTGGTGCATGCCTCATGGATGATCAGTCCAGCAGCCATGTTGTGTTTCTTCTAAAATGGTGGATGGGCACTTCACAGAAGTTCTGTGCTTCCATTTAACAGCAGCTGCTTGTGCACATTCAAATGCGTTTCAAAATATTGTGAATATATTTTTAAACCTCTAAATTTCACATTCACTAGGATATTTTACGTCCTTCTGCCAGTCTACTGCTACTTGTTTTTTGTCATTGCCTTTTCAAAGGCTTTTTCTATAAAAATAGTTTCAAGTAAATTACATCAAAAAAGAAATGACAATCCTGTTCATCCTGTATTTCTTTCTACACATCTGAGTGGCTATCAAATGGAAGAGAAGAGGTTTGGAGGATTGCACAGTATGCTGTCACTGTATAGGTTCATTAACTTTTATGTATTTGAGGCATATTTCAATATAAGTAAATTCTGAGAGATCACAAGAAGCAGCGGTTTGCTTGTACCTGTCAGGAGGATCAACTTGAATGGCTCATTTCATGTAGTTGAAATTTACAGTAAAAAGGGAGTTCATTAGTTGTTTAGAGTTTTAGGTCTTATTTTAATCTTGCTACCTTTGCTTAAGGTAACTGTGATTAAAAATTTATTGATACTGATTGCCAATAGGCATTTTGAAAATCAGATTTTCACATTTGGACCTTGCCCATACATGAGTAACTTGGAGATAGAGTAGATAATTTGGTCCAAATAAATGTTTTACATAACTGCTCTGCATCCAGCTGGTACCTCCTCTCAATAAAAAGCACATTTTATTTTCTATTGTGAAGGGCAAGTCAGTTTGCTTAAGCAGGCTTCCACTTGATGCCTGATTATTTCAAAAATTTCAAAGAATTTTTTAAATGTTGTTTATCTATGCATTTGTGTATAGGACTGGGTCTGGATTTCTTGGGTTGTTTGCAGCTTCTTTAATAACAAGTTCCTTAGTGGTACTTCAATTTTTTTAATAAAAATAACTTCTGTAGCACATGCTGTGACCTGAGAATGCTTGGGATTTTTTTGAGTTTTCATACGAGGGGTTTTATAATAAAAGCTAATGCTTAGTCTTGTAGACCTTAAGGTCTAGATCTTTTATTTTTTAATTTATTTTAATTCAAGTGTTTTAATATCCCATTTTTCCTACAGATGTGTTGAGGAATTGATTTACTCACTGTAAGCAAAATAGCTGCTTTTGATTGAAGCACTGGTAAGTTGTTATTCCTAATAAAATTTACTTTTTAGCTTTAAAAACCTCTCAGCAACCGCACATGGCTATAATGTTTAAGTGGCTGAAGGTTTTGGCTGAATACATTCTGAAGTTCATTAATGTGTGGCCATGTGTGCATGTGTGTTTCAGAAAAGCTTAGTTAAAGGGACCCCAGGATCATTCCTGCTGGGCTCTTAGGAAATGAGCAATACTTGGCTAGTGCTCTCTCCCTCTCTGGCTGCAGAACAGCTTTCAGATCTGATTGTAGTTCTGGGGGATTCTGTGATTTGACTCCAGATTCCACTGAGAACTTTTATATCACAGTTTTGCTTGTTCAGAAGGGCTTTTGGTATGCAGATGTCTGTCTCTAGAGAGGTACTACGCACAATTTGGGTAACAAATGGTGTGGAAAGTATAGCAGGAAGAACTTACCCTACAAGCATCTTGTGTTGTCCTTATGCTTCTGTCAGGATCAGTGAGAGCCTTTGAGCAGACAGTTACTGTCTCCTGTTCTACAATTGTTCTGTTTCTGTTCTTCATTCATAAAGCTCTGGCTTTGCACAAAACGATAAATGCTAGTACCCTTTCCTGTATTTTTTTTTTTAAATTAAATTGCTAGCTGATAGACTTGAAATAATTCCTCATATAGTCAAAACATAAAATTGGCAGGCTTGAGTAGATAAATTAATTCAGTTCTATACTGGATGAATACAGGGACAGAATTTTTCCCCATTTCCTTAAGTAAAAGGAATTTGGTCTTGACCTTTTGTTGTCTCTGGCACATTTTGTGACTTTCTTGGGAGTTGCCTGTGGAAAGATACAAGTCCTTTTGTCTTCCTGTCTACTTAAAATTCAGACTCCTTGATTCTGCATATTTAATTAGGGCATCCATTGCAGTTTGTGTACATGGATTAACTTTTTTTTTGTGGGAAGCTCTATTCCTGTAGCACTGTGCTTTGGAATATATGCTTTTCTTTAAGAGTCAGTTTCTTGGAGCCGCTTCTTTCAATCTGACGTGCTACCTGATTGAGCAAGGCCTTCCTTAGGCTTCAGATAGCTTGGGAAAATGTTGTTCCAAAATGCAAATCCACTCATTTTAGTGGCTAGATGACAGCGAATTTTAGCTGTCCTGTGGCTGTGTTTGTTAGAAGAGCCCTCCAGCAGCCACTGTCTTTTGCACTGTCTTAGGTGCTGGGAGAGAAGCTGGTTTTGTACTCCAAAGTCCTGAGCTTCTCATCCACTCCATGGTGTGGAGACTAATGTGGAGCTCTCCTAAAAGGGAAAAGGAATATGTGGGTGTAAGGTGCAAACCTTACTAGGCCGTGTTACTCTGGCCTCCTGCTGCTTCTGGGTCCTTTTCATTTTGGACCAATTTTATCACTTGAGTTTTCAGTCCTGAAGCAAGAGAAGTAGAAAAAGAAGTAGCAGAAGAGTTAATGGACTTTGAGAAATGAAGTTTTTAATGTGTGTGCATGAGATCAGTTTTGATAAGTATTTAATCTCTTCTACTACTGTGCTCTGTAAGTTTTATTACTTTGTTCTTACAGAAGTTAAGCTATTTTTCCTACTGCAGGTGTGTGTAGAACAGCGTATTTCTTGATATGTTTCTTCTCCAGCTTTTCCTCAAAACTCTTCCTATACTATCCACTGATGCCTTCCTAGCCCCAGTCCCCTGCTAGAATCTCTAAACATGTGACTCATGTTCCATTTTAATATTAATCTTCATGTGATTCCTACATCTTTCTATGTACATTTTTGTTATTTCATTGGGTTGTAAATTAGCTACTGTCAGATCTGGCTTCTTGAGTAGAACTTCGGCTTTTCAGTTACATACTGAGTAATTCTTCCATCGTTTTCTGGTTTACAGTCCTTACCTAAAGGAAGGGATGAATGTGAAACCCTTAACTGACTTAATTGAAACAGTTATCTACAAAAGAAGTTGCTTCAAAAAGCAATTGTGAAAGCATTTAGATGGGTGGATCTTGAAAGATCTGCTATTGCTGTCTCTGGTTAACATGGTGTTTGGTTGAAGCACTGATTTTTATTTTTAATTCTTTTTTTTTTAAGAAGAGGGAAAATACTTGAAAACACCAGGAGCTTAGTTAAAGTTGGCATACTTTGCTTAATGCAGTAAAATTGATTATATAAAAACAATGCCCACAAAAGAGTGTGTATGTGAATAAAATCACATCTTATCTGGAATTAACCTTGAAATCTGACAAACCGGGCAAATAGCCTTTCTTACCTAAAAATACCCAAACTTACATGAGTTGTGCTTTTACCGCTCTGCTTAAGGAACATCTGTTGGTGGTAAAAGCAGACTTAGAGCTGTCCAGAGCACTTAGTTCCTGCTAAAGACTGTACAGAATAACATAATGGACTTTGCTGTCAATACAGGACACCTCTGAACTTTCCTTCAGTGTAAAAGTTACCAAGGATGTCTTTGAGAATAAAACCTTGCTTTAATGAACTTTGAAGTGTAGAACTTGAGGTTTGGTTTACTCAGAACCTCATTCTGTCCATTCACTTCCCTCTGTTGGAGTGAATTCCCTTTTCCCAAGTAGGTCACCTTGGTTAAAAGTTAAAGCCTCAGATTTAATTCTGGAAAAGTTTGTAAATGTATTGCTGTCTTTTACATGGGTGTTGTATGTATTGGCTTTCAGTCTCACACTTAAAGGAATGCAGGATTTCAGTGCATCTGAAATGGCTGAAGCCATGGGTTTGGCCGTAACAGATGTCTGTTATTGCTGTGATCTTTTAATGTAACAACAAATAATTGCAAGAAGCTGAAGAGAAAAACTTTGTAAACTCAGATGTTTTTGTAATTGTTGCCTTGAACCTTAAGGGAGGTTGGGAATGGATGGCATGGAGTGTCAATGTGTTACCAGTGGTTTGAAGGAGACTTTGTCAGCATTACATGACTACCCAGGTCCCTGATTTATCGTGACCAAAATGCAGGGCTTGGAAACCAAACCAGTAACTAGTAGATAACAGAAGCTTGAAAAATGGCTGGATGCCTAATTCATTTTACAGAAGGAATGGAAGACTCATGTCATCTAGGAAAAAAAATAGGTTTTTCAGTATCTACCTCAAGTGTAGGATCACTGCATGTGTCTTCATGGAGGAGTGTATTTTTGTAACATTATTGAAATTTCTTAGTAAAATGTGCCTTAATTCATAAATAAACAAATGCTGTGAAAGCTTTTACAGCAAATGTAGATTTCACAAGTGTAGAAGCTGCTATTATTATTTTGGCCATTCCTATGGCATCTTTTTGATGTTTAATAACTTGGAGAACAAGAATGTGTTCTTAATTATAATACCTCATCTGTTCTGTTTACTGCTAATTATTTTACAAGGTTTAGAGAAGAGTTTAAGATGAACGTCATGGGGTTACTTGCAAAGGTTTTGGTTCAACCCAACTTAGGTGAACCCACTAGGGAAATTTGCCCTGAAATTGCCTTTGGCAGGACCTGTGAGTGTCTTAGGCAGAGGGCTGAACCAACTGGAAGGAACCTCTTAAGGGTGACTAGTATGTAACTAAATTACCTTTTTTTAGAGGTAGGGAAAGTTAATGCCAGTAATTGGATTTCTAGATCTTAAACTTATTAAAAATAACTACAAATTATTTTAATCGTCTTATTTATGGGGTTTCCACTGTATGCATGTTAGTACTTCTGAGTGTTTGATTGTGACAATAGTGGACAACTTTGCGGTGGTCATTTTTTAATGTTTTGATACCTAGGTCAAGGCATTAACATGAAAAAATATTCAAAATTTTAATTCATCTTCAACTGCCTAAATAGATTTGAAATTAAGTTAGTGAGAACTGGAGAAAAAACCAAACCCAAAGCAACCCCAAAACCAGCTTAGTGTGAGGGAAACATACCTTTTAAAATACTTAATGCCTTATCTTAACTGAGGATGAGTTGAAGGTTTGAAACAAAGCATTTCTTTAAACTCGAAAGTTCAGTTTCTGAAAACTGAATGTCCTGGGGTTGGATATTCCTGCACATATTTCACAGTGTGAAGTGAATTATCAGATCCCATATCCCACTTTTATGTGCAATACATTGTATTTAAAACAAGGAAGTCTATAGAAGAGCATGAAACAGGACACATGGGTACTTGAGAAAGTCAGACTGGGGCTTGTTGCACTGCTTCCAGTGCTCTTTGCTTTAACTGGTTATTTTGAGATGAGTCTGGGGAAACTGGGATGCCGAAGCAGAGACCACTAGATGGCCCCACTGGTTTTTGCTGGCCTTTGGGTAATTTCTGCATCATTTGTCAGAATCTGCCCAGGATTATTAGGGAGCAGAGTAGTGGTAAAGTTGGCTTTCAGACTAAAATGAGGTTAAACCTATACATATGCAAAAGAATAAATTGCTGTTGGAGTGCAGATACTCAAAATCATGAAGACATTTTAAAACCCTTTTCGCATGTCAGCTCTACAGTCAACATTGGTTTCAAAATTATGTTCTTAATGCTTACTAACTTCCTGTACTTAAGTTTTGCATGTGAGGAGGAGTAGGGTTTTTCTTGAAGTAAATTGAACTTACATTTTTTGGAAGAAGATAGGAAGATGGGAACGTTGGGTTTGTATTTATCCATGTGGATGTTGTTTGCTCAGTTTGGTTTATCTCTCACCTGTGGGCCTGGTTGCTGTTAAATGATGAGTACAGTTGGAATATGGAACAGGAGCCTTGCTCAAGGCAGTTAGTGTGACTTGTGACCATTTTCATCTGATTTCTGATGTGTCCTTTCCCACCAGTAACTAAACCAGTCATTCCATTTGCTTGTGTGTTTGCTATTGCATTGTACATCTTTCATGAGCTGGAAAACCTGGGTTAAGATGGTGGAATGTCTTGTCTCCAGTCACCATCTGTCGATAACAAACCAGTTTTCATGGGTTTTGATGGATCTGTGTCTTCAAAGAAAGGAGCTTGAACAGTACTTAAAAATTGTGACTTGTTACAAGAACCTTGGTCTTCTACTAAGCAGTGTCAGCTTCAGGGGATGGGCCAATGCAATGAAAATGGTTGCAAGAGCAAATTTCTTAGATTTCCCACCACAGGTTTCTCATTTGAAATTGAAGAAATTTCAAATGGAATTCATGGATCCTGAAAGGATTCTTAGACTTCTAATAATTTCTCCTGATTTTTTATAGTTTTGGTTAAACTTCTAATTTTTGATTCTTGAATTAATTGATTGACAGTGTTTCTGATAAAAGTAGATATTGTGGACTGTGTAACATGGAATGAAGCATGAGTTACATGTTTAAATTATCTTCAAGGTACAGTAGTTGAATGTCTTAGTTTAAAGCTATGATGTGTATTCCAACAGCATCTTTCTTCTAATTTTTCATAAAGAATCCATTCAGATGAAGAGTGTCAAAAGGAGTCTACGAATGAGACACCAAGATGGCAGTTCCACTGGGGATTGAGAGGTTGAGGAAATGGACTAATGCATGAGTGCTGGGATGTCTGTCCAAGAAAAGGATGTTAAAACGTGGACTCTCATGTTATTAAACCAGAGAAGATCTGGGTTGTGATCATCCTCTCAGAATGGACTTTGCATTTGAATTAATCAGTGACTATCCAGTGATGGATCTGTTTGAGGACTGGGTGGCAAATTTTCCTTTTGGGTTGTGTTTGCATGACAGGCAAATTAATTTGGTAAAAGATCTGTTGCTACCCCTTTTGAGAAAATGTAATTTTTAAAGTGACTTTAAATAAAAGGTTTTGGTTTATTTCACACTTTGTGTTTGTCCTTTCTGGCTGAATTTTTTTTTTTATTGTGTTGATATTGAAGTGGGTTACATTTTTGGTTGCTATTAAACTGAGAAATACTTTAGCTAAGTACTGAAGGTGAGGTAAAATTTTGTGCTATACTTGATTTCAAATGTGGTTTTCATTTCCAAATTACGTTCACTTTGCCATGACTTCCAATGAATTTTTATTCGCTGGCTTGTTCATTCAGGTGCTTAATATGAGGGGTTTTCAGTACTTGGCCTGTTGTCAGGGCACTGCTGAACTTTGTGAAGTTATTTTAAGATGGAATTGATACCAATTGAAGGCTGTGAAAATACGACAATAAAGGAGTACTTGAATGTTTTCTGTAACTTTTTTAGGTATGTTCTTGAGTTGTGTGTGGGTACAGAAACTTTTCAACAGATTTCCTGGACTACAGACTTCCTGAACAGTCTCTTTGGTCTCAAAATTGTTCTGTGCAAGTGTCCAATCTGCTTCACTGCTCTTGCATGTAACCTTAGTGTCGCGATACTGTGCCATGTGTTTGGTGAGAAAAAACGGAGTTATTTTTGATACTGCTACAGATGACATGTTAACCTTTGCAAATGAATTTTAAAATGGTTCCAATGTTCAAAGTCATGATTTCCTTACAGGTTTCTAGAGTGTTTAATAATTTAATTGTAGCCATTTCTTCTCCATATATTTCACCTGAAACTCAAAGTTGTCTTTTGCTTTGTGCTGAAGGGCCAAGATGATAAACCTGCTGCTGAGATAACCTTGATTTTATCTTTGAAAACCCAAACAAAATCCTGTTCATTGTCTGTGTTTAACCATTTGGCTTGTTCAGACTTCTTTGGAAATACTCATTTTTGCCATGATGAGTTGCTCATACCTGTTCCATCCAGCCATTTTGATGGTACATGCTTGCTCCAGTTTGGTTTTGCCATGTGTTTTTATGGTGGAGTTGGATGCTGGGACCAGCCTGAAGGGTTTCTCATTCAAATAAGTGTATTTCCTTGGTGTTACCAAAAATACTTGGAATGCTCTTGGATTGTGGTTTTTTAGTTCTTGCTGTCGAGGTGCAAAGGAGTCTTCTGTGAATAATTGGTAAAGTGGATTTTTTTTTAATGGCTTGTGGCATTGGAGAGTTCCTTGTGAAACCCCAGTGGAAATAGGATAGATGGTTGGAGGAGATGAATGGCAGGTCTGTGGAGGAATTAAAGGGGACTATGTTGGTTCTACTGGTTGAAGGCAGTGATTTTGGGCTGTTGGGATGCTGTGCCATGGATGTTCCCATAGAACCCCAAATTAGCCTGTTGCCCCTTTGTCCTCTGGTGGTCCCCCAGTGGCTGATGGCTCTGTCTTGTTGTGATGCTAATGAATATGCAAGGTGTCCTTGTGCTTTAAGGAGTTGGTTTTGCTCATGGAAGACAACTGGTAGTCAGAATCAAGCGGTCAGGGGATGCTTGGATCACCTCCATTCCCTTGGTGATACATCCTCTCAGTTCCAGGATGTTGTGTTGGAAGTGTCCACTGATTGATTTGCAGTTCTGCAGCTTGGTTACTATGGAGCTCTAAAATTAATTTGTTGTGTTAAAATCATGGTTAATGACCATGAATGGGTTAAGAAAGTGCATTAGAAATAAGCAGTCTGATGGTGTTGGACTGACCTGACCATAGTGCCTTGGCGCAGCGGATGGAAATGGTGTGGCTGTTGGATTTGAGTTGTTGGGGGAAACCACTAGGGAGGCGCTGTGGAGCTGGAGGGCAGTCTTGGCTCTGAGGAGTTGGCTTGGGAGTGGGTGATGCTCCTGTCCCTCCCTGCCAGTGCCAGCACTGGGGGGCAGAGGGGACAGCTGTTGTCTGGGGATTCTGCCACCGAACTGGGGGGAAGCTGCCCCTTGAGTGGGGTGACCCCCAGGGTGGGCTGTTGCTGCCTGCATGGCTGTGAGCTCCAGTTCCATGCCTTCAAAATGGCTTGTAACAGCACCACTTCCTGTCCAGGGAGGAAGTAATTTTAGCCCAGGCACTGAAATATTTAGCAAATCTTTAAAACAAAAGGCACAAATTCCATTTCTTTCTGGCTTCCAAAGGGTGCCTGAGCCACATGGGGTTAAGGTACCCCTTCAGCTGGGGTAGTTGGAAGGAGCCAGGACTGTGGGGTAGCAGGCACCCTTTAGGTGGAGGCTCTCTCTTTTTTTGGTAGAAATGAAGGGGTGGGTCTATGGTACATCACCTGAGTTGTGGGGTAAATGTAGAGAGTGTCAATCAAAGGCAGAGCTCAGAGCTGGGAAGGAGCTCTAGATGGCGGCTGTGCCTTAGAGAGAGCGCGCTCAGCTCCGTGCCTTCCCCAACACTTTACGCAACTTTCCCTAACTTTCGGGCAGCCTCAGGGGGCCCCCACAGCCCCTTGCCTCTCCTAGGCACTAATCGGGGGCCGAGCGGACCTTTTTCGGGCAGAAAAGCAGCTTTTGAGGGCTCCTTTTTCGTGCCTTGCTGGAAAGAAGAAGCCGTGGAGAGAGCCCAGGTCGTTGTTTTTCCAGCTTAGAAGCCATGGCGTACCTCCATTTTTGTGCGCTCTCCTAATGAGCTTTTTCCCCCGGACATTTTTGTACTAATTATCGCTTCTTTTGCTTTATCGGCAGCATATTTTTGGGATTAGAATATATATTTTTTTTTCATTTTCTGAAATTTGTATTTTATCGGTATAATTCTAAATATTTTGGATCTAATGTTTTTCCACTACCCGAAACTAATATCGACTTGGTCCTGGCGGCGGTGCATGGATCAGGTAGGTGAGCAATTAATAATAATAATTTTTAGATTTCTGCCGTTTTGAGTACTTTGATTTTCGACCGATTTGTGCTGTATTGGGATGACGCAATAAGATACAGAGATTATTTGCATCCAGTGTTACTTTGGGAAAGTTTGCAGGATGCTCCTCTCCTGTGTTTATTCTCGGATTTTTCTTGTAAAAATGATTATTTGTTTTAAATCTCCGGTTTGCCGTGTTGATCAGTGTTGTGTATTGTTATAACAATATCATTGCAGCGTCAGGACTTTGTTCCTGATAATGAAAGCCAGTGAAACGAACTGGGACCTTACCTTTCTTTCAACTTTTGACAGTAAATACCTGGGCACAGGACTTCAAAGCAAACAGACACCCCTGACCCCCTTTTAATATTTAAGAATAAAAAGATGATGAGAAATAAGGACAAAAGCCAAGGAGAGGAGGGTTCAGTCCACAGCAATGCATCGAGGTATGACCTATCAACTTTCTTTTTTTTTTTTTTTGTAAAACCTGTGAATACCCTGTTTACTTTGACAGCCTTGGGTTACTGTCAGTGCTTAATAGAAAACATTTTACTGATTTTGCTTCCTTTTTAAGGAATGACCTTGAGATTGTTAGCATGCCACACCCTAATTTTTTTTGGTAGCAATTTCTGAAAGTTGTGTTGTGACTTAAGGGCCCATGTCCTAGGCAAAAGGTACTGTACCTTTATTCAGGGCATCCCTTGCCTCTGTATGATGTTTTTCCAGCTTTTGAATTTCAGTTTTTAGGTTTTTTGTGCTGTGAAAAATGACCTTGTCGGTTTAGCCATTGCTGCATTGCACCATTTTACATACAAGGCAAATTTTTCTTTGAAGAATCTCAGAAGTCTAAACTTTAACTGAGGGCCATACAGAAGCCTGGTGTAGTAGTAAATTATAGTAAATAGGCACAAGAAAAAGTTACATGAATGAAAAAAAGCTTATTTTAAAATATAAACTGGAAAGTGCCTGTTTGTCAGATACCTCTTACTTCAGATTTTATTTGAGCTTGTAGAACTTTGATTCTGTTGAGGTATTTTAGAATATTTTTATACAATTTAACCAGACTTTGTCCTGCTGGTGATGGCATTTTGCATTATAAAATATAAACTGGGACTGTTAACAAGAGGCACCAAATGCTTTGCTTGTTTTGTTTAATGTATTTTTTGCTCAGAGTATTTTTGCTTACTTTTGTCGAGTAACAAGATTCTTTACAGATTTTTATAAACTTAACCTTGACGTGGGAAAAGTATGAAATACTGAAAATGTTTGTTTGCTGGGAATGCAGAAGTACAATTACCAAATCACTCATTTTGTATTTATTTAAAGGGTCGGCTCCTCCAAAAATTGGAAATTAAACGATATGCATTTTTGTTTTCTAGTTTGTAAATATTACTGGCTTTTGCATTTTGTTAATTTTAATTGAATCTCGGCCTGTTTCTTTCTCTCTGGTGTTGTCTTCCTCCATTTTTAACCAACATTAATAAAAAAGAACTCTGAACTGTCTGTTGTATCACATGTGCTCTATGTGATGTTCAGGTGTTTGAATAGTATTCTTGATGTCCAATATTTAACCTTTCTTAAGCACACAAACTTGAAATAGTGTGGGAATATACATATTATCAAATTAGTGTAACCTTCTGGTATAAACTTGGATGGTGTTCTGGGTGTATTAGAATTGCAGTCAAATTTTAAATTTTAAAATGGATATAGGTAAGTTTGTTTAATTTGAAATTATTATTAACTCAATTAGCCTCAGGGATTGTTGAAGCATTACATGTAGCACTTCAACAGAGCTTTTCTAATAATGCAGTTTAAATACACATCACGTTTTCATATTGTGCTTTCTTTACTGTAAATGCTGCACACAAAATACTGTGTAAAAGTCACCATTTACAAAAACTATTAATTATTCCTTTTATATAATTTTTTATGCTTTTTTAAAGTGGAGATGATCAACAAGAGCAGCAATAGACATAATTTGTTGAGGAAATTTAAAGTATTTTATCAGTGTTGGAAAGGTATAGGAGCTAAAATCTGAGCCATGTAGCAGGAGTCCCACAGGGGGTTTTGTCCTTAGGGGTATGAGATTTGCATAGTTTCTCGTGTGCTTTTGGGGTTTTCATTGAAAGGTTATTTATCATAATTGATCCATTTACATTTAACACCTGTTGTGTGAGGTTACCCTTCCCCCCTTCACATCTTTTTTTCTCAAAATAAACCTGCTGTGTGTGACATGAACACACCTGAAGTGTGGGAACAGTCGAGCACAGGATATTTGCAAGTGAACCCTGTTGAGCTTATTTGTGAGCTGTGAGTCAGCTCGATGTCGTAAAATGGGCTTTACTTCCTGAGGCTGACCTGAAGTAGGGGAAATGATTTCTAGGAAGTAAAGCCACCACTTTGCTGTACTGTAACCCAGAAATGCACCGGTGTCTGCACTTCACGTGCTGCTGAGGTCAGCTTGGCATCCAGGGAAGTACCTGAACATGGAAGTTGCACAGTCCTGGTGGGAGCCCTGGGTGGTGGAGGAGGTGGATATGGCTGGTGCCATTCACCTGGGCTGGAGAAGGGTGTTAGAGTGGAAGAAAAGACAGTTCCTGCACACCACTGTAGTGTTCTAACTGAGGAATTGACTCCCACCCTTCCAGTTCTAAGGAAATACAAAGGCCTGTGCTGAATAAACAAAAATGCCTGAGAATTGTCCCAAAGCAGATGATTATTCTTGGGGAGAGAGATGGTGTTAACTCTTTACAGTTTGTGAGCTGAGCGTTGTACTCCTGCCTTTCCAGGTGCCCAGCAACACCTGTCTTTTGTGCTTTGACAGTAAATCGAACTTGCAGCTGAGTGATTTCATGCAACTTCCCCCACTGGGGGAGAAGTTGCCCTGAGTCTGCTGCAGTTCCTGCTGACCCCCACCTGTGTGCCAGGGATTTGCATAAATAATTGAACACAATCTGCTGTATTTTCTAGCATCTTCTGTGCTTTGTGTCTGAAAGGCAGGTAGTGTGAAGGTACATCCATGGTTGGCCCGCATGGGAAGTGCAGAGGCCAGAGGCAGGCTGGGGCCCCCAAGAAACGCGGGGGTGAGTTTTGCAGGGATAGCAAGTAACAAGCATGGGGTACATAGTTTTCCTTTCCCTTGGCCTGTATCTGTGGCAGTTACTCTCCCACCTCGGAAATACGCGGCGTGGGAACGGTTTTAGCTGCAGACCCTGCAAGGATGGACAAACCCTTGTTATCTGTATCCAGCTCTGGGCTTCTCTAGCATTTGTGAATTTCCATTCGCTTACTTGGGAGGAAAAACAGGATGCGGGGGGTTAGCTCCCAGGCCGTTTTCTGTGCAGAGCTGGAGCTCCGAGGTCTGAAGTGGCGTGTTTTTGCTCGGCAGCCACCTCCCAGCGCAGGGCTTTGCACAGCACAACACCCTCGCCTGACGTGGCAGCCATTTTATGGAGATGTCGGTACACACGAACCAGCATTTGGCGGGGCTGAGGGGAGGGGAGGGAAATGATCCCGTTGAGCACAAAGTGCCCCCCGTGTGCGGGGCTGGGAGCAGGGGGCAGCCCGCTGTGGCTTCCGCTCATCTGCCGGGCGTGGGCTCGCAGTGCTTTCATTTTAAGGGGTTTTCATTTTAATAGTGCAAGCTATTTTGAGAAGCGACTTGAAAAGAAGCAGGGCTATTTTTGCTGCGGATTTTTTTCCCTTTCTTTTTAACTTCAAAAGGAATTGTAGAATGCCATAGTATTCCTGGAACNAAACGCGGGGGTGAGTTTTGCAGGGATAGCAAGTAACAAGCATGGGGTACATAGTTTTCCTTTCCCTTGGCCTGTATCTGTGGCAGTTACTCTCCCACCTCGGAAATACGCGGCGTGGGAACGGTTTTAGCTGCAGACCCTGCAAGGATGGACAAACCCTTGTTATCTGTATCCAGCTCTGGGCTTCTCTAGCATTTGTGAATTTCCATTCGCTTACTTGGGAGGAAAAACAGGATGCGGGGGGTTAGCTCCCAGGCCGTTTTCTGTGCAGAGCTGGAGCTCCGAGGTCTGAAGTGGCGTGTTTTTGCTCGGCAGCCACCTCCCAGCGCAGGGCTTTGCACAGCACAACACCCTCGCCTGACGTGGCAGCCATTTTATGGAGATGTCGGTACACACGAACCAGCATGTGGCGGGGCTGAGGGGAGGGGAGGGAAATGATCCCGTTGAGCACAAAGTGCCCCCCGTGTGCGGGGCTGGGAGCAGGGGGCAGCCCGCTGTGGCTGGGGCAGCGGTGGGGCCGGCTCGGGCGGGCCGCGGCGGCCGGCGCTGTCACAAAATGGCTGTTCTTTGTGCCGCACTGCTCGGGCGCCGCGGGAAGCGGCTGCGGGGTTCAAAGGCCGCCCTGCGCCGGCCGCGCCGCCATTGGCTGCGCGCGCCGCGCGGGCCCCCGGGAGCGGCCGCGGGATCGGGATCAGCGCGCCGGGAGCGGGCGGCTGCCGCTGCCTCCCCCCGCTTCCGCTCATCTGCCGGGCGTGGGCTCGCAGTGCTTTCATTTTAAGGGGTTTTCATTTTAATAGTGCAAGCTATTTTGAGAAGCGACTTGAAAAGAAGCAGGGCTATTTTTGCTGCGGATTTTTTTCCCTTTCTTTTTAACTTCAAAAGGAATTGTAGNAGTGCCAGAGTGTTCCGGGAAAATTTTTTTTTTTTTTTTTTTTTTTTTTTTTTTTTTTAAGTAGAGGTACAGCTTTCAGTATTTTTAAATCACCAAAACTCACTGTTTGCTTTCAGTATGCATTTTGCTACTGATTTTCTTTCAGCCGAGTAGAAACATTCAACACATTTGTTAAAATGCATCAAACTGTGGGTTTTAAGTTTTTATCCAGGTGACCTTTTATCCAGGTTACTTCTTAGCTGTTGTGACCACGCACATGTGCCGAGGCTTTCAGTTTCATTTGTACTGCTGCATTCTTTAACAAGGACTTTTTCCCCCCCTCTTTAAGCTTTAACCCTTTGTGAAACTGTCCGGAGCCTTTTTTGAAAGGGAAAAATGTTTGATCAATGCAGGACACAAAAAGAAGAATGTGCAAGAAATTCATATGAATCGTGATGTAATCTGTGTGCAGCACAAAGGAGATTGTTCTTGTTTTGCTTTGTTACTTCTGTTTCACATTACCCTCGTGAAGGAAGTGTCTCATCTAATTACGCATGCACAATCCTGAGGCTTTTAACTCCTCTGTTCCCTGTTTTGTGATTGCTGCCAGAGATGGATACAATGCTATAAAAAGGGCTCACCAACTGCAAGAAGCTACATTTAGCTGGAATTCATTGTCTTCTGGGTTGTTCTTTTCTTAGTTAAACATCTTAAGCCAATTAACCAAATTTTATAGATTCTCTAAAATGCATAACTTTTGCTGAATAAAAATTGAGAAATGGGAATAAAGAGCTCACCTGGGTAATTCTGTAACCCTGTTTCTGTGGCACAGCCCGTGCTGGGGCAGGGGCGTTGCCATGGCCGAGTGCACGTGTGTGCAGGCTTGTTCCCAGCTCCATGAGTGCCTTCAGCCAAGGGAAGGTGACGTGGCTCAGATCGCAGATTAGAGCCTGTTCCCCTTTCTGTCGGGTTGATGTTTCACTTGCCGCACTCTTAAGGGCAACAGTTGCCCTTATCTGCACCTTCCCCCACTTCCTCCAGCGCTGGAGCCGAGCTGTGGCTCGGTGGTGACATTTCCGAGAACGCGGATCCTGGCTGTGCCTCGGGAGCAGGGCTGGGGCTGCCATAACCACACTTCTGCATTCAAACAAACACTTCCACTGGTGGCTTTGACAGGGCTCGGAAGGAGGGCCAGCAAGGCATCGGTGTTTCATTTTAATCTCTCCAACTCTGTACAGGCATAAAACAGTTGCTGTCTTTGTTTTCATGTTTCACCCCTCAGAAAGTTGGTCATACCCGTAGCAGGTTACTGAGCTGCCAGACTTGTCTCTGATGAATGTTTATACTGGCACATCTCTTAATTCAGGTTTATCAGTGCTGGTTTTGAGGAGCAGGTGCGAGTACCAGTGGCAGATGCAGACTGGCCATGAGGTGAAGTACCTGAGACTGTAAGCAGGAGTGTAGGGACTGAACTGAAGCTTCTGATGCCATGGATTGGCTGCTTTTGAACTCAGGACAGCCAAAGTAAACCTGCTTTGAGTGGGTTTGGCAACTTATGCTAAAATTGCATCTCCACATAATCTGGAGCTGTGTGTATCCACTGTATCTTGTTTCGTGTTGCACACAACGGTCCCAGCAGGAATTGCAATGTTAAATTAGGCTGGAGGTGGAAAAGGCTTCTAAATCTCTCCTTGCCCCTAGCTGAAATCCAGCTCAGGAAGGAGCTGATAATGGCTGGAGAAAGCTGCTGTTCTGCTTTATCTGTCCTCTCCTTCAAGGAAAATAAATACAAACAGCACAGCACTGGGGGAGGGGAATGGCCTGGATTACCATAATTAGATAGAAGCAGCCTTCTAGCAAAGGTTATGCTGCTCTACTGACATGGTGTCTTACACCAATCTTTCTGGTGTGCTTTTATTAAAAGATGTGCTGAAATGCCATGTGAAGATGCTCTTTCAGTAGGTGCTGATGTGTGTGTAAAGCCCACCTTCACATCCTGTAAAGGAGCCTTGAAATGAAAGCAAAAAAGCCCAGAGGAAAAGTTTACCCCTAGTGACTTGCAGTGAAGCTTTTTAAAGTCTGTCACACTGTTAATGCCTTCTTTTCTTGGAGCAGGGAGTATTTTTTTGATATAATGAGCCAAATGTTGCTGAGTCTTCCTAGATGCACAGCAGCTCATTTTACATTACAGCTTGTGCAGCACTGCTGCTAAATTATAATTTTCAGTCTCCACCTTGCTTTATATTTACCTGTGGGCTGAAATAACCTACTCTGTACTACATATGCTTTTCTGGCCTTGGCTGATAGGGGTTAAAAGTTAAAATGTTTGTAACAGTGATCTCAGATTCCTTTCTGGTGTTGTGCTGGAAGTGCTGGCATGGCGTTTGATCTTGGCATGGCTCAGTGCAGTGTGTCTGCCAAGCTCCACAGACGGGATAGGATGCTGAACACTTCATTGCTCACCAGCCTTTACCCCAGCTATGAACAAGGGTGTTGCAATGTCAAGAATCCACTGACTCCAGAACACCCGATTCCTTAGGAAAAAGCTGTGTTGTAACTATTCATGTTTCTTGCAAGTGTTATTGTTAGGTATGGATGACTTAATAGAATTGCTAATACGTTAATTATAGGAGTCGTTTGCATCTCTCTCATGGGGAGGAATCTCTGTGCTTCACTACAGAGTTGTCACCAGTTTAGATTTGAATGCCATGTGCTGTCTATAAAACTTAGCCTTAGTGATGAGCCTTAAATCTCTTGGTTAAAAACAGCTTTTAAGAGCCACTTGGAATAACTCCCTCAGGCCAGATCAGGCTCCCTTTTTTGAACTGCAGGTCACCTGGAAGCAGAAAAGAATTTCTGCACCATCATGTTCCTGTTAATGGGGTTTGGGTCCTAATTTGCCTATACACTGCATGTCTTTAATCTGAGAGGTTTTAAAGGAAGTTTGCCAAGGGTTAAGGGAGAAAAAGCATCCACCTTTTCTGTACTGTGTGTGCACGCTCCAGCCCCCCTCATGCATCCACGTGTCCTTTGCCAGTGGGATGCACCTGTGCGGGAATCCCCTTTGTGCTGCCACTGAGCTTTGGCTGGGGACACGGCACAACAGTGGCTGGAACGGCGGAGGGCACAGGGACAGCCCTGCCCGCTGTCTGAGGAAGGTGCACATCCCTTGGCTCTGCTCCTCTCATTGCCTGGTGGGGGTGAGGGGAGCTGGGAGCTGCCGGGAGCCAGGCGCGGTCCTCCTGCTGATGTGGGATGTGGAGCCCGGAAACGCTTCGCTGCCTCCCGGGAAGGGAGAGATGGGCCCTTTCAAACCCTGAGAACTGCAATTGTTCTCCCCTTTCTGTGCAGGGAAAGGGAAGGATGCTGCCTTGGAGATTATCAATGGTGCTCCTTAATCAAGCAGACAGGTTTTGACTGCTTTTGTCCCTCTGCTGGTTTTTTTTCTTTTTTTTTTTTCTATTTTCCCACTGAACATCCCAAGCATTTTCACCCTCTGGCTTAAAGATCAGAGAGCGAGAGAGCCAGCTCTCCCCATCATGAATGAATTGCTCCTTTTGCTTGCTTATGCAAGCACAACATAGCGTCTTTGTAGTGGAGATAAAAACCCCACCAGCTTTTGGAAAGTCTTTATCATTCAGGATAGCCCAGTGTGTTTTGCTGAGCTGCAGCAGAGCAGTGAGGGATATATTTAGCTCTGCCTTTGGCATTTGTGCTGGGGTAAGTAGTAGTGGCCAGAATAGGCTGGAAAGCCTCACAGCCCAGTTCAGGTGGGTATTTTGGATAGATACCTGCGGGGTGCATCATCCCTCAGCTGCTACAGCAGCACCATAGCCTGGCTGTGCCCAGTGCTGTGTAAATGTAATGAACACCCAACCCTGCAAGCCAAGTTTGCAGGCACGGGTGGGAGAAGTCTGGATTCTCCATGAGAACTTCTCACATGCCTATTTAAGGGGAAAAAAAAATAAAAGTTGCTGGTCACAAAGTGAGGTTAGGGAAATATTTTTGTTTCTTTGAAGCACATACTGGTAATCTGGAAGGGGCAGCCCTGTCACCGTGGGAGTTTGTTGTGCCCCTTGAAAGCTGGCCCAGAGTTGAACAAACCATATTTTGAGTATTCAGAGTTGTTTGAGACTCACTCCTGAACAGTATGAGGATCCTAGTTGTGTTTAGGATATTCTAGTTTAAGTTCCTGCTCGGAGATAGATCAATGTGTTAAAATATCATGCATAGGTATGGAGAGTAGAGGAGCAGGAGTATTTTTTTTCTTCCCCCCATTTCTAGTTTTCCCTGCAAGAAATAAACTGGGAAAAGCTCTTTCACCGAATGACCCTTCTCAAGGCTTCTCACTCAGAAATTCTTTGCCTTGGGAGACAGGCAAGCACCAATCACTTTTTAGTAGACTTTCAGAATAAAATCAAGGGAACTTTAAAAGCTAGGAATGAATTTATTTTTCTTCAGTGTCACAATCCACAATCTGTCCTTCACTTGGCTCTCCTGCACACTCCATGTGCTGTGTCAGTCTGGCCTTGTCTATGATTACTGTGGTATTTGCTCATTTCCGCCCCCCCCAAAACAAGGGATAGATCCCTTGCAGTTGTCACTCCTCTGTAGTACCCGTATTATCTTCTCTTTATCCAATAATCTATAGCTAGAATACATCTTGTGTTCTTCTCCCTGGCTTGTTTAGGCTAAAGGGTAAATTTAACATGGTTTAGTGCCTTTTTACAGCCACCCTGTGACTTGAGTGCACATATCAACATTGACAGTGCTTGTTTAGACATTTCATATATGTTTATATACAAACAGAATGGTTTGGGTTGGAAGGGACCACAAAGATCACCTCATTCCAACCTCCCTGCCATGAGCAGGGACACCTTCCACTAGACCAGGTTGCTCAGAGTCCCATCCAACCTGTCTTGAACACTTCCAGGGAATGCAACTTTCACAATCTGTCTGGGCAACCTGTTCCAGTGCCTCAGCACGCTCACAGTAAGGAATTTTTTCCTGATATCTAAACCTACTTTCTTTCAGTTTGAAGCCATTCCCCCTTGTCCTGTCACCACATGCTCTTGTGAATAGTTTCTCTTCATAAGAGGGAACATCACATTTATAGATAAGAGATTCAAAGGAAGTGTTTAACAGCAGCACAGTCCTCATCTCAGTCGGTGTGTTTGCCCCTTCTGTGGTTTGTCACCGTGCCTGGTGTCCCACAGTTTGTGCAGGTCACTTTAGGAAGACAGACCTGTTAAAATAGTTCTAAGTTGGTGGCCTGCACTGGCTTTGCTGCTCTGTACTTTGGAGTAAATCTCAGGTTGGTTCTGCTGGTGGATGGGAGTGGCTTGGAGCAGCTGACAGCCTGAGCCGAGGAGCTGTGGGGGCCCAGGAGCCCCTCTCAGGTAGGGCTGGCTCTGCCAGACACCCATGGTCTGGACCTTGCCGCGGTGCTGCCGAGGCGAGTGGGGCTGTGGGGACACGGCTGAGCCAGTGGCTGCCCCCGGATCCCAGGCTGCTCACCCCTTTCTCAGGATCTATTAGGTTGGAAAAGACCCCTGAGATCGTTTAATCTGACCTGTTACTTTTCCACTCTGCAAGTTGCCTGCCACTGCCAA
Source organism: Platysteira castanea (assembly GCA_013397175.1). NCBI lineage: Eukaryota > Metazoa > Chordata > Aves > Passeriformes > Platysteira > Platysteira castanea. Next base: position 783,698 of record VYXC01007095.1, on the reverse strand, counting down.
GTGCAGTTTATTTCCACTGCTCCTGGTTACAGTAAAGGCTTGGTCTGGACTTGGCTTTAGCCGGCGGTGAGCTGCTGTTTCTCTGGTGTGTTATCAGGAGGCCTGGTGGGTTCAGCCAGTGCTGGGAACATGGGCGGCAGGGTGAGGAGGGCTGGGAGCGGGGAGGGGCTGTGTCCCAGCCACCTGCCTGTGGCATTTCGGTGTCAGTGAGCCGGGGATGTGCACCTGGGTGTCAGTAACCCACAGCACACGTGACGCTGTGGCCAACAACGCACAGGAGTTAAGTGTAACGGTTCCTGCTGTCATCCAGCCCCTGATGTTATCCAGCCATGGGATAATCTGCCAAGGTCCTTCTCCAGCCTTCATGGATTGGTTTTGCTGGTGCCGAATCCCTGCAGAGCTTGCGAAGCCCACTGGAATGTTGCTGTTTGGATTCAAACTTGTTTAGATTCAAAACATTCACAACAATTCTTAAACCTGGGAGGAGCTTTGCTTGTGGGAGGGTCTTGGGTTATTAATCCTCCTTTATTTCCCTGTCTGAATTCAAGTTCTGTCCGTCAAAAGCCACATTCTAAACACTGAAGCAGAATGGTCCCAGTTAGAGCCATTCCCGGGTCAGTTCTTGGTTTCACAAATGCGTATTTGGGTCATTTTTTCAGCTGTCTCACACCTTCTGGAAACATACCTACTGTTTGTTCTTACTGAGAGCTTATAAAATGATTTGCTCTTTGCAAAGATGATCCTCTATAAAGTGAAGTCATATGTAAAATATTAAATGCAAAGTCTGGAGCCTTCAGGCACGTGGTAAATGCCTTTTAAACTCAGATGCCTCACTGTAAAAGGGGCTTATCGCTGCCTTTCAGCTACTTATTTCTTGGAAGGAACGTGTCCTTCTTGGTAAGGAATGATTTAGTTTTGCTCCCCCTCAAGTCAGGAGCAGGCTCTTAATTAAACAGACTTAAAGCCTGAAGTATTTCTTAGAAACCAGAGAAATATATTTGGCTGAATCTTTACAGCTCTCACCTTTTTGAGGGAGTTTCCTACTTCAAGGAAATTACCAATGGTCCATCTGTTGCTTTCTTTTGATGTTCATGGGTGTTTTTGGAGGAGGGTGGTCTGGTTGAATTGTGAATTTTGTGACAATTAATTATAGCTTATCCCTCACTTATAGTTTAATTGAAAGTAGGTCTTGTTTGGATGCTAACTTAAGGGCATTAAACCAGGACAAATTCCAAAAATAACTTCTGAAAAGAGGACTTGGGTCTCCAGGTATATACAGTGTTAGGCCTGATTTGACATCTCATGTTGCTAATACATTATATTCTGCTGACAGGTAGAAATGCTTCCTGATTGTCGCAGTGACAGTTAGAAGGGATAATTTTATGGAAATAGGCCTTTCAGTTATTTTTTTAATCCGATCAACATAGAAATGAAGACAAACACATACTTTGCCTCGATAACAGGTTGTTCATTAAAAAGAAGAATTATTTGCAACAGCCGTCAAAAGGACATAACCACTTTTCATCTGTGTTTCTTTCCTTAGTAGGGCAAGCAGGTGTGCAGGCAAATACCTGCACATACAGATGTGTATGTCACCAGAGAAGTCCCCCTCTTTTCAGATGACACAGTTCACAGCCTGAAAAAAGAATTACAGTGTTCACATAATGTTGTGGATAAAGCACATGAATTACAGCTATTGATGTGCAGAGAGCCCGTGTCCTTGTGTCCTTGAAATAAAGCTTAGGGCTTTGAGGAACAAAGAGCTCCAGAGCGGGAGGAGGACACTAATTACTGTTCTGCCTCTAAACAAATACTGTTAGAACTGTCTGGCCTCAGTCTTGCCTGGGCTGTTACAACTCCTTCCAGCTATTGCTAAGAAATCTGATTGAGGGAAAAACTGTCCTCCTCTTCCATGCATCCCTGTGGGCCACAGGATGCCAACATGGCTCAGGCATGCCACTTTCGTCGTGACAGCAGAGCTTTGGATGCCTCCAGACCCCGTTCCTTTGTGGAGGCCCAGCGGGATGGTGTTCTGCTGAGCCTTGCCCTTGGACACCATCTGTCCCCAGAGCTGCTGGAGTGCCATTCCCGGGAGCGGTGTGGCACCACCACGGGTTATGGCTGTGGCACCACCATGGGTTATGGCTGTGGCACCACCACGGCTTATGTGTGTGGCACCACCACGGGTTATGGCTGTGGCACCACCACGGGTTATGGCTGTGGCACCACCACGGCTTATGTGTGTGGCACCACCACGGGTTATGGCTGTGGCAGTGGAAGGCTGTGGTGGACAAGGCGGGGACTGTTGTAGAGCCCGCAGAACAAGGGGTGTAGTGGGACACTGCGTGTGGGGCTGCGCCTTAGGATATCGTGGATAACGTCCATCCATGGACAGGGACAGG
>VYXC01007095.1:719630-781051 GCA_013397175.1 Platysteira castanea | reverse complement strand
GGGCGCGCGGGTGCTGCCCCCTGCCCGCTTCCGGCCCGCACCCGGGGGTCCGCGGGTTTGGCCTGCCCGGGGCCGGGCCGGGCCCCGGCTCCGTCCGGGCATCCCCAGCTGGTAATCCCCGTGGAGTCCGGTGTAAATGTACACGTGCACGTGCTTTGGTGGTGGTGTTTTGTTTTGGTTTTGGCTGGTTGGTTTTTGTTTGTTTGGGGTTTTTTTTTTTTTTTTTGTTTTTGTTTTTTTTTTTGTTTTTTTTTTTGCCTTTTTGTTATTTCTTCCTTGAATCGTAAAATCTGAGCAAAGCCTTTGATGTACTTTGTTACTTTTGTACAAAAGTAGGAAAAAAAAAATAAAGATCTGTTTTCCCTCTGCGAAGTTTTCCTGACTCTTTTTTCATAATGTTCTATCTAAGCAAACCCTTAAATATCACAAACACATCCAGCTGCCAGTGGAAAGCTGACTGGGAAAGGGGTGCTTCTTGTTCCAAAAGTTTGTAGCATCATTGTCACTGCATTTTTGTTTGTGACAGTGGGGTTTGAATGCTGCCTTACCAACATGAGTGTGATGTGGGGTACTGAGATTTCAGTTTGCTTCTCTGGATTTTAAAATAAAAAGAATAGGTGTTGTGAGTGATTGGGCAAAGGTATTTGAATGTTTTGCCCACCTGAAATAGTTTGGTCTCTCACAGTTTTAAGAAGCCTTTATTTAAGGGGATATTCTGTGTGTTAGCACATTTTAATATAAAGATACTAAAAAAAAGAGGGAAATACACCTACTTGGTGTTCTGCTCTCCCGTTATTGGCTTGAGAAATGCAGTCTGCGTAGCACTGGTGTAATCCTTTAAACAGGAGCTGCCCCAGCCACAAGCCCATATAAGTTCCTTTCTTTTGCCTTGTTGCTGAATTTATTCTTTTTGCAAGAAATATTACATTTAATATTATTTATGGTGTNCCCAGCCACAAGCCCATATAAGCTCCTTTCTTTTGCTTTTGCAAGAAGCATTATATTTAATATCGTTCCCAGTGTTATGGCTATAGTGTTTGATACTGGCCTCTTCCAGAAAATGGATATCAGATTTATTTTGAACCACTGGCCACACCAGGATGCACTGGAGAGCCGTGCTGGAGCAACTGCTTATCTTTAATACAGCCGGATGGTCTCTGGATGCTGCAGCTCCCACTGTACCTTACTCTTCCTCGCTCCAAGACAGCCAGATCCTCCCAGGAGGACCTGTGCTGCTGGTACTGCTAATGCTTCTCTTCACCTACCACCACTGCTTTTGTTCTGGTGATAAGCAGGAGATCCTGGACAGGGACTTTTGGGGCTGCACTCTCACCCGTGTTTGTTGTCAGTCCTGCAAAGGAAGTGCCTCTGCTGCAAAATGCCAGTGCGGGGTGTCTGTTCGGGACTGCAGGGTCCACACTTGCATTCTGGCTTTTCCAAGCCTGTTGTCGTGGCTTGGATGTGTCTCAGGTTTGCTCGCTGCATATTTCACAGCTGTGTCAGTGCAGTTTAAATGTAACCTCTTCTTTCTCTACCACTAGTCACTCGGCATCCGAAGAAGCCTCTGGCTCTGACTCTGCAAGCCAGTCTGAAAGTGAGCAGGGCAGCGAGTCAAACAGCAGCTCCGAGTCCTCTGAGAGTCAGTCGGAATCCGAAAGTGAATCAACGGGTTCCAAATCCCAGCAGACCCCTCCTGAAACCAAAGAAAAACCAGCCTCTAAGAAGGAAAGGATAGCAGATGTTAAAAAGGTATTGCCCCTGCTGCTCTGCACAGACACATTGCTCCTGTACCCACCACCAAAGGTCAGACAGCAGGACCTCAGTGAAGCTGTGTCCAACTTCCTGGCCACTTTGCACATGGACCAAAGAGCCTCTGACCTCCAGTGTCCCCAGAGGCTGTTTGGTCTGTGTGCTGGAGCCCTGCTAGTGTCACCCTTGAGAGCAGGAGCTGCTGTGTTTGTGGAACAACCCCTGAGGCACCAGGCAGATGATGACAAGGCTGACTGGTGCGAGTGAGGGGCAGGTGCCTGTCATCAGTACATGATCCTGTCATTTCATCCTCTCCCTCTGTCTTTCCACTCCTCTCTTCTGTCTCTCCTCTCCCTCAGAAGTAGTAAAGCCTTCCCATGTGAAAAATAATCAGGGAGAAGGTTTGCCTAGGTTTTGAAGTTTGAACCACTTTGGATTTTTTTATATCACTCTTCCTCTAAAAAAAGCATAGAAAGAACAAAGAATGAAAAAGCTATTTAGCTTCCATTATTTATTAAGTTCAGAACAGTGCTTCTTTGTTATGGTTTTTTTTTCCCTGCAACTTGCCAGCACCTCCCTAGCAATACCCCTCCACTTGCTGTCCAGCAGGAAAGGGGACTGTGAGTGTTACTGCACACAGTGTCCCTCTGCACCCCCCAGGGCAGAAGCTGCAGCTCAGGTACCTGCTTTACCTGAGGGATGGAGGCACCTGAGTAACACAGGGTAGTGCGAGGTGAGAATGAGGAGCCCAAATGCCATTTGGAGACAGGAACTCAGTGAACTGAGTTCGTCTGGAAGGAGAAAATTCTGGTTAGGTCCACTTGTTTGTTTGTTTGTTTATTTTTTTGTGGTGTGTAACCATCCTGTTGTTCTTAGCTGTGGATTGCACTGGGCACAGCTTGCTCCTGAGAGGGAGTTTTATGGAGAAAGTTGCTCTGTGTGTAAAGGATAAGGAGGAAGGACAGTGCTTCCAGCCTGCGCTCCCCACGGACCTGCCAGGGAGAAGTGAAGGATTTTGTTACCAGCTTCTCCGTCTCACAAAGCTCCAGGCTGCTGGCTCAGGTCGTGGCTAAATCCTCCAGTGTTCAGACTGGCAAGGGAGGATGAGTTTATAAGGCAGCTGTGGTAACACTATATTAAAATTGATGATTTATTGTTGATAAGTGAGCACCAAAGGAAGTTTTCTCTCTCTCTGAAGGATTCTAAGAGCATGTCCCTAACAATAAATATTACCATTATCCTGTGAGGAAGTGCTTCCATACACAGGGTGATAATTAGCACGGATGAAATGTGAAAAGGTCAGGGCACCCTCTAATAAGAAAGCCTCTCCCTTCCTTAATTTCTCTGTTAATGGGTGTCTTCCTTAGCTAGGTCTAACCTAGGCGTGTTGATACCTGTTCCGCTTGAATAACCAATGCAATTAATTATTATATTATTGTTTATTTGGTATTTGTCTAGATACACCCATGAAGGCGAGGTTAATCTGTGTTAGGTGCTATTAAGATTTGTCATGGAAGTTGCTCCCACATTCAAAACCCATGCACTTTAATAGATGAAAAGACAAGTTCTGCAAATGGTTTGGGGAGCATTTTGATTTATTTTTTCATGTACCTCTGTACTTGCATGCCCAAGAGATACATCACAGTCTGTCCTTTATCCCATTACTCCTCTAACAGAGGCAGAAAAATTGCTGGGCTGCAGCTTTGTATCCATCATGCTCTTAATGCCAATCACTGCTGTATCTGGCAGTATTTTTTTATTTCCTTTTCCTGCCAGTGGCTTGCAGAGATATTTGAGGACTGGAGGCAGAGAGAATCAGAAGTAAATGAATAGATGTAGAGAACTGAGTGTAAGCTCTGCTGAGGGAGAGAGGAATTGCTGGTGTAGGATTTTGAGGGGCATGGTGGTGGTTTGTGTCTGCCCTAAAGCTCTTGTGTCCTGTGTCACCAACACAGCTCTGCATTCATCCCCGTCAGGGCATCCGTTCTTGTCTCCCCCTTCTCCTGTCCATCCACAAGAACAATTGCATGCTCTTATACACAGTGTATTAAACTGGAGAGGGCCTCGTTTACAGCAAAGAGCACAACCATTCCCAGCAGTCACCTCTGCACATCCACATGCCCTGCGCTGCCAAACCACATTCCCGTCAGCACATTCGGGAGAAGAACCAGCGGCCACTGCCTTGCCTTGCCAAAGAAAGAGTATCTTGCTCCATTTGCTATCCAGGCTGGGCCACAGAACTCACCTTTGAAGTTGCAGCTGGCAATGTCTCCAGGCAGCTGGTGGGGCGTTGCCTATGGAAAGGAATTGTGCTGGAAGCTGTTAGTGACAGAGAATTGCCCTGTTGACTTGGTAGGTTTGTTCATGCCACGTCCAAGGTATTGCCTCCATACCTTTGGCACCAGTGCTGCAGAGGGCTGGTTACCTCAACACTCTGTCCTTCAGCCTGAGGGAGCTGGAGAGTGATTTGTACCTTGGTGGAAAGATGGACCACAGTAAAGATAACACTGAGATAAACACATGCTCCTTTAGAGTGGTGCCAAATACCCAAAAATAATAATAATCCTTTTCAGCCAGTTTTTTTAAGTGTCCGTCTACTGGTTGCTAATTCCCTAATGGTTTTATGTTGATTTTTTTAAAAAAAACACCATCAAGCTTCTCTAAAATGTCGGAAATAATTGGGGTGAAGCAGGCCTTCTGATGGTCTGTTTATTTTGCAGATGTGGGAAGAATATCCTGATGTTTATGGGGTTAGGAGGTCAAACCGAAGCAGACAAGAACCATCACGATTTAATATAAAAGATGAGGTAAGGAAAAAAAAAGGATGAGGGATTATTGAACATATAAAACCAACCAAACCCAAAGAGCAAAGGGAGGTCTCATCTGCATTGCCTTGTAAACACTGAGTCCCAGCTTGGTGCATGGATGTTGGAGCTCACAACTGAGGTCCCAGTCCTGCATCTGGATCCGCTTGGCGTGAGCCCTCTGGAGTGAGCAGGACACTGCGTGGGCTGAGACATGCATGCACTGATCTGGTTGCTGGAATGGGGCGAAATGCAAGTCATGCTCTGCTGTAGGAACATCCTGGAGGGGAGTCTGTGTAATAAAAAAACCAGAACAAAACCAAAACGCAACACAAATCCAATCAGGAATAAAGGAAAGTTCCCAGAAACACCTCATAGCAACAAAACAGTCATTGTTGCCCATCCTGGAATGGATCTCACTAATAAATGCTTTTGTGTGTGTGCAGCTTTATGACCCATCACTTTCCTTTGCTTGAATATTGGGGAGTCTTTTATGCTTCATTTGGAGGTGACAGTGGTCAGAGCCTGGCAGCCAAACCTTCTAGTTGTTCCTGTTTCAGAACACTGTTGGGTTTTTTTCTGAAGATGTAGGAATTAGGTGCCACCTTCATTTGCATCTGACAGGTTTTCTGCATGGAGCATTTTATCTGCAGGTCTTCAGGAAGGTCGAGTAGCTATAGCAGAGGGGAAAGAGAACCAGAGAGAGGCTTCTGTGGAGAGCTTGGGGCTTAGGGCTGGGAATCTGAAGATAAGCAGCAGACTTTGAGCAGAGCAGGAGCCCAGTGGTGCTCTCTGACTCAGGCTGTTTGTGCTTCGCCACCAAGATGTGCGTTTGGATGCTCGAGGGGTCACACGCAGGTCTCCAGCTCCTTGCTCTGGTGCGTTATTGCTGAGCCTTTGGCACCCTAGTGCCACCAGCTGCCCCCCCAGACTCCTGTGCTGGCTGTCCCGCAGAGCAGAGGTCAGGAAGGGGCTCGGGGTGCACCATTGACGTAGCTTTTGTTTTCCTTTTCAAGTTGGCAGAGGCCGGGCTGGCCGGCCGCCCCTCTGTGCGATGCCCCGGCATGCTCTATGCCGGCGACCTCACACCCACCCCAGGGCTCCGCTGCACACCCCCCTGCCCTCTTAGGGGCCCAGGTAAGTCCCTTCTTTTTTTGTTTTACAATATTACGTGGTTTTGCAAATGTTGTTTTCTTTTTCGATATCTTTATTTCCTACTACTTAAGGTACGATAAAAAAAATTTAAAAATCTGAGATGCAAAAACTTTGCTATACCACAAAATATTGTAAAAAACAAAAAAACCCCAAAGGTCCTCCAAATGACCCCCACTGCAACTTTTGTGAAACAGTTGAAATTAAAAAAATTGAAGCACCCTCTGACCCCTCTCTCCCCAAAGCAACACTGACTGGTCCCCATAGGTCAGTTCCCATCTGCAGCAGAATCCGATGGAGGGTGTGACCTGTCAGGAGCACAGTGCTGGGGCCTTGCAGAGAGCAGGAGGAGATGGAAAGTCTTGCTTTTGGAAGACACCAAGAGAGAGGAAATAGCATAGCTCAAGCCTGCGTGGTGCTGAGCGCTCCTTGCTGCTGCTGGAGCTGGCAGAAGTCCCAGGCATGTCTGAAGATGCTTTTTGCCTTCGCAGGGTTAATCCTGTCACCAGTGACCTGCGCCTCTCGCTTGCTGCTTGGGACTTCCAGCACAGTGTCTGGGGACTTGTAATTGCCTTCTTCCCTAATGCTTCTCTGCAGATTAGCAAAGAGCATTGTGCAGGCAGCTTGGCTCAGAGACCAGAGCAAGGATGAGCCATCCCAGCCCCCTGCGCTGTCCTGTGACTCACCTGTGCGGGGGAGATGGCACAGAGGGGGACGTGGTTCAGGTTTTGGGGCCCTGCTCAATCGCTGTGTCCTCTGGAGCAGCACTCTGGGTAGGGTTATTTGTGTGTTAGAAATGGTCCCCTTCTGGGGATTTCTGGGCTCATTGTGTAGGTGTCCGAGGCACGAGTGATAACTCGTGATCAATACCCAGGCGTGGGCTGAGCCATCGGGGAAGCGAAAGCACAGCTTTGCATAGGAGCACAGAGCTGCTCAGAGGCCCAGAGCTGTCTCCAGGAACAAGAGAATGTGTGAGCTTTTTAGTAAAAACACTACTTCCCCAGGCATTTTCTTTGCAGTTAATAAATCAGCTGCAGGCTTCAGCCAGGGGATGTGAGGCGTGCAGAACCAGGTGCCTTTCAGAGTATTCAAATTGAAAGGGGGGAGATTTAGGTTAGATACAGAAAGGAAATTTTTCCCTGTGAGGGTGGTCAGGCCCTGGCACAGGGTGCCCAGAGAAGCTATGGCTGCCCCTGGATCCCTGGAAGTGTCCAAGGCCAGGTTGGATGGGGCTCTGAGCAACTTGGGATAGTGGAAGGTGTCCCAGCTCATGGCAGGGGGTTGGAACTGGGTGATCTTTAAGGTCCCTTCCAACCCAAACCATTTTATCATTCCATCACTCTGTGATCCTGGGGCAGTTGAGAAATTAATGTGCCCCAACCAGACACAGTATTTTTACTATAAAAAGGATAGTTTCAGATTGAATTAGGTGACAAATGTCAGTGCATTTTTTCTGTCAAAGAGAGGCCAGAAGTCACGCACCACTGTGTTCTAAAAATACAGCTGGTTTTCCTATTGAAAAAAAAAAATCTGCTCATTTGCATTTTGGTCAATGCTTTGCCTCATGTATTTGCTGCAAATTCAAACACTACTGGTCTCACTGGGAAGGAGAAGTTCAGCAGACATAAAACTAACCTGATGAGCTGAGATTCTCCAGCTTTTCTGAAGCACTAGAGTTTGGCCTCTGTTAAGCCTGAAATGAGCAAATCCTCACTTTGACTTTAGTCTGAAATACTTACTGGCTTTGTTTAAGCAAGTCATTATCTCTCCTAATGTGAGCTCCAGAGGCTCACCTGGACCTCCTCTCCAATGGCCTGGAATCTCCATTTCTCCCACCCTGGGCTAGTGGCAAGGACACTCGTGGATAACCTCTAGGAGCAGAACTTTGAATTGCTCTGTGTTGCTCTTCATGGTGCTACATGTGCAGCACCATTATGTTTGTCCAGCATTGCTCCACGGCAAAATACAGTGTAATTAATCTAGTAAAAGTGTGTGTACTTCATGTGCTGGGAGAGGGAAAGAATTGATATGAGGAGTCAGTGAGGCGTGGAGAGGGAAGGCTGATGCCTCAAGCTGGAGATGGGGAGATTGTAACAGGCCAGGTCCTAGTCCAGCCGGAAGCAGTGGTGCAGGAATAAGTTGGGCACATTTGTAGTGTTTGATAAGGGGGAGCTAGGGAGGACAGGTTGTCTTTCGCCTTGGCCACAGCAGCAGCACCCCAGCAAGGCAGCCTGAGACCAGCACTGGCACTCGGGCTCTGGAGCGAGCAGCGTGGCCCCAGCATCTCCTGCTGGGCTGACAAAAATCCCACTGAGGACTGGGGATGGACTTTGCCAGTCTAGCTTGTGTCGTTTGAGGAGGTGACGTTATTAAAATTCAAGTTGTGTGTTATTTCCCAACCAGTCTGTTCCTGACTGTGGTGGTGGGCAGACAGGGCCTCAGGTGCACGCTCTGGACCTGGCAAGCCCTGACTCTCTGGCTGTCCTCGGTGCTTCCTTGAACAAGGAATTTATCGCCAGGAGACATGATGGAGCAGGGAGGAGAGGCTGAGGAGCTGCAGCACTGCAGTTCCCAGCACTCCATACTGGGACGGGGAAGATGTGGGAGCACAAGGCAGGCAGGTGACTCAGGCTGGGGACTGGCTGTGTCAGAGGAGATGGAGCTGGGCTTGACACGCCTCCAAAACAGACAATGGTGTCTTTGGAAAATGTAAGAGAAGGCGGCTGAGCTGCAGTCACAAGTTACATTTTTCAAGGTGGAAGAGGGGAGGAAAAGTCGAGTCATGGACAGATTGTCATCAGCTTTGTAGACACAGCGACAGAGCAGGGGGAGAGTACAGACATTAGGAAAATGTACACTAGAAACTTGGAAAATGGGAATTTGGCACAGAAGTGAAGTTAATTCCAAAGAGCTAAAGGTTGTATTTGGTTTTCTCCCCATGTGATCTTCTCTGACGCCGAGCAGAAGAGAAATCCACTTCTCTTTACTTCTGGCTTGCCAAAAGACAGCAAAAGTGAACGGGCACTGAGGGACAGCTGTTAAAATCATGCCCAATTGGAATGGAAGAGCTTCAGAAAGTGGATAAGAAATTAAAAGAGAAAAGGAGAACTGAGGACTTCTTAATTTTGTGTGTGAAAACTGAAATCTGTGGAATGCTTGTCTTGTGTTGCAAGGGTAGGTAGGGCTCTCCATGGTGTGTGCCAGGCACTTGCTTCATGCTTGGTTAATGAGACAGAGATTTCATGCGGGGCCGTGAAACAGGTGGATGAACACGTGTTTGTAGTAAGATATGGAGCAAAAGGTGTTATTGTGTCACGTGTAAATCTGACACCAAACCCAGAGAAGCTCGTGGTCTGACATGGCATCCAGTATTTTAGTGTATTTTAATGGATGCGAGTGAGACAGAAATTCCTATGGGTGGAAGGAAAGCTGGAAAACGGGAATGAAGAATGCACGTTGCAGCTCACACCATCTCACAAGGTCCTTGTGTGCACAGCTGTGTGAGCTCTGTCCAGGAGGGCAGTGGGGATGTCAGGAAAGGCAAACTGTGCTCCCCATGGTGATGGACAGACAGTGCCTGGAGCCAAAACCAAATACTGTGGCAAAAAGCAGCTAGAAGGGGAAGCTTTCCAGTAAGTGTGTGGAGCAAGCAATCTTGGAGGCTACTTCTGTCACTTTAATGCTTCTTTAGAAATCTCACATGGGTTTCTTCAGTTTTGTCCCTGCTTATTTGTGTTTTCTGGGGGAAGCTAAGGAGAAGTCATGTTATCTGTGTGGTGATCTGTTTACGTGGTTGACTAGTTTTTATGAAAATGGGGTTGTGTACAACCAGCATAAAGAGATTTATTTTAGCTATCTTGGTCTGTGGGAATTAGTGACACCCACTTTTAAAATAGTACAGCAAGTAGTTAGAATAACTCTAGATATATTTAGCCAGAGAGACTTCACTGCTGAAGACTGTAGGACTAGGAGGAAGGAAAGCAGCAGGACACAGCTCTGACCCAGTCAGGTCCTTGGTGACTTTTGCTGTGGGAGAAAAACACCAACAGCGGGACAAGGACGCTCTTTTGATGAGAATATTGCCTTTTTATGACAATATTTTTATTTCATTCCTTGTAGGAAGTTTGTGTAATGAAGGCAGAGATCATAAAGCATTTGTTGGGGTAAATTCACCCATGGGTTTGCAACCCCTGGGGTGTTGCACACACTGCAGATCTGCCTGGCCACTGCTGCCATGGTGTCTGTTGGGCACTGGGGGTTGATGCTGAGGGGCAGGTGGGTCCTGAGCTTAGGGACTCCGGGGTAGGTGATGTTGTACAGCTCTCCAGGCTTCCTGCAGAGAGTTTCCTTCCTCACACCGAGAGCAGAGCAGCAGGACTGTGCAGCTGAGGTGGTGGTGCTGGGAAGCAGCTGCTCTGCACCAAAGTGTCCTTCAGGCTGCAGGGAGAGGAGCTGGGCTCAGCCCACGGGCACGTGTTTCACTTGCATCCTTGAGGAGCCAGTCCGGAGTGAAGCCTACAACCTGATTTTCTTTCTTTTCAATTAAAGGCAAGTAGTGAATCTGAAAATGAGAGCCCCAAAAGAAGACGCCAGAAGCAGTTGAAAAGAAAGTAAGTTTCTAAGGAAAGGGTTTTGAGTGGTGGTACTTTGGTTTATTTCTCAGAACAGTAGCATACTGGATTGTTTGGTAGGAGTTGTCAACATGAAGAGCTTGTAAAAGAAATACTTTATTGTTTCCAGTAATAATACTTTGGATTACTAAAATTAAAGTATCAATGTGGATCTATAGATGGATGCAATTTTTCAGGTTTTGATTGTATTTTCCTACTGTGCCTGTGATGGAACCTGAATGAGTCAAGTTCACTTGCTGTTGTTAGTCTTTCACTCTTCCACCAGGTTACTGATTCTCCTTCAGAGAGACTTAAAACAGTTTAATCCCTTCTCCTCCCACCTTTTTGATTAACTGAGAATAAAATGCCAAATTATTATCCTCTTTTATCTTTTATAACCCTCTGTTAAAACAAAAGAACTTCCATGAAGAATGCTTTGGACATCTGACCACTGTAACTGAGTTCACTTACAGTCATATTTTACTGCCTTTTTCCCATCTAAGAAGTACCTTTTAGTTTTTCCAAACACTAAAGTGAGGTAGGGAACCATGAGCTGCCTGATGGAGAAAATCTAAACACAGCCACATGATCCTGCCCACTTTCTCCTGCATCTTGTCTTTTAATTCTTCATTTAGTTGTACTCATCAGTGTAGGCTGGAAGATGATAAAGCAGAGGGAGGACTGTGGTAATATGAACCTCTCCTGGTCAAGGAGAATGATCTTTGTGGACCCTCCATGTCCCCATGGAGAGAGGAGGGGCTCCTCCAAAAAGGCGTTTTGGAGCTGCAGCTTTGTTCTGAGTTGCCCCCAGAGAATGTGCTTCCTTCCACTAATGGTACAATGTGACTTGGCTTCGCACTTGGAAACCTGAACTGGCAGGAGAATTTAGATGTCAGGAGTCCCGTTGTTCTGTTTTCTGGGCTCCCAGGCAGTCATGTAACTGTGCACATTGTGGCTCATGCTCTGTGACAGTGAGCACTGTCCTTCAGATCCTTCCAGCCCGCCTCAAAAATGCAGAAGTAGAGAAAAAAAAAAATCATCAATCAAAGCCCTTGCCCACCCAGGTTTGAGCAGTACAGCTCTGCCACCAGGACATGGTTGCATGTGGTAATACCTGCTCTCACTCAAGGCAATCCTGCCTCTGTGTGAACAAAAGCCCAGGTGACTGAGACCCCCCTCCTAAAAGCAGAGGATCACACCACAGCATCCCCCTGCACTGCACTGAACAGCCAAGGATGCAGTTTTGAACTTTTTTCCTGTAATTATAGCTCTGTTGGTTTGTTCAGGTATTTGTGCAGAAATATCATTGCCCTTCATGACCTACATTTCTGACTGCAGAATTAAATGGAAAAGAGAGGTCTCTGCTGGGGAAGATGATGAAGATGGAGGGGAGCAAGGCACCAGTGGAGAGAGTGAGCCTGAACCGAAGAAAATTAAAGCAAGAAGGCCTGTCCAAAGGAGGTAAGGAATGGTTGGTTGAGTCTCTTTTTCTGCCTGTGCTGCATGGAGAGGAAATCCCTATTTGTCACTAATGAATGTGTATTTTTCCTGCAATATTACCCTTGTTTACCACCTAGTAAACCTAGGGCCTAGTAACTCCCTCATCTTCCCATCTCATGCTCCAGTGAGCCATAGAGTGGTTTTCCATGATAGTTAGAGCAGATTAAATCCCTTAGGAGTCTAATATTTGAGATTCGTGCTTCCTTAAAGACTAAAGCAGGTATTTGCATAAACCACACTGTATTATGGCTTTATTAACTCTTATTTCAGAACAGTGGCCAAAACTGGTGTTAAAAAGCCCCACAAAATCCAGCGTGGGAAGAGGAAGAAACCAGATTCATCTGAAGATGATGATGATGACGAGGACGATGAGACCCCCAAGAGACAAACTCGGCGAAGAGCAGCCAAAAATGTCAGGTGTGAAGAAGTGCGGGGTTGCTTGGGGGTGAGAGCTGGCTGGGGACGAGGGGGTGCCGGGGGGCCCTGACTCCCTGTGTGGTCCTGCAGAGACCCTGCTCTGCCCTGCAGAGACCTGTGGCTGAGGTGTGGCTCTTTTGACAGGTTCATGCTGGGAACATCCGGGTTTACCTCGTTTTGCCATCTGTGAAGGAGGGAATGTTTACCAGTCCCTCTTAGAGAAACGTGAGGAGGTTTGCGTAATATTTGTAAAGCACTCTCAGATGAGGTTAATAATTGCAAATAATAGATGAAAATGAGCAAAAGGGAGCAGCTGTGCTGGACTGGACCAATTGTCTGAGAGTGGCTGATAGGTAATGCCTTGGGACAGAGTGTTGAGACAGGGTGGAGGTAAAGCTTTATCCATTCCCCAGTGTACCTTCTCACCTTTCAGGCAGTCCCAATAAGGGACTTGCAAAGAGCCATCCCAGTGATATTTTGTGGTGGTTAAACATTAGTCAAAGATGAGAAGTGCAGTTCCTAGGGCAGTGTAGGCACCCATGCAGCCTTATGGTGCTCTGCAACCTCCATAGAATAATCTTTCCCTTAATAGTGGAGACTTTCTGTGTTATGGCCTTGCTTCTGCTGCAGAGATTGTTCCACCTTATGAATCATCTGATGTTGGCCATGGTCATAAAAATTACATGGACAAGACAGAGGATTAGTCTGATAAAGTGTAGCTGTCTAAGTGTCTTGGGGAAAAATACTGAATGGATGACTTCAGACCATGCGTGTGCTGAATGTGCACTGAACCACAGGATAAATGCTGGAGAAGGTGCTCTGGTCTGAGCCATTCTCTGTGTTGGTGGGCTGGGAGGAGTCAAGGGTTTTTTATCAGTTTGGTTTTGATCTTATTCAGCTACAAAGAGGATGATGATTTTGAGACGGATTCTGATGACCTGATAGAGATGACTGGGGAAGGCGCTGATGAACAACAAGACAACAGTGAAACTATTGAGAAAGTCTTGGACATCAGGCTTGGAAAAAAGGGAGGTGCGTGGCTCTGGAAGAAGCCTTTATTTCCGATTGCTATCACACACTCTCACGGTTTCTTTTGAGCTGGTGCAGTGCTTTTGTAACTTCAGAGTGGGGCCAAGGGTTGTTTCAGTGCTTTTCATCTTTTCCTCTGGGCCTCTTATTTACGTCTTGTAATATGTAGTAGCTTTTGTAACGTGTAATATTTAAAATCCTAAAATCTCTATAGTTTACGTGCTCAGCAGCTTTCATTTAGCCTGCACACATTTTAAAGATGAAGCTATTGTTCTGCAATTCCTGCTTTTCTCTGTTTTGAATCTAGGAGAGTCAGTTTTCATAGCCCCATTGACAAAGCCATAATGAAAATAAAGCCAGTGTTCTGTTCTAAAAGCCTTACAAAAGTGTTTTTGTAAAACTGAATGGTTGTGAACACTTTCAAGGGGCCTTTGAGTTATACTTAAAGAAAAGCTACTTATGACAGATTTCAAAAGATTCTGCTGTATGGAAAATTTGTGTGCCTGCCTCACAGAGTTGCAGAATCTGTTGGAGGTTCTTTGTGCTCCCACAAAAGATGCATTAGAAGAGTAACTTTGTGCTGTAACGCAGCTGATGCCCAGTGGTTGATAATGGAGGTACCAAACGCAGGCTGGTCTCTCTTGCAGCCATTGGAGCTTCCACCACGGTGTACGCGACCGAGGCCAACGGCAACCCCAGCGCCGACTTCGACCCGGAGAAGGATGAGGGGGAAGTTCAGTACCTGATCAAGTGGAAAGGCTGGTCATACATCCACAGCACGTGGGAGAGCGAGGAGTCCTTGCAGCAGCAGAAAGTGAAGGGCCTGAAAAAGCTCGAAAACTTCAAGAAAAAAGAGGAGGAGATCAAGCAATGGTAGGCTTCACTCCAAGCAGTGATTTAGCCTTGGGCAAGTCGTTTTCAGCCAGAAGTTTGAGGAGTCATGACTGAAAATGTTTGATTTCTTCTTACAAAGTGTGTTTCATGTGCACTCTGGTCTCTCTTTGCCTGCTGAGGAATGTCCCCCCTCACAGAAACAATGTCTGTGGTGTGGATGGCTGTAAAATGGAGAGGGCAAGGCATGAAATTCACACTGCTGCTGCTTCCTAGGCTTGAGAATTGGGAGACCTGATGACAAATAAATGGTGCACAGACTCACCTGGCCCAGGAGGTGCTGTGAGGGCTTGCAGCCTTATTAACCCTTGTTAATTATGGGCTTCTCAATGTGCAAGTTTTTGCATCAGTTTATGTCTAGCTTCCCCAGGAACTATAAGGGGAGCTACAGTGTGTTTCCAAAGTGCTAAAGCTGGAGTAGCACCTTCCGTCTCTATTTGAAACCTGTTTTGAGACTGATTCTTGCATCAGAAAAAGGCAGCATTTAACAGGGAGACAATCTGAACATCTATGACATTCACTTCTCAGCAATAATTAATAATTATAGGAAATTTAAGAAACATCATATAACTGTAGTTTGCTCCTGTGACTTGTCTGAATGACAGAACCGTGTAGGAAAGCAGATTTTCTATATGTAACATCCATGAACACTGTGACAGAAGCATTATAGTGTTTTGGTTTTTTTTGTTTTGGATTATTTTGCATCTAGGCTGGGCAAGGTATCACCTGAAGATGTAGAATATTTCAACTGCCAACAAGAGCTGGCTTCAGAGCTGAACAAGCAGTATCAAATAGTGGAGAGGGTAATTGGTAAGTGGAGCCAAGACTTTGGTAAAGGTGTGAAGTAGGAGTGGGAACTTGTATCCATGTGACAGCAGAATGACGATGCAGCTCTCTCTTCTTCCCTGTCCTCCAGTATCCCTGAAGAAAAAGCCCTGGTGTTTAGTGCATTTCACTCTTGGAAATTTAGGAATTTGGACCATAGAAATCCAGGTTTACAGCTTTGTTTTTACAAGCAATACAAATCAGTGACTCTCCTTGCCTGGATTGTGGGATGACACCCTAGTTTCCAAGGGGTTGCTGAAATTGTTGCTGCTGAAGTTCTTTGTCTTCAACCCTTTGGATGCAAACCCTTTGTTTCCAAAGCAGCAGCAAGGGCCTGGCTTTTGTGAGGACCACTTTCCGTGGTGTGGTTGAGGCTGTGGTCGGGCTGCAAGGCAGCTCAGGGGTGAGATTTTCATGATTAATTAACAAAAATGAAAACAGAACTTACTGAGTGCTTTGGTGATATCACAGTCGTGTCAGTCAGAGGTGCCAGCTCCCAGTTGCTTTGGGGATTGGCTTGAAGAGCTGTTTAACCTATTTCCAATAGAACTCCTGTAAAAACGTGGGTGTGAGGCAGTGCTCGCCTGCCCTGCTCCCTCTGCTGGCTGCCAGCATTCCAACACTCCCTTCCCTTCTCTCTCCAAACCCAGCTGTGAAGACCAGCAAGTCTGCCACGGGACATTCAGATTTCCCAGGTAAAAGAGCATTCTTTTGGTCTCTCTACACTTTTCCTACAAGCCAAGACCTGTCTTTGGCTGTCTGGGCAGTTCAGCTTGTGAACTGCGCTTGTGGTTCAGCTGCTCAACCACAGGTGCTGAGCTTTGGGCTTTTTTTGCACATTTTACAGCAAACAGTCGCAAAACATCCTCGAATGACCCCGAATACCTGTGTAAGTGGATGGGGCTGCCCTATGCCGAGTGCAGCTGGGAAGATGAGGCTCTAATCAGCAAGAAATTTCAGCACTGCATCGACAGCTTCAACAGCCGTAACAACTCCAAGACAATTCCCACCCGGGACTGCAAGGTTTGCTGGCTTCTCTTCTCTCCTTTGCTGGGTTCCTCCAGGCTGGGGGAAGATGCAAGCAGTGGGAACATGAAATTTTGTCAGGATAAATGTCAGAGAACATTTTCCCATCCTCCCACCCGCGTTTGAAGGGTTGTTTGCTGTTCTCGTATTGTACTTCAAGCAGAGATGTGAACCCCTTTGAGTTTCATTTACTCTGTGCACAGTGAGAACGTTATGTCCCCCTGGGGAGTGGGAGGCTTAATTAATCCTTGCAAAGTGCTTCCTCCTCAGAAGGAGCTGCAGCAGTTTTAATATCAGTTGGATGAAAAAACAGCACACCTGGGAAAAGAGGAAGCCTGCAAGATGCTGATACAGTGAAGGAGAGGGACAGAAATAATGGGAGAAAAGCTGAAAGAGGACAAAGAAGGAAGTGGAGCTTGTTCCAACTCCTGTGCATTTTGTGCAGCTTACTACACTCCTGGGGGACTCAGAGCCCTGATCATAAACCAGAGGGCAGCAGGCAAATCACAAGAAATGCAGACACAAGCACTGGCTAGGAAAATGTGGATGGACTTGAACCAGAGAAGAGACACGCACTCTTTGCTGAATTCATAGATTTCATTGCTGAATTTTCAGCCTTTCAGCTACCGACTGTTTTGTCTTTTTCTTCGATGGACTTATGGCAGCATCTGTTTCAGGTGTTGAAGCAGAGGCCGAGGTTCGTTGCCTTGAAGAAGCAGCCCTCGTACATCGGCGGGGAGAACCTGGAGCTGCGGGATTACCAGCTGGAGGGCCTCAACTGGCTCGCTCACTCCTGGTGCAAGTACGTACAGAGGCCGTGGTGTTCATTCTGTGACTTTTTTGTTCCAGAAGGATTTGGCACTCCTGTTTTCAAGTGAGGTCTTTACCCGCCCTCCTTCTGCAGCTTGGAGGATTTAAAATGTTATCATGCCCAGCTGCATTGCAGATACTGCAAGCAGGAACTACCTAAGCATGAACTTAAGAAACCTTGTGTGAAAACAAAAAGCATTTTCCCTGTCTGGGCCTGTTCACATGCTGAATTTGGCTGTTGTGTGAGTCTGGTACATATCAGCCCTAGATTTCCATTGACTTAATGGGAAAAAAAGGTTTCTGGATCAGTGTGCTTATTATACTCATTGAAGTCTTTGAGAAATGTCCTTCTAGTATTAGACCACTGATTCCCCTCTGCCTTTGCTTGTTTGCCCCCAGTTTGGAGTCATCAGAGTTAATTTTTGCACGTTATTGTACCATGTTCAATCTGGCTGTCCCTGGGATCCACTTGGAATTGTTCAAATAACTGTTTTTGCACTGCCCCTCTCTGTCCTTGTTGTGGATTGCCATTCTTGTGGAGCACAGTAAATCAGTAGTGGCAGAAACATGCACTCAGACAGCATTTTTGTTTGTTTTCTTTCTCAGGAACAACAGTGTGATCCTGGCTGATGAAATGGGACTGGGCAAGACGATTCAGACAATATCATTCCTGTCCTACCTGTTCCATCAGCACCAGCTGTACGGCCCTTTCCTGGTGGTCGTGCCCCTGTCCACCCTCACCTCCTGGCAGAGGGAGTTTGAAGTGTGGGCGCCCGAGATAAACGTGGTGGTTTACATTGGGGACCTCATGAGCAGGAACATGGTGTGTAATCAGAGAGCACAGGGTGAGGGCTCGGGGAGAAGAGCTGGGTGCAAAGCAGCAGCTTGTGTGTGATGTGTGTGACACACAGTCAGCTGGAGAGGCTGGGGGATAGTGCTGGCAGCACTGCAGGCGGCTGGAGCTGGTGTAGCTGAGCATGTGGGTGTAACTCCCTGCTGCAGGGAATTTTCTGCTTTGTTTTCCCTCTTGGAGCGAGTGCAGGAGTGCTGGCTTCTCTCAGAGTGTGGAAGCCAGTACTGGTCTGGGCTGAAACATGCAGTCAGGAGTCCAGCAGTGTAAAAGTGCTTGGAACTGTTCAGACAATGGAGCACACAAGTGTTGGGACTCTCGTGGTGTCCACAGTGAGGTGATGTGTTCATTAATGTCACAGCAGCAAGCTGACCTTATTTTGTTACCTGTGCAAGGGCACTTGAACTAAAACACTAAAACAAGTTGTTCCTTGGGCACCTTGAGCTCATCAAATGGCACCTTGGGACAACAGAGACTTGGATGGAATCTCTGGCTACAGCTACACTAGAAGAACAATTGTTAACTCTTTCCTTCTGATGACATGTGTTGAAGCCAACTTTTGTCTCCCCTTACAGATACGTGAATATGAATGGATCCATTCTCAGTCTAAGAGATTGAAATTCAATGCACTTATCACAACATATGAGATCCTTCTGAAGGATAAGGTGAGTAGTGGTCCAAGGATGTTTTTATTTAGACTTTCTCTCATTTTCAAAGGGGAAAGCCACTCCTCAGCTAATGGGTTTCACCTCTTCCCTCTGTTGTGATGGAGAACTACAGCCATTATTTGCTTTTTCTTGCCAGTAATGCACAGGGAATGTGGGACACATGTTACAGTGTCTTCACTCTTGTACTTCACAGCTGTGCTATTCTTTTTATATGTAAGACACCTGGCAGTATCCAGCAGTACCTGGATTTTTACCTGGTTTAATTTAGGCTTGTTAAGAGGATAAAACATTACACTGAACCTCTGGCCACAGTGTTAACAGTATTTATATTTTTACATCTACAAGAAATTTGCCGGCTTAGGAAATATCCGTCAGCCCTGTCAGCGTATCACTGAGTCCTAGCAGAAAACAAAAAGCTTTAAAAAAGAAAAAAAAATTAAAATCAAAACTCTTGGATTACCCTAACTTTTTAGGCTTGTTCATCTGCTCTCCTGTTCTTGCTCCAGTGGGACTAGTGCTACCCAGGGCCCCAAGGGTATGGAGAAAGGGGGGAGTAAGGAGCTGAGAAAGGACTGTGCTTTCTGGGTAAAGCAAAGGAGGATTAGAATAGGCGTAGCAGCTGCAAGACTGCTGAGATGCAGCAGGAGTGTGGAGCAGCATGGCTAATTTCCACCGTTTCCTTTCTGGATAGACACCTTCCCAGATTTTGTCACCAAATTTTCTTAGCGAGAAAATCCTGCAGGGGTGCAGCCGCAGGGCTGGGGCAGGACAGCCTGGACAGCACACACTGCAGGGCTTTCTGGCCTTGGCGAGAGACACACGTGCAAGGTGGTGGGGCCTGTCTGACCCAGCGTCTCCTCGGCGCCTGTGTTTTCCCTTCTCTTCCTCCAGACTGTTTTGGGAAGCATTAACTGGGCCTTTCTAGGCGTGGACGAAGCCCATCGGTTGAAAAATGACGACTCCTTGCTGTACAAAACATTGATTGATTTCAAGTCCAACCACAGGCTGCTGATCACCGGCACCCCACTTCAAAACTCACTCAAGGAGCTCTGGTCCCTGCTGCACTTCATCATGCCAGAGAAGTGAGTCTGCTTTTGAGCCTTCCAAGAAATGTCTCGGTCCATTCTCATCTGTTAATAGGCTCAAGGGAGTGCAGAATGGCATAAATCCCTGAATTAAATCCCTGAATTAAACTCAGTGGTGTGACAGCAATGATAGGAGAACAGACATTAGTTGGGAAAATCAAAGGTTAAGTAACCACCACAAGGAGTATTTCTGGCAGCAAACTGAGTGGAGAAACCTGATACATGACTTTCAAATCTGTCTGCTGTCTTCCAGCCATCTCTAAAAAGCTAAGCTTGTTTTAAGAAAATCATCTCAGCCATTTCTGAGGTTTCCAGTACACTGTGGTTCAGGCACCCCTGCCAACCATTTCATGGCAGCTCTGGGGTGCTGTCTGGCTGATTCTGTCCACAGTGTAATAAATGTTTTGTTTTCTTTAAAATAAAATGAGCTATGGGCATCTCTAAGGCTAAGGCAAGCATGCTCCAAAGCTCACTAAAATGATGTTTGACTGCAAGAAGAGCTGTCCCCCAAATTCTTTTTGTTGGATCACAGAAAGAGTGAAGGAGAGGCTTGAGGTCTCCCAAGTGGAGGAGAGCGGATCTCCACACTTCAAAGGAGCTGTCAGAGGAAGCAACAATCCCAAAAGAGCCTTCAGAGCAGGGTAAAACAGTCCAGTTGTCAAAGCCCTGCCTCAGGGAGGCACCGTGGAGAGTTCAGAAACTGCTGCCAGGTAAATGCCAACAGAGTAAAATAGTGGGAAACTTGGGATTTTGGGTCCTGGGAGTCAGTGTGGAGCTCAAATATAAGATATTAGGAAGCCATCTAAGCCCAGAGAGCTTCTAGCTTTGCCACCCATCTGTTTAGTTAATCTGAGCAGAGTGGACCTCTTATCTTCCACTATGTTTCCATTAAACTGATAGTCTCCTGTCTTGTGGTGCAGCAGGAGTGTATCCAATAGATGCTGTTTGTTGCCATTAGATAAGAGATATTCTGACCCCTCCTTTCTCCTCCTTTCTGTTGCCAGATTTGAGTTCTGGGAGGATTTTGAAGAGGATCACGGGAAAGGTAGAGAGAATGGCTACCAGAGCCTTCACAAAGTCCTGGAGCCGTTCCTCCTGCGCAGAGTGAAGAAGGATGTGGAGAAATCTTTGCCAGCCAAAGTGGAGCAGATCCTCCGGGTGGAAATGTCTGCTCTGCAGAAACAGTATTACAAGTGAGTCACTGAATAAGTTACTGGGAGTGCCAGTAGAAATGGGCACATCTTTCTGTGGGCCTTGGCAGTATGTTCCAGTATTCTGTGGGTACTGTGGCCTTCAGAGTGCAATGGGACACCACCACCTGTAGTACTGGGAGCTTCCCAGCAGGAATATGAGGTAGGGTGGTTGGTATCTTTCCTTCTGGGAGATGCTTTTGCAGAGCGATAGAGTTCAACTGGCCAGTTTTGCAAGACAGAGGTTATGTCTTTCCTGGGGGAGTGAAAATACGCACAAGATTGGGATGCTGTTGAATTTTAAACTGTGATAATATCAATAGGAAAGTCAGGTCAGGGTTTTTAGAGAGGAAAGAACAGCATTCTGTAAGAGAAGTGAGGAGAGATGGAGGAAGGGAAGTAGACTGATGCCTGAATGAGCTGTTCCTGAAGGTTTTGTTCCTCCGAGACTCTGCTCTGCACTGAGTAATGATCTGGGCTTTAATTTCCTGCCTGCAGGTGGATTTTGACAAGAAACTACAAAGCTCTTTCAAAGGGAACAAGGGGAAGCACATCTGGTTTCCTGAACATCGTGATGGAATTGAAAAAGTGCTGTAACCATTGCTACCTTATCAAACCTCCTGAGGAGAATGAGAGAGAGAATGGCCTTGAGACCCTGCAGGTGAGTGGTGTCCTTGGTCACCACCTTTTCTCCTTAAATTTCATTATTTTGTCCTCCCAGCAAGATACTATCTGATGAAGCTTTAGCTTCTGTGGCTTCTCCTTTAAAAATACTCCTCACAGCTAAGCCATTTGAACCCCCAGCCCTCCACTTCCACTGTAGGCAACACTTTATGGCCTTCTAGAGCAGGAGTTGCAGACAGTGTAAGATCTATCTTGTGTGATTCACTGTGTGTGTGGGCTCTGCTGTGTAAACCCAGATGGTCAGATTAGAGACGTACAAGAGATGCATGACCCCAAAAGGAGCAGGTCTGTGCAGGTCTCTGTGTGATGTACATAAGGGTAAGATTGGGAATGATGGTTATTTCTTCAGTCTCTGGTCAGGAGCAGTGGAAAGCTGATTCTCTTGGACAAGCTGCTGACCAGGCTGCGGGAGAGAGGCAACAGAGTGCTGATCTTCTCCCAGATGGTGAGGATGCTGGACATCTTGGCAGAGTACCTGACTATCAAGCACTACCCTTTTCAGGTGAGAAACATCAGCATGGAAAACAGCGTGGGTCCCCTGGAGAGTGGGAAAAAGCAGAGGGAGCTTGAGCAATGGGAGTCACTGAGCTCCCCAGAGGCTGGTGTCTGGGATTACAGGTGGCACTTACTGGAGGGAACTGGGATGTCCCTTCATTTCAGTGTGGCCCCATCTCTGCAAAACTCCTCTGACAGGCCCCTGCTTTGGGCTGTGTCGTGTGATAAGCCCCGAGGAGAGGACAGTGAGCACAGAGAGCCTGGCTGGGAGCCTGTAACGGGAGCTGCGGTGTCACCCGCTCTGTGCCTGCTCCCTGAGCATCCCCCAGCCCTTGTGACACAGCTGAGGCAGTGCAGTTATTTTTAATTGGTGGCTATTTTTAACAATCAAACGCTGCAGGCGGCAAAGGGGGCTGTAGGGCTGACAGCACTCGGGTGCAGCAGTCCCTCAGGGCTCCTTTACCTTCTTTCTTTTATCATTATTGTTGATTTTTCCAGCGCTTGGACGGCTCGATCAAGGGGGAGATCCGAAAGCAGGCGCTGGATCACTTCAACGCCGACGGCTCCGAGGTACCGCAGTCCTGGGCAGAGGGTTTGTGGCTGAGCCACAGGTTGTGTCTGACAAAGGGGATTAGTTCAGTTCAGTTCTTTTTACAGGACCCCAGGTACTTTTAAAGACACAGATATGGCAGGTTTTGCAACCGGCCATATTGCTTATTTTAAATCTCCCACATCCAAGGAACAGGGCTGTGAGCCACGTATCCAGAAAGTCCTGAAGAGGCTGGGAAGAGCCAAAATTTAGCAATTTTCTCCCTGTTGGTCTGGAGAATGAGATGGTTGCTGAGTGATTCCAGTCTGCAGCTGGTTTTGGATATGAAATGGCAGAGGCAAAAGGAGGATTTTAAGTGTTGGCAGGCAGTGGAGTCTGGTGTTGGAGGTGAAAGTCTCCAGTGTAATAGGAGAGGGCATCTGAAACCTCTCATCTAGGCTTGCTGACTCACAGTGACTGGTACAAGACACTTGTTTTTGTGTCAGTCAATCCAGCTGTGAGAAATACCTTTCCTCACTCCAGAAGCCTGAGCTGGAGCGGAATTCTCGGCTCACACAGGAGTTGTGAGAGACTGTGGTTGTGGGAAAGTTAACAAAAGGAAGTGTGAGGGGGGAAGGAGCAAGAATACCCATAGCACCCCTGTCCTGAGGGCATTCATGGGGGCTCAGGCATCTTGGCTCTAATCTGGCACCGTCTGTTCATTGCTGATTTCACTCCTAACAGGATTCAGGCAATAAAAAGCAGGTGTTTGCCTGCTGCCTTTGTAGGAGTCTGGTGGGCAGTGTGGTCTGACCTTCAAAAGTGACTCCAAGGTGCCCTTACCTTGAGCTGCCTGTGTTGCTCTCCCATACTGATTCATGTCTGGAGTAGCACACCCTTCACCTGGGCCAGCACTGCCTCACCCTGGGTCTGGGCTCAAAGACTGGTGCTGCTCAGCCTGCATGAACAGGGTGTATGGGAAGGAAATAGTTTTTCAACTTTAAGAAGCATGAGTGCAACCTCCATGAGAGCCTTCCCTCCATTTCCTTGTACAGCTTTTGAGTCACCATTGCTGTTTTATGCCCACAGTTACAAACTGGTTAACTCATAGATACTTCTTTTTTTCCGTCCCAGGACTTCTGTTTCTTGTTGTCAACACGAGCTGGGGGGCTGGGAATCAATTTGGCCTCTGCTGATACTGTTGTTATCTTTGACTCGGACTGGAACCCCCAAAATGATCTTCAGGCTCAGGCCCGGGCTCACCGGATCGGACAAAAGAAGCAGGTCAGAAGAGTGGCCTAGGTTATTTTCACTGTGGCTTCAGTGTGTGCATCTAAACAGGCTCTCACCTCACCAGAGCTTCTGAAAACTGGGACTTTCTGTCCCAGTCCTTGCTCCAGAGAGTGCTGCCCGAAGGAATCTCATTTAAAAAGTAGGAGACAAAAAACCAGCCCAGATTTGCCAGATGCAAACAGTCTTTCTGTTGGTTTTGAACAAACCCAGAACCCAACCCATGGCATTGCACTTCTCAGCCTAGTCCTAGTGGACTCTGCTCTTTCTTGCCCTGAAAAACTTAAAAAGTAGAGCATCCACCTTTACTAGGGGTTATTAGATATGTGAAAAGCTCGGTGCTAGTTTGAATTTAGAGTGATTGTTTCAGGAGATTTTTACTCTGTGCTTAGGCACACTACAAGATCTGTGTTAACCATCCTGATTTTAACTGTATCTCTTGAGATACAAGGAGAATGTGCTTGTTTTTCTTCTGAAAAAGCACATCTGTACATGAAGAGACAATGTCAGCAGCCCAGTGAAAGCAGCTGAGGGATGCATTGCTGTATGAGCAGAGCCTGCCCAGGAAATAGCTGTGTTCTCTTTTTGCCTCTCAGGTGAATATTTACCGCCTGGTCACAAAGGGGACAGTGGAGGAGGAGATCATTGAGAGAGCCAAGAAGAAAATGGTGCTGGATCATTTGGTTATCCAGCGTATGGACACCACTGGCCGGACTGTTCTGGACAACAACTCCGGGAGATCCAAGTATGTGACTGTGTCTGGAGGCAGAAATGTCTGGAACACGTGGCATAACCAGCTTCACCTGCTGGCATTTTCCAAAGTACAGGGCAGAGGGCAAAAAAGTTATGGCAGCTTCCACTGATTTGGCTTCTGCAGCCATTAATTTGGACACATAGGATAAAGATAATCAGAAATTAAAAACGAGTTTTAGTGCATTACTTGTTTTTCCCACCCAGAGGTCATCTTGGTCTGAGGGAACCTGGTTGTGGAACAGCTGCATTTTGGCAGTGACTTCAGATTCTCTTCATTTCCCCCAGCAGATGGAGGTGGTACCCATTGCAGTCTTTGTCTGTGCTAGAGCAGGAAAGAGATTAATAATAAAGCTTTTTATAGTGCTGGGTAGACAACTAATTCCTTGCTTCAATTAGGAAAACCTTTGGTGTAGTTTTGTGCTGTAGCAGTTCTGACTGAACAGCTCCAAACACCTTTTCCTTCTCATTTGTTCTTGCAGCTCAAATCCCTTCAACAAAGAGGAGCTGACAGCTATTTTGAAGTTTGGAGCTGAAGATCTTTTCAAGGAGCTTGAAGGGGAAGAGTCAGAGCCTCAGGTAGTTTGAAATTGAAATCACAAAGCAGCTTGTAGTGCTCTGCAGGTCTGCAAGAGGGACTGTGTGTGGTTGCTCCTGCTTTGTTCTTGCCCTGTGCATAAGAGCAGGCTGGTGAATAGGGAGTCTGGAGAAGCTGAAGGCAGAGCCTGGGCTTGGGGGATCAGGGGTTTGAAGAGAGCCTCATTGTTGGGGATTAAATAGCAATGGTCACCAAGGGAATCCCTTGACTCCTGAGGATTTTTAGCTAGTGACAGCACAGCCTGCTGAGGGCTCCTCTCCCTGCCTCTTCTCAGCACTTGTTCAGCATCCTTTTTTGGTGGTTCTGAGCGAGGCAGGAGTCAGCAGAGTGCAGTGAGCAGGTTGGTCTCTCCTGCCTCAGAGCAGCATTGCTTGACAGTTTAGCACTGAGTGTTTTGCCCACTTCTCTTAATGGTCCAGACAGCAGAGCTTCCCCCCAGGGAAACAGTCCACAGTTCAAACGTCTCACTGCCTGGAAATTTTCCCCAGTGTTCAGCCTCGATGGTCCTTTCCTTCTGTTCTGTCACCTTATTTGTACTTTGTTGTACCACTTGAGACAGTTCATCCCTGCCCTCTGGGATGACACCCTGCAGATATTTGCACTTTAATTAGCTCATATCAGCGCACGAGTCTGTTCTCAAAGCCTCTTACTTCCCGCTGTGCTCGGCACCCTCCGCTTTATCCCTCCTTCTCTCTGGCTGGCAGGAGATGGACATCGATGAGATTCTGCGTCTGGCTGAAACGCGGGAGAATGAAGTGTCCACCAGTGCCACCGACGAGCTGCTCTCCCAGTTCAAGGTATGGACCTGCAGGCTCTGTAGAGGGGTGTGGGAATGTGGCTCCCCACACCCTGCCATGGTGGTGAGGTGAGTAACAGGCAGGAACACCTCAGAGAGATCACAGAATCACAGAATGGTTTGAGTTGGAAGGGAACTTAAAGATCATCCAGTTCCAACCCCACTGATGTAGGTATTAATTTATATTTCAAGTAAGTAGTTTTGAAGGCTGTGAATAAAATGCAGAATTTACCAAATTTGGAGACAAACCCAATAATTTACAAATATTCAGCAGTACTTCTTAAACTGCACGTACTTCCTCAAAAGCTGTTAGTCCAAAGACGTGGCAAGGAGCCAGAACATAGTGACATAGGGATCAATTATGAAGTAGTTATGGAAGTGTTGGCAGAATTCCTATGGAGAAGGAGTTGAGGCTTAGCAGACAGCTCTGAGGTGTTCCTGCCAGGGCAGGGAATTGCTAAAACTTCTCCTTTGCTTGTAAAAAGGTTGCCAACTTTGCAACCATGGAGGAGGAAGAGACAGAGCTGGATGAGCGGTCCCAGAAGGACTGGGATGATATCATTCCAGAAGAGCAGAGGAAAAAGGTGGAGGAGGAAGAAAGGCAGAAAGAATTGGAAGAAATCTACATGCTGCCTCGAATCCGGAGCTCAACTAAAAAGGTACAGCTCATCTTGAGGGGATGAGAGGCAGGAGGCGAGAGCTGGCAAAGGGAATGCTCAAGGGAAGCCTCCTTGCCATCTGAGCTTCTTTCCCTCCTCCAAAGTTGGTTGGGAATGAAGCACAGAGATAGCTCAGTGACCTCTTGTCGGCATCATGCATTGGACCAATGGTTTGGGATGCAGTGTGAGGGCCCAGACTGGACTTGGTGTGATTCATCTCATCTTAGCAGATAAAATAAAAAGAATCTGTAGTGACCACAAAGCAAAGCATCCAATTGTGCTGGGTTTTGATGCAGATTTTGCCATTTTTTGGCTCTTTTCACTGGGCTCTCTAGCTCCCTGGGTGTCTCTTGCCTATATGTGGATCCTGAGGGGCCAAAGGGATGGTGTCTTCCCAAGTTCTTCTTTAGGTAATGGGATCCACCCCAGTCCAAAAGAAAGCTGGCTGTGCAAGGATGCTCTGCTGGGACATGGGACTTCAAGAGGGTAGAACTGTTCTCTGGGATGAGCTGGGGAAAAACGTTGAAGTAAAATATACAGAGAAGGATAATTCATGTTGGATGAGTCCAGATTAATTTCTGAGGTGTCCTGGTTTTCAAAATAGTCTAAGGGACCGTGGCACAAACCCACAGAAATCAATATTTTAACGTCTCTTAGTAGATCAAAATGCAATCGTGAAACTGGTGGGTGTAAAGGGAGGGTGACCACCAGAGCCTCAGCCAGCTGGGAACTGCAAGGGTGTGCAGCCTCTCTGGGTTGGTTACACGGGCTCCTGCATCTTCAGGACTGGATGCTGAGGTGCTTTACAGTCCATTTAATACTGCCAGTGCACGGAGGGACAGAGAAGGTTGTTAGGTGATTAGATTAGCAGTTGATAACTGTACTGCTGTTTCTCTGGTACGTGCAGGCTCAGACAAATGACAGTGAATCAGATGCAGAAACCAAGAGAAGGCTTCAGAGATCATCTGGATCAGAAAGCGAGACTGACGACACTGACGACGAGAAGAGACCGAAGCGCAGGGGACGCCCTCGGAGTGTTAGAAAAGACACTGTGGAAGGATTTACTGATGCTGAAATCAGGAGGTCAGTGCTGGGCACAAGAGACAGTTCAGAAAACAAATACAGAAATCCCATGCAGGTGGAGAGAATCCCGGACTAATCCAGGAGGTGTTCACCTGCAAGCGCGTCAGTGGTTAGGCAGAGCTAGATCACTGGGACAGCTTCTGCAGCTTTATATAATTCAGTTTGATCCCAGCTGATGACCTTAACCTTCAGGTCAGTGCAAAATGGACTGGATTGGCTTTAGTCAGGCTACAGTGAAGCTGGTACCTTCCTAAAATTAGTCTGTGCTGTAACTGCCCTTTCTGGGCCAAGTGGATCGAGCTAATGCCATATCACATGTGAGGTCTTAGGTGCCATGAGCTGCAGAGCTGGAGAAGCCAAGGGTTCTGGCCTTCCTGACATTTTTCTGGCAGTCTTCTTGCTGATTTAAGCTCTAAGTGAAAGGCAGGCTCTGGCAAAATGACCCCATGAGAAGCATTGGTCCTGCTGATCCAAGAGGTTGTGTGTCAGTCCCTGATGTCAGCTGGGGACTGAATTCCAGAACATTATTTTCTTCTGTCTTCTAATTCTTGAGTCTTTCCCAGAGATCTTTGTCTTACAGCTCTGCCCAGATGTTCAGCCAAAGATGGAAAAGAGGGAGTTATGAGTTTTCCTTAACTCTCCCTATCTCTGAGCTGGTGTATTTTTAAACAGGAGATACCAGAGTTTTTTGGGCTGTGATAGCTGCCCCATAACCATCTTGAAACCATGGAGCAGGAAGGACATGTTGCAATATGCAATATAACAGCCATTTAGAGTATTGTGCTGTAGCAGAAGGAGGCTGAAAGAATACAAAATAAAAAAAAAGAAGGCGAAAAATTAACAAATTTTAAAAATAACCTGTAGCCGTTGTGTCTACTCTGAGCTCAAGGCAGTGTTTGATTGCAGCAACTCTTGTCCTAGAGTTGTGTTAGCCACAGCAGGGATTTTCACAATAAAAATAAGACATGAAAATAAATAGCAAACCTCGTCTGCAAACCTCTGTGATGGATGGAACCACATTTGGCTCTTCTGTGATGGGTTGCTACATTTACAGCCTGAGCTTTAAAATTACTAATGACATTGATTTAATGCCTCTTTTCTTTGGGGAAAAATGAAATTAATAATTACCAACATGATGTGAGCCAATGCTTTCTTCTATTTTTTTTTTTGCTCTACAGTTACCACTCTCCTCTTTTTTTTTTCCTCATCTGTCAAACACTCAACATTTATAATAATGTTGTGTTCTCCAGCCAAGGTCACAAAACTCTTTGTGGGGACTAGTGGCTGAGGCTTCCCAGTACTGAGGGACACTGAGCTGATCAGTGGGGAATGCAAGAGTGATAATGTGACAGGCTGTAATTAATATATTCAAGCATATTTGTGATATTGGACCTACTTTTTATGGCAGTTAGTTTAGTTTTTGATTATTTTTTTTTTCTCCATAGGTTTATCAAGGCTTACAAGAAGTTTGGATTGCCGCTCGAACGGTGAGTCCCAGCCTGGCCCTGCTCCAGAGGGGAAACATGGAGGCACGTGGTAGTTGTGAGCACAGCCAGACACACATTGCTCTGGGTGTGTGACACAACCTCCACGGACAGCACAAGCCTTGCTGTCCTGCCATCAGGACCCCCAGCACTGCTGGACAGGCCCTGGTGTCTCTGTTGATGGGCACCGACGAACGCTGGCCAAAATCCGGCTGGAGCAGCCGTGGCGCGGGGCTGTAACACAGCAGTGTCCTGCTGGCAGAGCCCGGCCCTTGGGGCGTTCCCACTCTGCCCAGAAAGGAGAGCGAGCAGCTGTCACAGCAGCAGATGCTACCCAAAACACTTGCCAAGCTTCTCTATGCACGTTAGCCTCAGGACTGAATTTGGAGCATCTTTCCATGCTCTATTGCTCCTGAAGGGAAATGAGGAGAGGCACTGTCCTCAAACGTGGATCTGCAGAGCCCTGACCCTGTGCTCAGTCTGGAAAGGTCTCAGGGCTGAGGCAGAGTTCCCTGAATGTATTGTAGGAGAAATGCAGTGTTTTTTCAGCTGCTTGTACTCTTCTGTTGTGAAACACATGGCTTGCGTGTGAGTCTTGATGTTACCGACTTCAGGCAGGCAAAAGGGACAGCAGATGGCAGCTTTGGACCATCAAATGGAGTTAATGTGGAACTGGAAATGCCTGAAGGAATTCTGGGGAGTCACGGGCGGTCCCCGCTGTCCCCAAGATAGACAGTTCTCACCTTTGCTTTGGTACTAAAAAATCCAAAGGATTGGATCAGTTTTTCTACATCTGCACTGCAGCTGTTAGACCAAAAAAAAGACAAAAACTGGATTGTTTCCTGCACGAACTCAACTTGTGCCTGTTTCATACCTTCATATCTGTACAGCACTGAGCTGTGAAGCAATTGATTAGGAAGTGACTAAGAGGAGATATGCTGTATCAAACAAAAACTCTTCCTGTTTCCCAGGTTGGAGTGCATTGCCCGAGATGCTGAGCTGGTGGATAAGTCCGTGGCTGACCTGAAGCGCTTAGGGGAGCTCATCCACAACAGCTGTGTGTCAGCAATGCAGGAATACGAGGAGCAGCTGAAGGAGAATCCAGGGGAAGGTAGGCAAGAGGGTTGTGTGCTGCTGTTAGGATGGTTATGGGGGTGTTCCGTGGAGCTGGTGAGGAAACCATTCCCATGCTGGACAGGCAGGCCACGCTGGGACTTAGAAGCAATGAACAAGAACACACTTAAACCACCCCATCTCTGCCAGGCAGCTCTCACCCACAGAGAGAAGCCCCAGAGCTTTCTGCTCAGACTGGAAAGCGCCACTTGGGTTTGTTGGCTTCTGCTGGGCATGAGTTTTTGTGGGGAGAGGCTGAAGTGACCAGCTTATTGAATGCTGGGCCACAAAGCAAAGCAGATCTTATTTTAACTGTTCCTGGGACTGGAAATCAAACTGGTGCTGTGTACTCCATGGTAAAGCTGGACCCACAGTTAGCAATTCCTGGAGCTGGAATCACCACCCACTCTCTGGCTGGCTGTTCTGTGCTGTTGGTTTGGACATGCAGAGTCAGGGATGGATTTCCTGCTGGGTCTCTGCCTGTTGCAGCTGACCAAGACTGCAGAAGAAACAGCTCCAGCGTACTTAGAAGTATTTTTAAGAAAATGATACTGGGAGGTATTTAAATTGCAGATTTAACTGAGTTAGTGGAAGAAAGCTTATATTTTGGGCCTTATGTTTAAATAAGAGGTTGCAGGCAAAGCCTTGATCACTGTCTGTGAAGCCATTTTACAGAGACACTTCCTTCTGAAAGAGTTCTCTTAATTGCTGTGTTTTATTGCTGAGCAGGGAAAGGACCTGGAAAGAGACGAGGTCCGACTATCAAGATTTCTGGTGTCCAAGTCAATGTGAAATCCATCATCCAGCATGAAGAGGAGTTTGAAATGCTGCACAAATCCATTCCCTCGGACCCAGAGGAAAGGAAGAAGTGAGTTTGGCTAAGTAGGCAATGCAGAAAGAGGCTCAGGGAATTTGGATTTTGTAGTGGAAAGAGAATAGCCTGGATGTGTGGATTTGCTTTATCCTCCACAGCATTAAAAGTAGCTCGTGTTTGAAATGCCTTTAGGTACCGCCTGACGTGCCGTGTCAAAGCTGCTCATTTTGATGTAGACTGGGGAGTGGAGGAGGATTCTCGCTTGTTAGTGGGAATTTACGAGCATGGTTATGGAAACTGGGAGCTAATTAAAACAGATCCGGAGTTGAAGTTATCTGATAAGGTAGGTCGCTTTGCTTGGTGCTTCCATTGGGTCCATTGCAGTGCTCATAGAGAACATGCCTCATTTCCTCCAGAAACAGATGTTTGTGTTTGTAACTACTGCAAAAATCATGCTAAATCACAGCGAGGAAAACAGTGACCTTCATGGAACGTTGCATGCTCGATGGAAAACAGAGTTGTGTTATTTGGTGGGCAGTACCAGGTGAACCACACTGAAATGGTGCAGGCAGAAAGTGGCAGTGCTGACATGTGCAGTTCCGTGCACAGGATAGAAGAGGCTGTGACATGATGTTTCCTTGAGCACCTCACAAGAAGCTGAGTGTGAATTTCTGAGTGGAAATAATTTTTCACAGATTTGACACTGCTTATGTCAAGGCTGGTCCGTGTTAGCTTTGAGGGTATGGTTACATGACTGGGAATGGCAGCACAGCCAGCTGGAAAGCCTCCATCTAGTTCCTCTGTTCCTCAGTCATCCCCACCAGAACAGTTTACAGGGACCATGTTGAAATGATCTGGGTTAAAAATAAGCCACCATCCATTGTGTCAGGGTGGTGGAAAGAGCGTGGAAACTGCAGCACAGGGCTGAGGAGCACCAGGAATCTCCACACCAGCTTTGCTGCCAGCATGCAGCGTTCCCCTGACATCCCTGCTGGGGCTTCTAGCAAAGAGCAGGCTCTGCCTGAGAGCCCTCCGTGCGTGGAGCTCAGAAAGGCATTTTGCAATGGAAACAGCTGCCTGAGACACGCCACCCATTTTCCAGTGAAGGATGAAGCAAACCTAGCTGACAAGCTGAGATATTTCCTCCACAAAGTGTCACCTTTCAGCCGTGTTTTCCACTAAAAATTGTGCATCTGTGCCCCTGCTGTAGCAATGTCTCAGGTTACCAGAGTGGCTGGGCTGCTGGGACCAAGCTGCCACAAACAAATCTGATGTGTCAAGGGGAGTGGACTCAGTTTTGCAACTCAAGGTCCCAAATATAGCTTGTAAAGGACTTTTTTTTTTCCTTCAAGAGAACTTAGCAAGCTTGCAAGGCTTGGCAAGCTTTGGGATCCTTTAACTTCTGCAGAATTCCGAGGAGAGGGATGCTTGCTTGCTAGGAGCTTTGCCTTTGGCCAGACAGGGAGAGTCTGTGTGAGAGGGGGAGAGAAGGCTTGAGCCTTCTTGTTCCCCCAGAGGATGCAGCATCTGCTGCCCTTTTCTGAGCCTGGAAGGGGTGCTGCTAGTGTGTATCTCTTTTATCAACTTTTATGCATGTGGGTATATATAGATTTTTTTTTCTTTCTGCTTTATCAAAGATTCTACCTGTTGAGACTGATAAGAAACCTCAGGGAAAACAGCTCCAGACCCGAGTTGATTATCTACTGAAACTGCTGAAAAAAGATTTGGACAAGAAAGAAAACATGAAAGATGGGGAAGAGGTGAGATGTGGCTGCTTGATTCTGGGGGTTTCAGGGGGGAGTGGTTGGCTGGTGGCAGGAGACACCCTGTGTTCCCAAGTCACCAAACATCATCTCTGGGAAGGAATATGGACTTGTCTATTGTCTGATAGCATTGTGATATTTATCATTTAAATGATAATTAGTAAGGGGCAGGTCATTACTGCACTCACTGAAGGATTTGGGCTCATCAGGCTTCCTGCCATCCTGCAGGACCTGCAGCTGTTTGCACGATGTTCAGGAGATGGGATACATCCCCAGGAAGTAGCTGTAGCTATCTGCTTTCCCTGACTCGTTCTGTGTTTTTACCAGGGCAAGCTAAAGAAGAGGAAACCACGGGTAAAGAAAGAGAACAAGGCTCCCAAAGTCAAAGATGAGCATGGGAATGAACTCTCCTCTCCTCGGCACTCAGACAACCAGTCAGAAGAAGGTGAAGTCAAGGTGAGTCAGCCTGGTGGATAGTGGCTTTTCCAGGTTTCCCTGGGCTGTGCTGTTAGTGCCCAACCTCACCTTGGGAAGCACTCCCAACAAAGCCCCAGGGAGTCAGGGGCACTGAGAGGGAATTCCCACAGGACTGGCAAACTCACAGAAGCACCCATACAGCTACTGGTGTGAAAGAAGGACCTTTCCCACCTATTCTTTTAGGTCAGTGCTTGAAGTGATTTGGGGCATCCCAGAATGGCCACAAACATCCACACATTGACTTGGGGGAAAGGTTGTCTCAGGACAAAGCCTGTTGCCCTTATAAAGGAGAGAAAGAAGAATTGTTTCCCTCTCTTTTTGGGCATGTCAGCCCGTGGTGGAGCTGGAGTTTACCAAGGTCATGCTGTTGCTTAGAAAACGTTCAGTCTTTGAGTGGTTTGGCTTGGAGTGTGAGGCTTTTTGTTCATGTGCTGATCAGTATCTACCTCAGGGGCTGAGCGATCTGGAGCGCAGCTGGCACAGGAGAGCTGCTCTGCAGCTTGCCAGCTTGTCACAGAGTGGGGCTGGTCTGGTTTTCATACCCTTTTGTCAAGCTGGGGGGATGGCAGCTGCCTGAGCAGGGCTCGCTGTCTGCTTAAAGAGGTGTGAGGGTAAATCTGGATGGACCTCAAAAGTTGCCTGTGTTTTAAGGATGTTTTATGGAAGAAAATGTACATGAGGTGAGGGACTCCAACTTTGTGCTGTGACTGATATTCTAGGAGGATGGCTTGGACAAGAGCCCAGTGAAAAAGAAACAGAAGAAGAAAGAGAACAAAGAGAACAAGGAAAAACAGACATCCTCTAAGAAGGAAAAGGAAAGCGATAAAGAGAAAAAGAAGACAAAAGAGAAGAAAGAGAAGGTATGTGGTACTCTCAGGAGCAGCTTGATAGGGAAGTCCCTGAGCAGGACAAACAGTGAGACTTAGGATTTATTAAAGGCCCTGTGTGAAGAGACATCAGTGAAGCACTGTGGGATGAAGGGGTATCCCTTTTCAGCCCTTCTGAATTGCCACAAAAAGTAGAAAAGGCAGTATGTCCTAAAGCCTCATGGAATGTGACCAAAACGGAAGAGATTTTGTCAGACTGCCTTTAAAGTACAGCTGTCCCTGTGACATCAATACGGCCACAGAGCTGATGTTAAGGAAGAAGAGGGAAAGAGCCTGGAGCACTCAGATCAAAGTTCTGTCCAGCTGTGATTTATCACAGGGTTGGCAGCTCCTTGTCTGTATTCCCCTTTAATTTAAGCTCACCCAAATGACCCAAGTGTCCACACCATCAAGACTGTAAGTTGTCATTGTCACTGTTCAGGACTCACCAGAATGAGTGTTTCAACATCACTGGTATGCTGGAGACAAAAATGTCTCTTGAATTTTGGGTACAACTGCCCTGAGGCTGGGTGCAAATTGGAAGGGGGGTAAAAGCTTCCATAATAATGACCTGAAGTACCTGTCCAAGGAACAGGTATGTACTGCATGCCCAGTGTGTTTTGACACTGAGGTCATAAGTGCAAACTAAGAAGTTTTGTTGCCTATGTAGGGGAAAGTTTGCTTTCCAGTGATTTTAGGTATGGCTTTGACTGCAGATAAGTCATATAAGTAAAAATTTACACGAACAGGCCATGATTTGAGAACTAGTGATATCACATAAAGTTGCAGATCCTTGTAGATGTGAGACTACCCGGAGCTCTGTCCTTTGCAAGGGAGAGATATTCTTTATTTTAACTTCTCTTCCAAGTCTTCAACACTGCTTTCTCCCCATGAGTGTGAATATCGTATTTGTGTCCAAACTGTTGGCTCTGACTTCTCTCTGCTCCCTCGGGGATGATGTAAAGCTAAACAGAGCCATTGCAGCTCAACAGCTAGAGATTCTGGGAGGAAAGTTGTAGGAACAGTGCCCAGGTTTAGCAACTGCCAGTAACAATAGTGTGGAGGTTGTGAGCTGGATCACTTGGGATCCTCCATTCTGGCTCATCGCGTGATGTGTGTAATTTGTCCTTGTAAAGCCTAAAGGTGGCGAGGCCAAATCTGGAAGTAAAGGGAAGAGATCGCAAGGTCCCGTCCACATTACTGCAGGGAGCGAGCCAATCCCCATTGGAGAAGATGAGGATGATGATCTGGACCAAGAAACATTCAGCATAGTGAGTATTTTCCCCGGGAGATGGGAGGGCAGTGCCGAGAGCCCAGTGAGGCAGCCAAGGTTTGCTCAGATGTCATCCAAGGACGTGTTTTAGGTGTTGGGGTGTGAACACCCCCTCCACGTCCCCCACAGGGATTTTCTCTGGCTGATCTGAGGGCAGGGCAGGACAGCCCTGGACAAGAGCTGCCCACCAGTGCTGCCAGCTGGTAGCCTGTCAGCAGAGCATGCACAAGGGCTCTCTGCTCCAGCTGGACCAGCTCTCCCACTGCTCAGCTGGCTGCCCTGGGTTACAGAACACCCTGCGCCTTACATTACCTCTCCTGTAGAAGTCAAAGAGCCATTGAAGCTC
The DNA here is from genome assembly GCA_013397175.1 of Platysteira castanea. Lineage (NCBI taxonomy): Eukaryota > Metazoa > Chordata > Aves > Passeriformes > Platysteira > Platysteira castanea. Next base: position 745,425 of record VYXC01007095.1, on the reverse strand, counting down.
TTTCAGGCAGGAAAATGCAGGAGAGTTTTGAGGGTGACCTTGTAGGAGGTGTGGAGCTATGTAAAAGCTCTCACAGCAAACATGCCTGCAAGGCTCGTTGTAAAAATTGTCCTTTAGTAAAAGTTGTCATGGCAGATTCTCCTTGGCTGAAATACCACTTCTTAAAAGCAATTCTCTCAATGCAAATCTCTGTATTTGCTGCAGGTCCTGTGGCGTTTTTGTCATTTTCTTTAACTTTCCTTCTGTGATGGACAAAAGGTCCAAGCAGGCAGTCAAAAAAACCTGTCTGATTTCCTATCTGTGCACTGTGTTCATGTGCCCAGGCCGAAAAACATGGTGCTTTCATCTCATGTCTGCCAGTTTTGGTAAAAGCGAGCATTAAAGTGACCAGAGATGGGATTGAACTTTCAGTTGGGGTGGCTGGTTCAGTGCGTGGAGCCTTGGATACACTTCCCTGCCTGCCATGGGATCCGTGCAGGGGCAGACCATGTGTGGTTACAGCTTGCAAAGCAAATTGTTCCCCTCTAAAAGGCAGGGGTAGTAGAGGTGGGGAGACTCTTGTCTTTTCCTGATTATTGTCTGCAGCTTGTCTAATAATTTGCAATTTTATAGCTGATTTCTCCTTGCATAATGGCCAGATAGAGCTCCTTTTCAATTAATGGGGCAATGATGCAGAGCTCTCTGCCAAATTAATGACTTTCTCCTCTCTATTGCTCTTTCAAGTGCAAGGAAAGGATGAGACCAGTCAAAAAAGCACTGAAGCAACTTGATAAGCCTGATAAGGGCCTGACAGTTCAAGAACAGCTGGAGCACACACGCAACTGCCTCCTAAAAATCGGTGATCGCATCTCTGAGTGCCTTAAAGCCTACACTGACCAGGATCACATCAAGCTATGGAGAAGGTGAGGGATCATCTTCTTTTCCTTGGCTGGTCTAGGATATTTTGAAATTGTAGTTAGAGGCTGCTGGGGTTTTTGTGGGTGGATATGCCATTTGCCTCTTATTTAACCTGTGAAATCTTGTGTTTTCTGGTCCACACAGTCTAGAGAATCACAGAATCAAGGAGTGGTTTGGGTTGGGAGGGACCTTAAAATTCACCCAGTTCCAACCCCCAGCCGTGGGCAGGGACACAGTTCACCAGACCAGGTTGCTCAGAGCTCTGTTCAGCCTGAACCTTGAACACTTCCAGGGATGGCCTTGCATGACCAGTCCCAGGCAAGGGTTTTGTCTTCAAGTTGTCCTGGATTCATTAAAATTGATTTCAAGGCTAGATCAGATAAACCACTGCAAACCTCTTTATTTTACTTTGAAGAACTTGGTTCCAGCCCTTCTGGTCATCCTGTCCTGAGCTGAGACTGTTTTCCAGAGAGGGTAGAATGAATTTGATGTTGGTTTGGAAGTGGTTGGCAGTTGAACTGCTGCTGTAGCACTTAACAGAAGATGTTCATGTCCTTCTAGGAACCTATGGATATTTGTGTCAAAATTCACAGAATTTGATGCCAGAAAACTACACAAACTCTACAAGATGGCTCATAAGAAAAGATCACAGGAAGAGGAGGTGAGAGCTGAAGTGCTTTCCCTTTGATTTCTGTCCTTAAAAGTTGCTGCACTGGAAGTGTCAATACTTTCTGCCTCTTACCATGGGTGTTCTTTGTTGTCGTTGGCAGTGTGTGATTTTCACAACATCTAAACAGTATGATTGCATTTGCCTGCTTTTTCATGTGGCATTTCTGGTCACTTTGTCCTGGGTGTTCTGACCAAGCAAAAGCATTGTTTGGTGTGGCACATGATGTTCAGTTGCCCTGTAGAGTGAAAAGCCTGGGCGTGCTGCCCTGTACAGATCAGGTATAGAAGCACAGCTGCCCAACTGCGCCTGTCCTCCACCATGTTTGTGCCATTCTTGGGCACACGGTTGGCTCACCAAGTCCTCAAAGAGGCAGGAAAATCCAGAGCCTGGCAGACAAGGCATTGCCCTCACAGTCCGGATCTTTGGGTGGGAGAGCAGCTGAGCTGTATCCCTGTGTTCCACCTTGCAGGAGCAGAAGAAGAAGGAGGACATGTCCAGCATGAAGAAGCCGTTCCGCCCAGAGCCTTCAGGCTCCAGCCGCGATTCCGTGATGTCCCAGTCTCACGTGCCTCACAATCCTCATTCCCAGAAGATCCACATGCCCCCTTCCCACACCCAGCAGCAGATGCACGGGCACCCGCGAGACAACTATGGCCACCCAAACAAGAGACATTTCAGCAACACAGGTGAGCGCTGGCAAGCCAGGAGAAACCTTCCCCTCTGATCTCATGCTCCTGAACACAAATCCTTCTGGGACTTGTGACCGATCAGGTTTAAAGGTGATGGGATAGAACATACATCACCACTGTACTTGCTGCTGGGCTTGCAGACATGATGTAGTCGGGAAAAGAATTTAAGAATGGGACAGAGTAAGATTTGTGAGGATGATACAGACATAATGATAAAGAAATTCAAAGAATAAAATTGAGCCCACATAGTTTAGGGAGGAGAAAGTTAAAGGGGCATCAGTAGTTATAATTTCTTGGAGAATTCAGGGAAGTAAATGGGCTTAAACCAAAGTTTGAAAGAGACTCAGAGGTGCTGTTTGCTCATGGCAGACCGAGGAGACTGGCAGAGGGATCGGAAGTTCAACTACGGTGGCAACAGCAACCAGATGTGGGGCGGGGAGCGGCACCACCAGTACGAGCAGCACTGGTACAAGGACCACCACTACGGGGACCGGCGGTCGCGGGGCGATCCCCACCGCAGCTCCGGGAACTACAGACCAAACAACCTCTCCCGCAAGAGGCCCTACGAGCAGTACAACAGCGACCGAGACCACAGAGGCCACCGAGACTACTACGACAGGTGACTGACTGCCCTCAGGCGGGCTGGGGGTGTTTGTGAGGATGCTCTGACTGCAGAGGCCGGGCTTGGGGAATGACCTCCATCCGTTTGTTTTCTCCCCGCAGGCACCACCACGATTCCAAACGGCGGCGGTCCGACGACTTCAGGCCTCAGAACTACCACCAGCAGGATTTCCGGCGGATGTCTGACCACCGGCCGCCCATGGGGTACCATGGCCAAGGACCTTCGGACCACTACCGGTCCTTCCACACAGACAAACTGGGAGATTACAAACAGCCCCTCCCTCCATCTCACCCTGCGGTGTCGGACCCTCGCTCGCCCCCCTCTCAGAAATCCCCCCACGATTCCAAGTCACCTCTTGATCACAGGTCACCTCTGGATAGGTCATTGGAACAGAAAAACAATCCAGATTATAACTGGAACATTCGGAAAGCATAAAGTGACTGAGAGGGGGAAGTGCACACCTGAAATACTTGGATTGATGTGACGGTGGCTGCTTTCTCCAAGCCAGCAAGGAGAAACTCTGAACATGCTGCTATCATCTGGCTGGGTCAAGGAGGATTTTGGGGGAGTGGGTGGAGGAAGATTTTCCCTAGTTCTTGATTCTGGTTTAGATTCCCATTTCCTTTCCCCTTTTTTACCATTGAACTGTTCTATCATGGAATCAGCCTTGCTGCCTCGTTCTTTGTTTTGTTTTTGTTTTCCTCAGTCCAGTGGACCCAAGGGAGTTTTCCCCAGCCAGTGTTTCCTCAGAAGGAGAAGGCAGATCGATGCTGCTCAGGATGGTGCAGAAGGCTGTGTGCCTGCTCCGACTTGATGTTACATGACAGATGCTGCTTTGGGGTTGGGGATAAACTGGTTGGGCTGGGATTTGTGTGTCACCAGCATGGGGCAGTGGGAGGATGTACTCAAGGAGGGACAAGAAAGTTCCTCAGCAGCCAAGCTTGGTTGACAGAGGGACTTGATGTCCCTGCAGGATGACTCCAAAGGAGCTGGAGCCATGCTGGTGACAATCCATCACTTTCCTGGCCATGTTGTCATTTCCATGTCTTTATCCATTTCAAAAAACTGGCTCTGCTTTGATTGCTGTTGTGACCCCTGCAACAGAAGAGGTGGGGGGGATCCTCCTCCCATCTCCAGAGCTGGAACTGTCAAATCTTGACTCCAGGGGTAAGTGGGAGCTGGGATATGGGAAAAAAAGGCCGACTTCCTCAGCAAAGGCTTAGTTCACTTCTAACCAGTAGGAAAGAAATTGGGATGAGAACAGTATTTCCCAGTGAACAGGGCTCAGGAATTCATAACAAAACTTCTCTTCTGGCATGGGCAGCTTGGGTGATCCAGGAACTAGCAGATGCTGGCTGGGAGATGCAAGATCAAAAGATGGCTCTGGGGATTGTGGAATTCCTAATCTTCCTGCCGTTGAAGTGTCTGGTCTTCGGAAAAATAGTTTCTCTCTCTGCTTCATGAAACAGTGATCACAAGCCTTTAATATAACTGAAAGATAAAGGATAGTAGCACAAAGTGAAATGGAAATCCAGTGGAGTGATCACTGTTCAGGGAATGGTCACCTTCCTGCCACCTTTCCAGCAGTCAGCAGTGACTCTGAATTGCTAAGAGTTCCTGCACTTACAGACCTTCTGTCTGTCTAAGTTGGAAATGAGCCCGAGGACTTAGCACCTCAGTGAGCAGGGAGAGAATGAGGAATTCAGGACTAATCCATAAAAATCCTTGCAGCAAACATCTTGGGCATGGCAGAGGGAATGTGCAGCCCAGTTCAGTGGACTTCAGGGCAACACTCCAAGTATTCAAACCACAGCATTTGATGCAAACCAGCGTCCGGCCTGGACACTGGTGTGGTGAGAGGGGTTGGCTGTGCACATCCTGCTGGCCAGAAGCCCCTTGGGTTTTTTGTTGGGATTATTGTTCAGGTTGGAGTTCCCTGGAGACCACAAAGCTCTCCCAAGAGCCAGGCTGCCCCGAGCCTGGTGTCTGGGGCTGCCTCCCAGAGCTCAGTATTAAAGACCAGGTTGTTCCAGGCTCCTCTTTGGTGGGGCACAGAAGCTGGGCCTCCTGTGAAGATGCCAGTATTTGACCCTAATAAGCTGTGATGTCCTTTCCCCAAAAGACTGAGGGCAGATGGGTGATCAGGGCTGGCTTCCTGACTCCAGCCAGTGCCTTGGAAGGCGCATGCAAACTGACACTAATACTCCTCCATGCAGTTTATCCCTGGAAATCTGCTGCCATCTCCTCCCGATCCCGCGGCTCTAACGGGACACATGGGAAGCGTTTTGTTCCCCTTCTGTTTTTATATTGCAAGATTTCCACCAAATTCAGGGCAGTTCTGTTTCCTTAGGGGCACCTGCTGCCCTGATAAAGTGTTACACTTGTGTTTACCTGTGCAGGGCGAGGTGAAGGCAAGTCTTCCGCAGTCCCCCTCGGAGGGGTGGGAGGTGTGGAGAGAGCACGTTTCCGTGGCTTTTCCCACTAAGCTGTGATTGCAGGCTGTGGTATTCAACAAAGAGGTCCTTTCTTTTCAGAGGTATTAGCTTTTAATGTGAAAATGGAAGAAACCTCGGAGGGGCAAAGGGAATTGCTCTTTTTGTCACCACGTGGTGCTGTCATGGTGGGAAGTTCGTGCCATACTCGTGTAGCAAAGGCAATACTGGCCAGCCTTGGTTAGGGTTGGTGCAGGAAAACTTTGGATCCCAGCAAGAGGCATTTTCTGTGTCAAGATGTGGGGGTTTCTATTTATCCCAGCTTCCAGGCACGAGGTTGGTTGAGGTTTCCTTCTTGTGCAGCAGCAAAAGCTTTACCCATACCCACTGGAGAGCTGTCCCCACTGTCACTTTAGCCTGATATTGAAGTCACATTGTGTTGTCCACTCGTGGTGGGTGGGTCTCTGCTGGGTTTGGCTTTAGTGAACTGGAGAACGAGATTTGGGAGAAAGTCTTCCCTGAGCACACACACATAATCACGCATTTTATGTCCCCTCAGCATAGGGACCATAACCAGACACAATCACGGGGATGTGAGTGGGATCAGAGGGGGCACAGCCACAGCCATAAACTTCCCTGTGATGTTTGTGTCAGCATCTGGTACAGCTCTTCCTTCCGAACCGGCTGCGGGATTCCCTCCAGCCTCTTCGCAGGAAAAAGCAGTAACTTGCTGGGGTTCTTTTTTAAAAAAATAGAGTTTTTCAGCCTGACCTCTTTGGAAATGGTGTAAAGTTATGAGTTCACACAGTGGAAGTCCTGCAGACCAAAACCTGCTGTGGGGACAGGCAATGTGGTCCCAACCAAAATGGACACGGAACCGAGTGCTGAAGTCCTTGCATGAATGGTTTGTGATCCACACAAAAATATTCTGCTTTCACCTATTTCCTCCCCACCTCTGCCTCCCCTCTGGGGAGAGAAGGACGCTTACTGTAAAAATACGGACTTTTAAACCTGTTGACTAAAAACAGTAATTAATATTAATTTATATTTGTGAAAGAAATGCCACTGTCCTAGTGATTTCTGATGTAAATATGTTGTTTATATAGTATGTATGAAATTTTCCTACATTGTAAAACTGCTGTACTTTTGATTCTTGTATATTAAAAAGTGTTACTGAGATTTTCAGAAGGGCCCCAGCGTGGTGTCTCTGGGGGGTCCCATGGCAGGTCTGGGGGCTGTTTTGGGGTGACAGGGCCCTTTCCTGCCAGCCACAGGCAAGCCACCGTGGATATTTTTGCTGTGCAGGAATAAGCATGTTCTGCTTGGCTGTTTTTGCAGAGTTTCACAGTCTGTGGTGATAGAGGCTTGGAAGCCTCTTCAGATGGGAATTTCCACCTGATCAGAGGGGGCTGTACATTCTCTAACCCAGATCCACCAGGATTTCACTGGGATGATACTGATGTTTATGTGTTTATCCCACCTCCATGTTTTATGGATCTCTGAGGATGTGTAAATTTCCTTTTTACCTTTTCTGGGGAGAATTCCTCTTTCGAGCTGCATCGGTGAGTTCTCCTCTCTGTCCCCAGCCCCTCCTGGGCAGGATGTGCCTCTCCCCAGGTGGGATGTGATGGCATCCAGTGGCTGTTTTGGTTTGGTCTTTACCCTCCACTGAGGCCCACACGGCGAGACACGGAGCAGGGATTGGAGCCATTTCTCCCAAGTTATAAAAGCTCATTGTAAAAAGCACTTTTCACACCTGTAGCCACTGGGTCCAGCCCTTCCCAGTCTCTCTGCTGCTGAGCCAAGTTTCAGCCAAGAGTGAAATTTCACAGCTGAGTTATATGCTCCTGAAAAATGGATTTCCTAATGGAAAGAGTGACTGGCTGTTAGCCATGGGGCTCGGCAGGGAGAGGGGCTCGGCTGCAGGGAGGCACAGGGGCTGCAGGGAGCTGGGCTGGGTGTACGTGCCTGGGCACAGTGGGGTGAATCTACCTCAGGCTACTGGCTTTTTAAATTTTTTTTTTTAATTTAAGCAGGCCGGTAAGGATGTGGGCACACTGATCCCAGGTGTCTCCCTGCCTATTCATGTCCACAGCACCACTGAGAACAGTTAAATCCTTCTCAAAGCCATGGGGAAATGACCCCTTCCCACTTGTCTGTGTCAGGCAGGTCTGGTCATTCCTACAGGAATGTATCATCCACAAGAGCATGGTCCATGCCAAGCTGTTTGCTGGCACAGGGAGCAGGACCCCCGCCCCAGTGAGGGGACAGGGCTGTGCTTTACACCGGAGCAGACCCTCTAGAGGGCAGCCGGTTCGCAGAAAAAGCCGGGTTTTGGTGAAGAACAACATTCTGCAGTTGTGGCTGTTCCCGGACAGCCGCCCGGTCCTGGCTCACCCCGAGCACTCAGATGTGAAGCTCAGAGCCCACGGTAGTGGCCAAAGGCCAGGGATGGGCAGGCACGGCCAAAGTGAGGCTGGAAACCCACCCCAGGCCCCAGGTGGTGGCACTTGTCCGTCTCAGAGTGATGGGATGGGACCCTGGATCCCCCAGGGGCTGCCCCCTCAGCGGCCCTGAGCATGGTCTGCAGAGCAATTCGAACCTCTCCCAGGTGCCACAGGGCCACCACCGCCACCACCGATTCTCCTGCACAGCCTGTGCCTTCCCCACTCACCTCCTGGGGATGCTTTGATGCCTTGTGTGGTTAATGGGGACGGGGCATCCTTGTGGCTCTGGGTCACCACGCCCTCACATCAGCACTTTGTCCCTCTGGAACACGCAGGTGCTGCCTGCTCACTGTCCCAGGCTGGAGAGCAGGGGACCATGGTGACCTCCTGGCAGGACAGTCAGTGTGGGAGACCCCTGGCCCCTGCACTCTGGGCACTTTGTACGTGAGTTTTCAGGTTTAGCCATTTCAGGTTTAGCTGTTTCAGGTCTAGCCGTCTGAATTGGCTAAACCTGAGCTCTGGTACAAGGAGTGGCAGGCTGAGTGGATTCGGCTCTTTCCAAACACTGCCAGTTCTCCAGGCTCTGAAAGGGGTGGAGGTCAGGTGTCACAGGTCTGATGCTGGGCATCTTTGCATGGATTTGCCCAAAAAATACGTGTTTTGAGTTGGTGCTGGTGTCCCACCCACCCTCAGCATCTCCCTGTCCCCAGCTGCTGTGACAAGGAGTCCCTTCAGGTTTCATAAATGGAAAATTTAACAGAAAAAAAAAATGCAATTTTGTTTTTCCTCATTAGAGGGCAGCAACAAACCCAACAGTGACAGGAGAGCTGCCCAACAAAAGGGAGACCATGGAAAGGAGGAATTGCCACTACTGGGATGTACATCCCAATCACCTGGGGTGAGCAGGGGAACGGTGGTGGTACCCACTTAGACTCCACTGCTGCACATCTCCTTTCCCAGCGAGTGAAGGCTCTAATGGTTTATTATCTATATTTTCCCCCCATCCCCTTTTTTATTTTCTCACTTGGCTGTAGATAAATCGAACTCCAGAGTGAGATTCTCAGGAGAATTCGTGACAGAAATGAGCTCTCAGAGGGTCTGTCAGGTGGGAGAAAGCTGCTTTGGAGTGAGCGCAGAAATGGGGCAGCACTTGCATCCTGAGTGGGGAACAGCACCAGGCAACACGCGGGAAACAAACAGAGACCCACTCATTTATTGTCAAAAAAACCTCAAACTTTACTTGCGTTTCTCTCAATAAATAATTTACAGTATTTACAGGCGGTGACACTCCCGTGGGTCTCAGCGCAGGGAGGAGGTGGGGGGGCCTTTTCAGCACGCCCCCCCTTTGCCTATGGTTTTTTTTTGTTTTGTTTGTTTCCAAGTATCGGGTCCTTCTTGGCCACACTTCACCTTTAACCAGAACTGGGTCAAACACAACCAAAATAAAGTGCTTCACTGTTTGCTTCTAAAATAGGGATACCCCAACCACCTCACGCCATCGGCCACCACTGGAGCACCCACCTGGACAGAGGGAATGAGCCACGCCCTAACCAGACTTTCCTTGGATGGAAACTACCCCTAAACCACAGCGTGTCGTGCCGTGGGGTGATTGTTTTATAGGAAAGGGAGGTCTTAAGGGAATTATTGACCTGTCGGCACGCTGTGGCTGGGCCAGCTCAGAGACAGATCTGCCCAGAGAGAGATTTTGGCTTTTAAAAGGTGTGTTTTGAATTTCTAGGGAAGGTAAAAACTTGTTTTCTCTAGAACAAAAGAAACAGAAAGTCCAAATCAGCCTGGCTGATCATTAGTGCATTGGGAAATGAAACTGTCGGGTGCCGTGGTCCAGTGGCTGCTCCGCTCAGCACCTCCAAAGTGTGATATCCTTATTTCAAAATCTCCCTAAACAGAGTATCTGGGGCATCAGCAAACAAAGCAAGGAGCAAAGTAGTAAACACATCTTTTTGTTTCTTTTCTTTCCCTAAACATTTCAAAACCAATTACATCTTTTCATCTGTACAGTCACACGAGATCAATGCCAGGGCTCTATATATTAAAGAGACAATATAAATTACATCCATTGACACAAGTTTGCATTTCTTTGCTGCTTTACAAATGGAGCTCTAGAGCTGTAAGGACACAATGAATAGTCATGTTCAGTATTTACACCAGGCTGCCTCTTGGCACCAGTTCAGACTGCCAAACCAAGCCTGTTCCCACCTCTTTTGGTGCTAGCTTGTCTCATCATGCCCAGAGACCTCCCTTGAGAGCAGGAGGTGCCCTCAAGTGTGACACATTCTGGGGCTTGTTTCTGGGAACTTCCCCCTGAGGAAAGGTGGGGGAAACCCACCAGGAGGTCTTGAAGGCGCAGACCAAAGGTGGTCTTGTTTGTTCAGTGAGCGAGGGGGTGAACCACAGAGGAACACGGAGTGGAGGAGATGGGAAGCACTACGTGGTGGGGGAAGGAGATTATTGATGGTTTCGAGGCAGGGAACAGACATCTGGAGGCAGCTGGGGGGGTCCTCTGCTGCATCCCGTCTCCTGGCTGAATTTCTGACATTGCCCCATTTCTGATTCAAGCCCGAAAGGGCTTAAGGTGCAACTGGTCTGCAATGGGGTTGCAAGTCGCGGCCCCAGGATGGGGAGCAGAGCAGAGACCTAGCAGCAAAAAAAAAGAGCACCATGCTCCTGCTCCATCCCAGGGCTGGGCGAGGCCGAGCCACGGGCAGGGAGGGGCTGGAGGGAGGTGCAGGTTGGGTCTCCCACTGAGCAGCCACCCTGCTGCCAGTTTTAGGGGACCAGAGAGCGAATGTTGTGAGGAACTCATCCAATGCTGGGCAGGAGTTGCAGAAACCGCTTGAATACTGGCCAGGTTTCTCCCGTTGCCATCACGAGTCCGCGGTGGGTCCAGGCAGAGAGACAAGGGAGACAGGAATAAAACTACTGAGTGAATCAGCCAGGTGAACTGGCTAAAACAGGGGACGCCTGTGAACCACAAAAAATGCAGGCCAAGGCTTGAGGAACGTGTCCTCTTTCCACCCAGAAGGTGCCTGGCACCAGCAGGCAAGCAAGCGTGGCGTCACTGCCCACCATTTCAGCCCCTTGCACCACTCTCTGCAACAACAGGGCTGTGGGCAGAGCAGGACGTGCCGAAAAGCAGAGCCCAGCCCCGGTGAGCAGGACATCCTGCCCCACTGCACTGGCCAGGCTTGGTTCTGTCTCACTGCTCCGTGCCCTCCTCGTGGGCTCTGCTCTCTGAACAAAGCCATGGTCACACACGCCAGTGTCTCAGTCACCACGTGCGTTTCTGGGACCCGGGGAGTGCTACCAGGAGAGTAGCTACAAGGGTTCCCCAGCACCCACTCGGCTGGGAGCAGGAGGAGAGGGAAGTGAGGAAGGTCCAGACAAGGTACAGTCCAGCAAAAACTCCTGACTGGTCCCACTGGCAGCATGTTCCTCCCAGGCAAGAGCTGGGAAGATGGAGGACTTGCACCAAGAGAGAGACTGAGGTCTGAGGACAAAGCACGTGGCTCTGGTGTCCAACCTCTTGTTTTCCAGCACCTGCATCTCATCCCTGGTTGTCTCCTGCTCCCCTTTCCCTTCTCTCCAAGGTGTGAAGGAGCAAACCTCTATAACAAGCACAACCAACACAAACACAGCAGTGCTACCCAGAGGGCGGGATGTGTTCCCGTGGGAGCCGTGTTGCCCGGGGCCAGGTCCCGTGTCCTTTCATAGAGGTGCAGCTTGTCTTTGTTGGAGTGAAGCATCTTCACGTCCTCAAAGGCATAGTAAGCAGCCAGCATGAAGTTGACATCCCCCGTGGTGAGGAGGTCGAAGACACAGGACTGGAAGTAGAGGTCCTCCACGGGCAGCTTTTCCCTGCACTTGGCCATGGCCGTTTCATAGGTGAAGGCCTCGGGCGGGGCCGGCAGGCTGGGCCCCTTCCTACGGGCACGACCCTCCGTGGCCTGAGCCGAGCGGATGGTCTGGAAGTCAATCTGCTGGCTGAGTGGACAGCCACGGAGGCACAGGTAGAGGCCCTGACTGTCCCGGTCCTCCACGGCGTTGACCACCTCCTCGGGCATGCGCACGGCGAAGGTGAGGTACCGCCCCACCTGCCTCACCACGATGGTGGTGCCGATGTACTTGGCCTGGATCTCGATGTGCTGGCCCGACACCTTCTCCGTGATCTTCAGGCTGTTGGCTCCGTGCTTGTCCCCTCCGTTCTTGGAGCCGTCGACAAAGGCAGCGGGGAGCTCGTCCATCTCTGCCTGGTACACTTTCTGATCCACACACTCCTGGAAGCTCTTGAAGATGATGGTGAGCTGTGGGGGAGCAAAGGAGCATGGTTACGGCCAGTGCTGACCACCTGAGAGCGCACAGCCACCACCAGCAGTGGGGTGGGAGGTGGAAGGGCTGGATGCTCAGTCCGGACAGGAGCGTGACCTTCAGCTCATGGGCAGGTCCTTCATCCTAAGAAGTGGCTCCGACTTTTAGCCACCCAGACACGGTCATCCTGCTTCAGCAAAAGGGTGAGGACACTGTGTACAGATCCAAGGCCCAGAGCTCTGACTGAATGCACCACCTGCATCTGCCTGATATCTCCAGGCCCAACAGAGGAGCTCCCTTGCAGCTGGAGCTGGGTGGAGTATCCCTACTCACAGGCCTGTGGCAGCATGCCCGTGCATGCTGCACTGCCTCGCCTCCAGGGCTGGCAGATGGCAGTGGGGACGAGCCCTGCCTCCCTTGGAGGCAGTGGAGCTTCTCCTCTGACTCCCATGGCATTTACATCCCAAGGGCTGGACCAATTTGTTCGCCTAACCAACTGCAGACCAACAGGGATTTCTCCCATGGGCCCTCAAACATGTCCTGCTCCATCTCAGCCCCACAGGCACACGTGTGTTCAGCCTGTTCCAGTGGGGTGGCCCTTCTAGGGGTGACTTCGTGGTGGCCTTGGCAGTGCTGGGTGAATGGTTGGACTCGATGATCTTAAGAGGTCTTTTCCAACCTTAATGATTCTGTGATTCCATGATACAAACAGAGCCCCACAGGCCTTGTCACCCCTGGCTGGGCTCAAACACGGGCCCCTTGCCAGAGGAAGGACCTCACAGTGCTTGCTCTTCCCTTGCTGACCTGGCTTTTGGAGGGAAGACCTGGGGAGGAAAATGAGTAGAATTTGCATGTCCAAACAGCACAAACTACGTTTCCTCTTTCAGCTTTTCCAGAGTTGCTCTTGCACCTTTCTGCCCATGAGGGAGAAGTAGCAAAGGGGACCTCCCACCACGTGGCCCCCATGAAGGGGGAGACAGAGATCTGGCCAGAGTGGGGCAGGGCTGGAGAAGAGAGCAGAGAACACAAAGAGCCCCAAGGATGGAGCACTCCCATCCTTTCCAGCAGCACGGTGCCCACAGCAGTGCTTCCCACAGCTCACGCTGCGGATCTCATGACTAATCCCTCCTCACCACAAGCCTGTGAGACAGATAAGGAGAGAAAAGGCTCAATTAAGATGGTGATCCTGCAATGCCAGCAGGTCCTGGGATCCTTAAGGACCACTTTCCTCAAGCCACATTTCCTCACAGGCTTCAGCAGGTTTTGATGTCTTTCAGTGGGTAAGGACTTCAGAACATCATTAAATATCTTTCAGGGGGTTTATCAGGGCCAGGTCAGAACCCCACTGCCAGTTCCAGCTCAGGATGAAGGGGTGACATCCAGAGCAGAGAAGCAGCCCCTATCCTACACCTGCTTCTTTTCTCTCCTCACATACAGGGAGAAGCAGAACTCCCAGACACTGTGGGACAGGACATTTTCCAAAAGCAAGCAGATGCCTCCTGCTGAGCCCCCCTTTCTCTTTGGCACAAAAAGCACCCTGTTAGCTTTAGAGCTTGTGCACCAGGGGCAGCACACCAGTTCCTCAGCTCCATGACCCTCCTGAAGCTGAGGCTGTGACACACAAGTCCTGCTGTGTCACAGCAGCACATTTTCACTTGGGTTTTCTGTTTGCCTCGTACCTTCGGGATATTTATTTAGTCTGTCAAAGCACCTCCAGAACAGACTGTTCCCCACAAAATGTCTTGACTTGGCTGCAAACCGCAGAGACAATTACAAGCCTGGGTAGAGGGGAAGGCAGTGTGAGGAGCTCAGCTCCCTCCAGGCTTTTTCCTGCAAGCTGGAGCCTCCCTGGAGGGCAGTCCTTGGGCCTTGGGGTTCCCCCAGAAGGTGCCACCATCATTCCTGATCTGGCTGTTCACAGCAATCTGGAGTCCCAAGGTGGGAGCCCTCTTAATTTGCAGTCCCTGGCTTGGCCATGAAGGCCCCCTGAGGTGCAGCACCTCAGCCTGCTCACTGCGATGGGGCTGGATGCGCCCAACAAGAAACCACAGGCCACTTCAGTGAAGGCTGGGGACAAAACAAGGATGGACATCTGGTATTTAGGGCCAAACATTCACATTCAGAGGAGCTCGTGCTCCGTCTTACCCTCCCAAGGAGATGTGCAAACAGGGGAAGACATGGAGGAAAGAAAGGCTGCTATAAAGCCTCTCTGCCCTTGCCCACCTCTGTCCACGGGGACGTGCCCAAGGCTCACCTTGCTGGTGGCGGTGGCCGAGGAGCCAGGCAGCACCGGCGTGTTGGTGACCTGCACGTTCAGGTAGTTATTGTCTATGAGCGGCCAAGCCCCCTGCACCTTGCAGGTCTGGAAAGTGTCCGTGAAAGTCCTGAGGTGGGGGTCCCCAAAGAGCCCGCAGTGGGTGTAGTTGGGGGCGGCCGAGTGCTTGTGGAAGCTCTTCTCGTAGTGGCAGATCTCGGGGCTGTCGGAGCGCTCCTGGCTGTCCCCGGGGGGCAATGTCCGGAGGCGGGGCTGGGACGTGGGGCCATCCTTGGAGCAGTTGTGCTGCACCATGAGATCGTCTATGCCATGCACGGCCGAGTGGTAGGCCAGGTCGCCCCTGCAGGTGCGGGCGGTGCGGCGGGTGCAGTGCGCGTAGGCCCGCAGCGCCGTGCAGAACTCCGGCGCCTCCTCCGCGCCCAGGTGGTGCGAGCCCGACGTGGCCGCCCAGAACTCAGAGTTGCACTTGAGGATCTTGCATGGAGATGTCACTGCGGGAGGGGAGAGCACAAGGGGGTCAGTGCTGGCTTGCCCGCGTGTGGGATGCCCAAGTCCTCCTCCCGCAGCCCAAACTCATGACACCGGCCCGGCCGCGTGACAGGGCCTCGCTCGCCAGACGTGACCCTCTCACATGACCCAACCCTCATGCATCAAAGCCAAAGAAACCAACAGGATCTGCCCCAGTTTAAGCCCAAAAGGGAAAGAGCATCCAGCCTTTAGATGAATGATCATGGGGGGAAAACCATGGTGTGGAAGAATGGGACACATTCATAAGCAGTGATAAGGGGGGATCATTAATGTAGGGGGAGATGTAATGGAGTTTGTAATGCTTTTTTAGGGTTTGACATTCTAAGCTCTGCACTGCGTGAGTTACTGGGCGCTGTGTCCAGACTGAGCTCTACCAGCACAAAACTGCTTGCTCTCTTCCTTTTCCTCCTGTATGGGCTTGGGGAATCCCAGCACCGGCACAACCACTGTGCCCAGGTTAGAGCAGGACCAGTGCCATGACCCACCCTGCAGCACAGCCAGAGGCCATCCACCATGCCCAGCGCTGCCACAGTGACGGGTGCTGCACTTGTCCCCGTCCCTGTGCCTCCGGAAAGAAGTGGGAGCCAAAAAATCTATTTCTTGACGTCTGTGCGGCTCTGCCCAGCCCTGGGAGCCCGTTCCCCACCACGGCCCGCTGAGAGAGAACAAGAGGTGGAGGAGAAAAACCGGCACAGCAGGTGCGGGGATGCCAGCGAGCCCCCGCCTCCCCTTCCCACCCGCCCTGTGTTGCCCAGGCGGAGGCGAAGCCAGAGGCTGCAGGGCCTTTGCCGGGCTCAGCCGCAGCCCTGGTGCTTCCTGGCAAGGCGGAGGAAGGCAAAGAAAATTCAGATCCTGTTTTTTCCCCCCACACACAACGTCTGCTCCCTGGGGCTTCCCTGGAGCAGACTTGAAAGCAGCTGTGCAAAAAGCACATGGCCATCGCTGAATGTTGCAGACACTGCCCTGCCCCTGCCAATGTGGAGTCTTGCTGGGTGAACCCAGGCTCACACTACTTAAAATTCATGGCATTTTCCTTCCTCTCCTCTTAATCGACCCCCTTGGAGCACTTGGAAACAGGATGGGTTCAGGCACAAAAGGCAGCAGGAGGAGGAGAAGACAAGCCCCACCATTTCCAGATGCTTTCATGGTGCCTTTTGCAGGCGTACCCATATATTCCTGTCTCGGGGCTTGTTTAGAAGGAGCCTGGCAAGGCATCTGTGCCAAAAGCATCTCAGATTTGTTTAGAAAGAAAGTTACAAAACCCAGTATTGTTTCAGGGAAAACAGTATGCTTGAGTTTAAAACATCACAGCGCTGGGAACCTAAACAGAGCTGGTGCTGGAAAATCAGAAAGGGAGACTGAGACTATAAAACACTGAGCCATTCGGCTGTGAGAAACAAGCCTGTCTCCTCTCTGTTTCCAAGAAGAGTGAAGTGCAAATAGGAAATGGTGACAGGTTCCTCACAGTTTTAAAATTCATGTTTAATAAACTCAGATGCTAGCAACAGCACCGAGAACCCGGGAGCTGTTTGGTCTTGGCAGCATCCCACTTAAACCTGCAAGAAGCTCTTTGGAAAGCCTTTAACTCATCATTGACCAGAGGTGACTCAACAGCAAGGTTCTGACCTGGGACATGGGCTCATGTTTCTGCTAAGTCTTCTGCATGTATGGGTCAAATTTAAATATATTTATTATTTCATATCCCTCTCTTGCTCAATTCAGCAGTGTGGTTTTCCAAGAGGACTGTCGTAATGGAAGGCAGGAGTCAAAACACCACACAGGAGTGTGACTAGTGCCACCACTGCTGGTTATCCCAAACCCTTGTGGCACCAGGCAATTAAAGTCATTGCTCTCCTAGTAGTTATGCTAATGTACAGCTTGAGGATGCCTTGGGGTTGCGTGTGGCACAAGGTGCTGTCACTGCAGCCCGACCTGCCCGCACAGCCCCAGGAGAAGCTGGAGGACACATCCCTGGACAGGCAGGAGCCACACACCCCACAGCTCAGCCAGGCATCAGGATGCACTAGACAAAGCATCCCATCCAGCGAGCAGCTTGCAGAGTCCCGCTGCAGCGCTCTGGCTGCTCCAGCCCTTCAGACGCTGCGTAGAGAGGATTTTTTTAGTAGGAATAGACCCACAGCCTCTTGCTCTTTAAGGAGTTGCTTCACTGGCTTGGATGAGGAGATGCAGCCGTGAGCTGCGGCTGCCTAGGGACAGAGTGGGCCCTGCTAAACAGCCCTCCAACACCCAGTGCTGGACACATCCCGGTGCTGAGCATCCCTCACTGCCGCCCTGCCCGGGGTCGCACATGACTTTATAAGGTACTGAATTAAAAAATCCCGAGCAAACGGAGGGCAGGGAAGCCTATCTCCTTCCTCCCTGCGCCTGAAGGGGGAGCGTTCTGCTCTAAGATGTTATCGCTCCCCTTCTGGCAGCCGTCCCCTTCTGGCTGTTTCGCTCAGGGCCCCATATAAGGCCAGCTCTCCCAGCCCAGGTGCCCCGGCGCTGGGCGCTGTGTCACGGGGCCCTCCCCGGCCGCTCACGCCTGGCCTTCCCCATGGACATTTCCCCAGCCACCCTCTGCTGCTGGGGAGGGACCACAGCTGACAAAGGCTGTGGAGGAGAGCAAACACGACCCTGACCCCTCCCAAGCAGCCGTGCCTCGTCCCCTCTGGCAGCAGCTTTGGCACAGTGGTGCAGGCTCATTTGTACCCTGGCCAAGGAACGATGTTTATTCAATTTCACATAATCTATTTTCCATCGACTCACAATGGTTCTGCTTTTCAGCCACAGATGACTTAGCATGGCAACAAATCCCTCTCAAGCAGGAACCCAGCAAGGCTCTCCTGGGATCTGTGAGACATCCCCAGGTCTGGGTGATTTCTTGTCCACGGCAAAGCAGCCCTCATCTCACAGACAGGTGACTTCAACCCCTCTAAGCCGCCTCCCAACCTCCCCAGGATCTTCTTCTTTCAAGGCCTTGATGCCACTCAAACCAGGGAACAAAATCTCCTTTGTTATCTTGAAACCAACAGTTTTGGAAAGTTAAAGCTAGAAAAAATCAGAAAATCACCTGGACTAGGACAGCCCCCCTCCCCATCCCCCGTTTGTTCAGGGACACTTCCCATGAGGACTCCTGAGGTCTGTGAGGACTGAAAGGCACCCCGTTCCTCGGCAGGCTGTTCCAGGAGTTTATCACCTTTACAAAACACGGGTCTCGGTTCTAAGTGGATTTTATCTGACTGCATTGTAAGGACATAAAAAAACCCAGCGATTTTCTCCAAAGCAGTAAAAGGTCCGTTAGTAACACGTGTGTTTCGCACAAAGATATTTACACACTGCAATCAAGTCCCTTGTCAATCCTCCAGATAAGCTAAACGGTTTGCACTTTTAAGTTCTTGCTGGAAGGTGTTTGCCCAGCCCCACCATCAGATCTCCCTCCAGCAGCCTTGCTTCCTGCACAGCCTACCACCCCCACAGGCCACGGGGATAAGGGACACGCTCACAGCTCTCCCGAGGTCACCCCTTTCCCCTCGCCGGGACATTGCATTGAGCAGGGCAACGAGATGTGACCTCTTCCTAAGCTCCTGGTTTGGAAAGCCCCGGTCCTCCATTCGACAAGCATCCCATGGACCACCAAACACACACTGAGGGTTCTGGGGTATCACACGACCCCAGTCCCACCGCTCTGCCCTCGTCATCAGTACGCTGCATTATCTGACGTCAAATTAAATGATCAAACATATGCACGCATCTAACTTTAACAGCATTTAATTATCAGCGCCCCCCTATTCTCCCTCTAGCTGGTGTCAAGTAACCTGGATTTAATTTACCCAAATCACGCTCTTTCAGAAAACTAGCACAAAATCAACATTTAATCTATTCCCCTGTAATTCCTGCAACCAAGAGAATTACTGGAAATTAATTTCTGTAAGCAAAAGCCAGTTCTTTTAAGACTCTTGAATGCACGTTCACCAGACCTGTTCATTTTTAAGTGTTCACTGCTAAGCAATGTTTTTTAATATCCTCTTGGTTCCTAACGGGCTGGAAAGTATTTCATCACCCACATGTGATGCAAATACATCATCCCGCGTTTTTCCAAATACATGGATTGAAGTGTAGATGTGTAAGCCTCACACATGCAGTAAAGGGCCTTTCTGGAGAACACAGTAAAACCTAATTACCTTTGGCCTCAGATCTGAGCACGCAGACTTAGGCTCCTAAACACATATTTATTTAAGTAATCTAAATAAACATATTTATGCTGACACCTCAATAGGAAAGGCACGATTCTCCAAGGTGCTAAATACCAGCAACATCTGCCAGCTTCAAGATGTGGGCTGCTCTGCTCACAGGCAGACAGCAGTCACCACCAGCATGAAAATGACCCCAAAAGAGTTAAAAATAAAAAATCACATTGCTCCTTAAAAACACGGCACAAGGGAGTGCTTCCAGCAAGGTTTCAGGAGTCCCAAGCAAAAATTGAGGGATTGAATACTGTGCTTTGCATCCAGCCCCATGTGCTGTCCCTGTCCCAGGGTGTGTCTCCATAAGCCATCCCACATGGTGGCCATGCTGGACCCACATCTCGATGCCCACGAGGGTCGTGAGATTAGAGACAAAGAAGGGATTTTTTTACAAGTAGGGTGCTGAAACATTGGCACGGGCTGCCCAGAGAGGTGGTGGGTGCCCCATCTCCGGAGACATTCAAGAGGTCCCTGCCCATGGAACAGGGGTTGGACGGGGTGACCTTTAAAGGCCCCTTCCCAACCCAAATCATTCTGTGATTCTATTTTATGACACGGATCAGCCGGCGCCTTGTCACACCAGGGAGAGAACGGAGCGCTTTGGTGCAGCCCTGATGGATGGGATGTCACGGGCAGGGACAGCCCTCCCGCAGCCCCACGGGGCACCGTGGGGCGAGCAAGACCCAAGGGCCACCTGACCCAAGCCTGGTGAAAGGGTTTGTGCGGGAAGGCAGCGCCGGGCTCTTCCAGCGACCTCCTTTGAACTGTTAATCAAGCACAATCTTGCAGAATAATAGCCTGGTTATTATTGCCTTGTTTGCATAACAAAGAGGCCCAATAAAACTGATTTGACTGTGCTCAGAGGGGGTGTGAAAGATCAGCCCTGAGAAAAGAGCTGCAGGAATGCAGCAAACTGCTCCAAAGCCTCAACCCAGGAAGAAAGACAATGCAATTTGCCATCAAGAAAAGCCCAATAGACCAATAAATTACCCATGTGCAAAGGGATTAGATCAGGTTTCAGTTGCACTGAAGTGGGGGGAGGACCGGGAGGAGGGAACTGAAGGAGAAAAATAAACCTGACTCTCTTAAAGAGCCGGGGCTCATATTTTGCAAGGGTGTGCGTGGGGAGGTTGGCTCGGAGGGGCCACCTTCAACGCTGGGGCCGGGTTTACGCGCTCATTTCCACCGGCAAAAGCAGCAGATGCATTAAATCCAGGCAAAGGCCCTACGATAAAGTGACTCTAGATGTACCCCCAGAGCACACCTCAAATCGTGCAACTTCGTTTAACCCAGTCTTTGTCCTGCTCAAGAGGATGCTGGGGGAAGGAGCAATCAACTCCTTGAAGTCAGAAGAGGGACACAGAAGGAGTTTTCTCGTTTCAGCCTGTGTCAGTCGCTAAAGCATCCGGAGGACCTGCCACAGCCAACTCCTTTCTGTCCTCAGCGCCAAGTTCACGGCCCCCCATCTCTCCTCTGCAGGCGTCGCAGAGACACGGGGCAAGTACAGGCAGGAAACCAGCAGAGTCAGTGTCTTCACCGGCTGCAGCACAAACTGCTGCACGCTGCCGAAGGAGCCCTTGATCGCTCCTGTCACTTAGTCAGCTCTTTTGGCTCCAGACTCAGCTTACGGCTGACCCGGCATGCTCCGCGCCAGCCAAGGCAGCTCTCCCCAGCCCCCAGCCAGCCCTGCTCCGCCAGGCTCACCTCGGCATCCCTGCGCTGGGAGAAGGGCGAGCAGGCACCATCGGAGAGGGCACCAGCCACGGAGCTGCCAGCCAGGGCTGTGCTGCTCTGAGAACTACCAGCAAACCTTGGGGAGCTCAGGAGGCATGACGGGCTGAGAGGGGGAACCAGCGCGACAGACAACGCAGCAACGGAGTCACAGACTTTGTTCTTGAATCTTCCTCCTGGGATTTGGGCCTCAGCACTGCCTTTGCCGCAGCTGTTGAGCTTCTGCCTGCTCAGAGGAAGCAGTGCCAGTGGGTGGTTTAGAAGATGCAGGTTTTGCTCCTTCAAGAGCTGGTGGATGGAGGACGAGGAGGGAGGGAAGCGATAGCGCAGTGATCTCCTCTGACTCTTCACCTGCAGAAGGGCACTAACAAAGCTGCCTCTCCACCACAGCGTGCTCTGGGCTGGGAAGCCGTTCTGGAGCTGCACACCTGACTTTCCCTGCTGGGAGTGCACCCGGACACTTCCACCAACAGTTCCCAAGAGCTGGTAAATCTCCTCAGGCAAATGGCCCAGTTTAGAGTTGAGGACACTGAAGGATGTGAAGGCTTTCACCCAAGATGAGCCCCGTGGGAAGAGACGTGAATTTGCACTCTCATACCCTGCATGAAGCATCACCCTCACCTTCCTCCTCAGCCACCACCGCCCATGGCCCCATCCCTCTGGAGCAGCGGTGCCCGGATAAGGTCACCTCTGCCAGCCACCCCCACCGCCGAGCGTTCCAGGTTTCCAGCAGACACCACTCTCCCCACGCCAAGGCTGTTTTCCCAGGGTGCCTTTGAAGGCAGCGCTGCCACCCACCAGTGCCCGGGGGCCCCCCAGGTGTGGCAGCGGGTCCCTCGCCCTCCTCCCCCTCTCCCGGGCCGCAGCAGGGCTGGCAGGGAAATGCTTTCTGCTCACAGGTGTGGATTCCCTCTAGGAATAATCATCCCCGCTCTGCTCTTGTGAAATTTCAACCCTTCAAACGCAGAGGTAAATGAGATACAAAACGAGGAGATGGAGGAAAGCCCGGAGCACATAAATCTGGATGAGGCAAATTTATACAATTAGATGTCTGCCAAAAAATTGCGGCATCTCAATCGGAGGCGTTGGCTTGCGCAGGGTGTGGGGTGGCAGCTGCCCGGCTGGAAGGCAGCAGCCCCATCAAGCCCATCGAGGCACCTGACTGATGCTGGAGCCCCACTTAGGGATGCAGGGGACCCTGTGGATCCTTTCCTGTGGGCTGGGCTCCCACCAAGCAGCAGACTCCCTCCCCATCGCTCGTACCCCATGGAAGCCACAGTATCTGTTCATCCTTCACAGCCACAGACCTTCAGAGGTTTATTTATTTTTAAATGCTCCCTCTCCTGTATTCAGGCTTTAATTTTGCGAGGAAGAAGTAACTTTCTAACTGGAACCCACTCCCCCAGTCCCACTGCTCCCCTGCTCCTATCCCAGCACAGTGATGCTTTCTCATCACTGTGGGCTGGCAAAGTTCGGAGTCATGTCCTGCCACATGCCCTTGTCATCTCAGAAGGGGCCAGCTGGAGTGTGTCACACAGCAAGAGAAAAAGGTAGCTTGTCCAAAACCCAAAATGCCATAGATCATTACTAGACCTTTGGGGACCAAAGCCAACAGCTGTCCAGGAAGGAGAGGAAACCAAGGGAGGAGAAAATTCTTTGGCCTCAAGTGAAGCTTGCTCTCTGTCTGACCCATAAAACCTGTACGTCAGGGACAGCTCTGCTTGCTGGGAACTGAATGGCCAAACACTTCTGGATGTTCACGCAGTGCAAAGTGGGACTCGCCACCCTTCTGAAGGGCCTGCTGTCGCTGCAGCTGTGGGGACATGAGACCCTGGCCACCCCACACACGATGGCCAGGCCATCAGACAGAGCGGCTCAGTCTGCGCCTACCAGGGCTGCGTGTGTGTCAGAGCCAGCTTGTTCTCTGCAGTGAGAGCCCGATGACTTCATCAAGGGGATGGCATCTGGTTTTGCAGTTGGCTATAATTCAATTCTCCCCCTTGCTGCAGGAATTTCAGCTGGTGGAGCAGTGATTTACTCAGCCGGGCTGCACTTGAGTGCAAAGCAATCTTGAGGCTACAATCGAACGCACTGTTATTTTGAGAGCTCACGGACAAGGGAATAAATATCCTCTTCTTTTCATCCCAGTAGCTGCCAAGTGCAGGCTACAGAGCTTTTTAAAGGCATTTAGGAGCTCTCCTCTAACAAGTGCACTCTGGATGCTGTGCATGGTCAGGCAGGACTCTGCCTGCACAGCTCGCTCCTGATCTGTGCCATCAGGATGGGATTTGCCAGGACAACCAGAAAGAAGCCAGGGCATCCCCTCACCTGCCCCACCACAGATGCATCTTCAAGCAACTCCCATCCTCCCCAAAAACCCTTCCCCATCACCCCAGCACACATCACTCCTGGACTGCAGCAGCCCTTAGCTCACCCCAGCCCCCTTCAAACCACCTGGGACCCTGAGGCTCTTTTGGTCCTGGGTTCCTACACTCACCCTTACTCCAAGTTTGGTGTCTGCTCCAACCGGAAAAGCA
Organism: Platysteira castanea; assembly: GCA_013397175.1. Taxonomy (NCBI): domain Eukaryota; kingdom Metazoa; phylum Chordata; class Aves; order Passeriformes; genus Platysteira; species Platysteira castanea. Next base: position 722,024 of record VYXC01007095.1, on the reverse strand, counting down.
ACTCAAACCAAATCAAACTCATCCAGATGGACAAAAAGCCCTCATCTTTGACCTTTTTCACTGTCTCACCAATGCTTATCCCTTGGGAGCAGTAGGGCTTGGCTGTGGGATCCCCTGAAGGACTGACGGGCTGAGGAGGGGCTGGCTAGGGCCACACACTGCCCTGCCAGAGCCTACGGATGCTTTATGGGATGTCCCCATCGGGGAGCCAGAAGAGAGACCACAAAACTCATTGTCACTGGGGCCGCAGCCTGGCTCTCCAGGGACAGCAGGTCAGTGCAGAGCCCAAGAAAAGCCCCCAGGTCAGGAAGTTTTTATGGCTGCCCAGCCCTGTAAGCACTTTCATGTGCACATCCGACTCGGCACAGCTGTCCAGGCCACAGACAAAGAAACCTCAGCTGTTCCCATGATAAACCCAAAGTCACTCTTTGTATCGCCTTGTTCCCAGTAACCAAGAGCCAGGAATTTCACGATTTTCTGCGGAAAAAAGCAACATATCCACCCCATTTACATTAAAAACAAGGCGCCTCCTTCCAGCTCCACAACGTGCCTTGCTGGCAATGGCAGAGAACTCCCTGTTCCATGTACGATACCAGCTCCAAGCTTGCAACAAAACAGGGAAGCCAAAATATTTCCAGGTTTACGTTTGAATCCCTCCCTTCTTCTCTGCCCTGACAACATCCCGCACAGGCGTGTTCCTCCCCTGCCTCCACCTTCCCCAGGATGGGCTCTCTGTTCACAGCACTTCGGGGGTTATTTTACCAGCCTCTAAGCCCCTCATCTCAATTTTGGCTTAATGCTGCCCACACCTCCCTGCTGCTGAGACGAAAGCCATTTATTCACTACTCTGATACACCTCCAATAGGATTGGATCCTTATCTGGAATCCACTGTGCTGCCTGGATGGACCAAGAGCAGAAAACTCCAAATTTTTACAGAAGCAGGAGTGCATTACAGCCAAAATGGCCAAGCTGGAAACAAACAGGGAAAGCCAAAGCAAACCCGAGCCTGACACACCTGGGACAAAAACACCCAGGGCCAGATTTTGGAAGTACGAAAGGATTTATAAGAAAACTCAGCACAGCCTGTACTGGGAGGCACAGGCATGGGTCACCAGGAGATCAGGGTCTCAGCTGGGAGAGGACCCGTGAGCATCCAACACTGGCACTTGGCACAAGCTCCAAGGAGAATTTCTGCCAAGGAAACTGTCAGCAGTGGCCTGCTCTGCCCAGACCTCCTCACCCAGCTGCCCCATAGTCACCCTGACCCATGGCCAGAGGACCCAGCCCAAGGGCACTGGCCGGTGGGGGCTGCCCAGGAGGCAGCAGGGCGAAGCCATTGGTGTGAGAGCAGCACAAGCGGGAATCCAGCCCGGGCTGTGAGCGTAGGGGGGTTAAGCAAATAAATAAATAGGGCAGGACTCGGCGAGGCACTGATCTGACATGCCAAGAGCCCGCTTGGGCAGCCTCCAGCAGCCCTGCTCACCTGGGGCTCCCAGGAGGGGTGAGAAACCTCCTTGGTGCTGGGAACCCACAAATTCCCAGGAAGCATAGGGAAAAAAGGGGCAAAAGGATATGGCAGGGAAAAAAAAATCCCCCCTTTCTCCTACCTTCCCACCCAAAAAGCTTTCAAAAAAGCCCCCAGCCTGCTCCCAGCCCTGGGCATGGGGAGCCCCGTCTCCGCCTGTGCCCCGCTCCCGCGGGCTCTGGATCGCCTCGTTCTGCCAGTTCTTTGCACCTTATTTGACTGCTGAAGGGAGAATCAAACAAAGCAGCCAGCCAGATCTCCTATCAAGTTCTTTCTTGCACCGTAAATCTCACAGCCTCGACGCTTTGCAACTCAACCGCTCCGAAAAGGGCGTTAAGCAACACATATGGGAGCAGCTCCAGAGTTTCCAAAAAAAACCAGGGGGTTCAGCTTCCAGCCTGCTGGGAAGTTTCATGGGAAAACTGGGGTCCAGAGAGACACCTCAGTGCTAACGGCAGCGCTGAAAAGGTTTTCCTGGAAGAGGGCGAAGAGGGTAAAGATGGGAGGAAGGGCATAAAGCAGTTATTTATTTATTTCCTACATGTGTGTGCAAGACTATTTCACCTACGGTTATGCAAAAGAAAGACACAGGCGATTTAAGAATTAATAAATTTAAAAATAAAAAGGGAAGTTTTACTAAACTAAAAAGAGAGATAGGGAGATTTTAGCCTTAGAGCTTTTCTTTCTCCCTCCTGCTTTCNCGGCCGTGCGACCCCCGCCGCGGCCCCCACCGGCCCCACATCACAGCGCAGCGACCCCCCGAGCCCCTCCGCCACCGCTCCCTGGCTCTGCCCTCCCCGGGGGCTCGGAGCGGGGACCCCACTGCTCTCACGGCAGAAATTTGGCATCGGGGTGTTCATGTGTGGGT
>VYXC01007095.1:523936-710305 GCA_013397175.1 Platysteira castanea | reverse complement strand
TCACCCCCCACCTTCCTCCCCTCCGAGCTCGTAACCCCCCCAGCACTTTGCAACCAGGAGAGTTCGGGGAGAGCTTTGTGTCCCCTCTCCGGTCCCGATAACCGCGATCAGCCCCGGCATGAGCTGTCCCGGGGAAAGGGGGAAATATTGGGGAGGATGTTTACAGTTCTCATCAATGGTCTGCAAGGAATTACTCGATTGACTTAGCGCAGCAGGGAGCAGCTTTAGTGGCAACCATCAGAAGGGAGGATAAATGAATAACCGCATGCACGCCAGCTAGCGCCGAGCCGGGCAGGGAGCGCTGGGCAGGGAAAATGGGAAGAATCGCGGTTCCGTATAAAAGCGGCCGGGGAGGGGGGAGGCAGGCGGGGACCAGGAGCCTCAACAGGTCCGGAGGAGGAAGGGCCATGCAGGGAGCCGGGGGACATGCGGTCTGGGGGGCCCCCAGCCCCCGCCCCGCTTACCTTGGCGGCCGCATCAGCCTCTCCAGCCCCGCGGGGGTCGGTGCAGGCAGCGGCGGCTTTTTTTATAATTTTTTTTTCCAGGAGGGGTAAATGAAACAAAAATAAAAAACTAAATAAAATAAAACCCAAACGAAATAAAATAGTAAAAGCCCCCAAGGGCCGAAGTGGGGGTGGCGGGGGGGTGGAGGCCGAGGGGCGCGGGCAGCCCCCCGCCCTGCGGGCAGCCCCGGCGGGGTGCAGGCGGCCTCGCTCAGCGGGACGCGGGGAGCCGCATCGCCCTCCCGGAGCATGTGAGAGGCAGCGGAGGAGATAGAGCCAGATAGGGAGGTCCCCTCCCTCCTCCCTCCTTCCCTTCTCCCTCCTCCTTCCTTGCCTCCGCACACGCTGAGCAGCGTCGTTCGCAAGGAGCTGCGGACGGAGGGAGGCGCAGCCCCGGCCCCGCGGAGGGGGGGCTGGGGGTCTCCGCTGCAACACCCCCGGCCCCCAGCACCCCCTCTCCGTGTGCAAGTAGCCGGGGCTGGGGGACGTGGAGGAGGATTTCAGGGTTTTCCCGGAGAGCTGAGGATGCTCCACCTGCAGCAGGAGGGGATGGAGGGGCAGTGGGGTTAGGGGGGCACCCCCCTCTCCAGCCTCTGGGGTGTGTGTAGGTGCATGGAGAATTGTGACAAAGACTGGGATTGGGGGTGGGAGGAGGACCCTCAGCAGGACTGTGTGGTGGGGAAGGGATGGGGACCCCAGGCTGCCCTAAGAGCCCCTCAGTGTAGTCGCCCACCCCAGCATTGCCGAGAGCTGGGCAGTGTGGCAGCTCGTCCCCACGTCTCCCCACCACCCCCGGGGTGAGCACCCAACTCCCGGAGAGGCCTGTGGGGGCTGGTTTTGGCATGCACATGTACCAGGATGATGGGAAAGCTCTGGGTGCCAGGCTGTGCCAACCAAAGTGTCAGACACACAATTAATTACTGCAGCCCCAGAGCCACAAACACTAAATATGCTGTCGCCGTAGTGCGTGGATAATAGCAGCCCTTTGCAAAGTGTTTCTTTCTCCCCTTTCTCCTCTGTGTGCAAGAGACAGAGACTGCAGAGAGCACACAGCAGCTCTCCACTGCTTGATTAAGTCAGCAGTGAAGACAAAATGTGCCTGTACAGCTCAGGCTTAAGGAGGGATTTGAGTGTGTGTAAGGTACAAATTAGAAAATGGATGTGATTTAATCACAACAAATCTAAACAGCCCTGCTACAGAAACCTTGCCATCAAAGAGGGCTTTTTCTTAAGTGTGGACACAGTGAGTGTATAGTCCTGACAAAGGAACAGCATGTTTGGGGATGAGTTGTTAAAGAAGGAACAGAGAGAAGACTGAGGAAAGCCTGATATATACCAGATAAGTTATCAGTTATAGAAGGAACGGCTTCCTTCCGTAATAATTATTTGTGAATCAGCCCTCAGTTCTGGATACTGTGGGGTCTGGACACTACAGCAGAGACAGAGCAGCTTCTGTCAGGCTTGGGATGCTGCACAGACAGGAAACCAGGCACAGAGCCTCCCTGGGAGAAGGTAAACTGCTTGTTTGGAGGAGCCCAAGTGAATGCAGCAGACAAAGAGGAGGGGGAGAAGTGGTGGCAAGCCCAGGCCTTCCTGCAGGTGTGCACAGTGGGTCGGGCGCGAGTCCCAGGCTGTAAAATGCTGCAGACTGGAGCGTTACTAATCCCAGCTCTTGGGGACTGCCCCTGTGGGATGGGGGGGCATTGCCACCGCAACCGCAGCAGCTTTGGCTGTGCTGGGGAAGGGCTGCCCTGAGAAGACAAAGCACAAGACAGAAGAATGCTAATGCACAGGGCGCTGAGGTGCCTTGGTAACAGCAGCAGAGCATTGCGGCGGCAGCAAATTGGTGCTGAGCCCGGTTCCTGTTGGGAACCAGGAGCCCCGAAGCGGGGAGGCTCCAGCAAAGCACAGCTGCATTCGTGGGAATTCTCAGAAGTCTCCGCTGGCCACTTCCCCCAGCTCTTATCAGCACACCCGTTAATCTTTGGCATCACAACAGGAGTTGGCACCTCCAGTTCCAGGTGCAAGGTGCGTGTCTGTGACCTTGCCGTTTCCTCCATAAACACCCTGCGAGGTGAAGGAGTAACAACGGCCCTTCACGGGCACCTTCTGCGTGAGCTTCTGCTGTGGTGACAGCAACACCCAGCTAGCAGGGCATTGCTGGGGATAACTGCAGGTCGTGGGGCAAGAGAAGGACTCGATGGCAGGTGGACTTGTCCTCGCAGGGAGACTTCAAGAGTGCCGATGTAAATTTGGTCCCCATGTGTAAAGTACAGCCAGGTGAAAATTAAATCCAGCATATTCAGATTTCCCTTTTCTTTGCTTGTCTGGTGAATCCCCAGTTTAGTGCCTGTGACCGGTTTCTTAGTCCTGGAGATGAATTGGCCCCTCTGCCTGTGCAGGGACCTTCTTGGCCACAAACCAAACAAAGCAAATAGTGCCAGTAGAGTTTGTCCTTCCAGAAATGATTAAGACAACACAGGTGAACAGGCAGTTAAAGGAGGAGCTTGGCCGTGGGAGAAGAGGAACGGTAGCTCAAGACCCATTATCAGGAGGCAGGTGGCTGCCCTGAGAAGCAGGAGGGCTCAGGTGACCTGGGGAATATTGATGGGTTGGGACATGCCATAGAATCATAGAATGGTTTGGGCTGGAAGGGACCTTAAAGATCATCCAGTTCCAGCCCCCCAGCCATGGGATATGTGGCAGAGATCACAGCTCACTGACACTAATGGAAATCACCTTCAAGAGTTTGTGGGCATCACTAGGCTGAGACACAGGTGCACCCAAGAGTGTGAGACACACAAGCTTTTCATCTGCCAGTTTCATCCATGCATGAGGGTTGCCTAAACCTGTTATTTTGAAGGCATTTTCCATGCTGCAGCTATCTTCCTTGACCTCTAAAAGATCTGGCTGATCCTGATCTCAAGATGAAAGATTGCCACCTCACGGGCTGTGAACACCCGTCTGTGAGATTAGGCCCTGAATTATTAATACAATCAATGACTACCTCTTTTCATCCTGGAAGAGGCACAAAGGAAAGCTACAGGGGGCCCTGAAAGGGAGGGAGGATTCTCGAGCAAGGGGGGAGAAGTCACCAGTGGAAATTGGTTTTCTTTGGGTGGAAACGCCTCCTGTGTCTGTTTTATTTTGGCGGCAGGAACAATGGCACCATTCAGGAGGTGACACCCCAGCTGTGTTGGTAGGGCTGGTGGTGGCACTGGGAAACCTCCCATGGGGACTGTGTGTCCGAGGAAGGACATCCTTCCTTCCAGCCCCTTTCCTGCATTCAGTGCATCATGGGCTGCACTAAAATGGGGTCCCAAAGAGCCTGAGCTGCAGAGCTGAAGTGTGTAGAGCCACCGAGGAGGAGCTGGGGAGCAGGGGGATGGGTTCATCCTTCCTGTGCCACAGAGCTACCAACACCTACACCCACAGGTGAGACCTGACCCCCAGGCAGGTGGCAGAGCCTGTTTTGTGGGATGCATTGTGGGCTTTCTTCACCATGGGAAGGATGTGGATGTCACCAGACTGGAGTGAGCCAGGGAATCAGTGAGGGATGGACTGCAAGGCTGTGTTTTTGCTCCCGGGAACACAGTAGCCTTTCCTTTCCCCTCTTCCCTGTGAAAGCTTCAGTGTGGAGGTGCTGTGACCATGTGCTGGGTCTCTGTCCTGATCTTTACACTTTTCCTTGGCTAGAGCCTGACCTACCTCTTTGGGACATTTTGGTGATACTGGTTCCTTTCTCCTTTCCCCGTTGCATTTGGGAGGAAGGTACCACGGCCCCATCCTCATCAAGGACCAAAGAAAACTGCCCAGTTCTGAGCCCCACAGAGAAAATGGAGCAAGTTGGAAACCAAGAATAAAATACTATCTTCACTCCATTTTTCAAGAGGTTAAAAAAAGTTATTGTGCAAGTGAAGCTATTCTTTCTGGGTAGATAATGCAAAGCATTGCTTCAGTGCTGGCCAAAATGTCTGAGAAACAATTTTCCCCCTCTCCTTTCCATTAAAGTTCATATTAACATTGCAAATAAGATAAGAAAAGAAGTGTTCAATTACAATTATGTAGCGCTTTGTGATCACAAACAGATTCTGTAATCCCTTCTCAGGGGGTTTCAGAGCTGAATTTAGCTTATTTCAGAGTACAAAGTTGAGCTCAGCCAAGACTGCTCTCCTACTCTGTGTGATCCTCATCTGCTCTCTGGTCACACGAGGGACCCACGGCAAGCCAGGCTGCACAGCCAAGCAGCATCTCACAGATGCATCAGCTGCCCTGGCTGGGGACCAAACCTCCTTTTTGCCTATGCAGCTATTTATTAATATTCTTCTATCTATTAGTTTTAAACTGATGCTTGCTTCAAGCATCAAAACCTGATACTGGTTCAGCTGCAGCTGCTGCTGGGTTCATTCCCAGAGATGTGGAGCTCTTCACTGTGGCTGAGAGTGAGCATTTATGGGCTCTGACCTGGTCAGTGTTGTCGTCTCCTAAGTGGGACCATGGCCCATGGGCAAAGGCAGGATCCTGAGCAGGTGGAAACATTCCTCCTCCCTTACCTCTATGTCTAAACCATCTGACCTCAAGGTATTTGCAGCAGGCATGGGAGTAGTCCCTTGGGTTCAGCATGGCCACCCTGTGTTTAAATTTAGACATGAGTGGAAATACCTGCCTGAGGGCCTTGGAGTGACATTTACAGTAGAGCAACCCCTGTCACTCAATGGACTCGATAGAGCAGCGCAATCCACAGCAAATGTGGAATTCAGTGCCAGGCTGTGCATGGATAAAGCTACAGAGGCAGAGAGATGGACAGGAGTCAAGTGCATCTGGACTTCTGGAGAGCAGCCGCAGCTGCTCATGGCTTCTGCTGTCATTCCTTGACTTTACATCACAAGATGGAAAGGGTAGAAGGTCAGTGGCAAAGAGGAAGCCCTCTCCACAAAAATAGTCCTTTTCTGTGCTACAGAGCTCTACCTCCATTTCCAGGCAGCTGTTAGAGAAACATTTTTACATCATTATGTCTCCTAGAGCGATCCACAAAAGTAGCTTAGGGATGCATTAGGGTTTTATGTGAATTTAGGTTGCAGTTTGCAAAGTGCTTTGTTCCTAAAATGCTGATTAGGTTTGCTGCAGACACTGGTGCATTAGAGGCAAGTCTGGTTAGAAGGTGAGTAAAAAGTCACCTGCCAAGCAATTTAGAGAGCTTAGGCCTCCCCAGATAATTCAGTCCCATCAGGTGACTCATGCAGAACACCACCGGAAGAGTCTTCAGTTCAGAAGGCTGCATGTGGAGAGTGAGTGGTGAGGTAAAATTAAATTCAGTTGGAAAGTTCAGCTGAGGATTTTGGGGTTGTTCTGGAGAGACGGTGTTAACTTCAGCACCAATCACTAGAAATAAAGAGTAATGAAGGTCTGAACTCAGAAAGAAAGGAGCAATGCAGAGGGTCTCAATGCCAGCAAAACGGCATGAAGACCCCGAAGAAGCATTAAATAATTGATACCGATGTCTGAGGCACCCGAGACCCTCCTCCCTGTTTCAGGCTGTGCACTGCCCACCCCAGCGGGGAGAGTACCGAGCATCCCCAGCCCTTCAGCCCGTGTGGAGCCCCAGCGTGCGGGGCTGATGTCCCCGCTGCCCGGGACCGGCCCCGCTGCCCTCGCTGCTGCTGCTGGTCACTCGCTGCCGCTGCTGGTCACTCGCTATCGCTGCCGGTCACTCGCTATCGCTGCTGGTCACTCGCTATCGCTGCCTGCTCCGCTCCGGCGCCTCCTCACCCGGGGAATACAAATTGGGCAGCACTGAAGCATATGGAGGGGAAGAATGCTCAGCTGTGAATTTCGGGGATGGGTATTATACAAACCCAGCCACCAGCACGTCACCTTTTCAAAGGCTTCAAATCCGCTACAAATTGCTTCTGAATGACAATGGGAATTTCTCGCCCTTCACAAAGCCCCCCATATTAGCATCTTTATTGGAATAAACTAGCTAATTTCTGCAGTCGGAGGGCTGGTCTGGAGAATCCGTGATTCTAATTAGATGGATATTCATCAGCACCCTGATGCTTGCGGGGTGTCTGGTCCAGCGAGGGGCTGCCACCTGCCCAAGTGCAGATCAGACAAAGAGAAGGGGAGCGTTCAGTCCATGGGGCCAGCAGCAAAGCAGGACATTGCAGGGACCGAGGGGTCCTTGTAATCCTCAATTTGTCCTTTGTGCCATTTGTTAATTCCCAGGCACAGGGTGGGGAGCCTGTACTTGCAGGAATCATGATAAATCTGTGCCTTTCACTATCTGTCAGCTCCCTGTATGGCAAATAAGCCTACAGCTAAGCCAGGCTGACTGACTGTGGCCAGGCTGAAACACTTTAGAAGGAGATTCAGTCTGTCTGTCTGACCATCCTGAATAACTGCATAGAAGCTTGTCATTAAAATCAGCATTTATCTGGGAGAATGGTTGTGGGGTTTCTCCAAACCAAGGACTGATGCCTTGCAGTTGGCAGTGGTGCACAGATGAAATTTCTTCTTTGTTGTTACCAATAGATTCCATAAAGAGAAAAAGAAAAAGAGAAGACATAAGCAAAAATCCATAAATATAAATACCCCAAAACTAAACCTCGATGATTTTACAGGGAAGCAGAGCTTATTTCTCACTATGCATTGAAAATGTGAAGATTTGGGAGGGCTTTTCCTGGACACGTGCTCCAGGAGCATTAATTAATTGGGCATTCACAGGGCAGCACTGGCCTGGCTCATAGCCAGCATGGCTCAGAACTGTCCCAGGACTGTCCCCACAAACACTCTTGATCTATAACCCGGGTACCAGCCATGCTGTAGTAACTGCATTGTTATGAAGAGGGAGAATGAGTGGTGTGCCTTCTTGCCTGTAGCAGGTATCTTTAATCTCTGATCTGTTTGGCCAGAAGTGGCTCAGATCAGTTGCATTCAGTGGCTCTCAGTGTCAGCAGGGCAATATTTTCCCTTTGTTATTATGTTAAACTCTTGGATTTAACCCATGGGGCATGGCTGTTCAGGAGCATTGAAGTCTCCATGGTGTCATTTGCTGGGGACAGATCCTTCAGATTTTATTCTCTTACAAGGTCGGGCTCGGTGGAGGAATGCTGAAAATGTCTCATCTCTGTGCTGAATAAACACAGCCTGAGGGCAAAGCAGGGCTAGTTTTGACACTGTCTGTCTAATTGTCAGAACAGTGAAGCCCCCCAGATGTGCAGCATCAGAGGCAAACAAAGCTGGTGGCTCCAGAGTCCTTAAAGCTGCTGTGGTTCTCCAGGTGTGCATAACTCCAGGCTCTCCAGGGCCAGGCAAAGCAGACAGCCCATGCCAGGCTGCTGTCTCCATGCTTCCCCCATGGATAAATCTGTCCCCGTGGTGTATCCCGAGAGCAGCTCACTGCCTTCATGCAGAGCACCAACCACCCAGCGAGCAAACCCGTTCCTTTCTCTGCCTCCCACCTCTCCGGGGGTTAATGGAAACAGGAGATGGGCTGCCGAAATGCCAGTAAACAAGGCTCAGCTGCTGAGGGGGAGAAGGTCAAAGGACAAAAATGAGAACAAGTCTGTGCGCGGCCCGGCGGCTGCTGCTGCCACCTGCCCCAGCCCCAGGATGGAAATTGCTGCTTGACTCTCCCTTCCTCCCGTTGAAGGTGTCACCCTTCAGCCAGGCTCTGCTTGTGTCTTAATGGATTTGCCAGAGGCTTTCTTCTGCCCCAGACCAGTGGCTGAGGGTCCCATGGATACAAATTGTCTTGTTCTGGATTTTTCTGAGGTGGAGGCACAAGGGTTCCTGCTGAGGAGGGGATTTGACCCAAAACGTGCAGAGCAATGTGTGTTTGCTTCCCACCACCCAAAAACTGCCAGGCCACCCCCCCTGCCTGATGCAACACCTTACACAGGCAGATTGCAGAGCCTGAACCATGGTGCTGCCTTGCTTTATGATCAGAGATGAGCCTTGATGAAGACTTATTTATGATGGAAAAAACTGTATTTGAGAATATTTCCCCCAGCCACTGATAGGCAGCCACTTCAGGAGTGGGATGTGGGAGCCTTGATATAGGCTTTCCTATCCTTGCCAGTGCTCCTGTCCCAAGTATCAGCCATCTTTCAGCAGTGCTCTGGTGATGGGATTAACGTGCATTAGGAGGTTTTGTTCTCATCTCTCCCTGGGAGGATCAGATGCAGTGAAATATCCCATTTTGCTGGTTGCTTTTTGAAAAATGTGTGGTATGTGTTAATGTTAGAAAGGCAAGGTCAAAGGAACAGGACCACAGGACACAGGGCTGGAAAAACCCTTTTAGGGCAAGGATTTTGGTCCATGTTATTGTAGCCCTGTTTGCACTGTTTTAGAAGCAGTGCAGTTGTTTACCCCCAGCACATGTGCTGCAAGGTTGTTCCTGGATCCCAACTGTTTTCTGTGAAGAAATGTGGAAGAAAAGCTGTGGATCTTGTGTCACTTGTCCTTCAACAAGAGAGTAAGCCCTGTGCCAACTCAGCACAAGCTCCATCTGCTGCACCCACAGGAATTACCCTGCCTTGGGCGGTTTCTGCTCTACCTGAGAAATACAAGTTGTTGCTGATATTTGTCCCAAAGTTTTACATTGGCCATTTTGGCTGGAGGAATGTGAATTTGAGTTTGAGCAGTTTCAGCAGAAATCAGCCCTGAAAGGAGACTTACTTCAGTTTGTAGGGAGCACTGATGGCGTGGTTTAGGAAGGATGCTGAGATTAACAAATCCAGCTGAAAGAAGCATTGGTGTGAGCAAGGTTAAACACCAAAAGCCATTTAGGCAGCACTGATACGTTGCTGCTGGCATCAGGTACAGCTGTTAGCTGAGCCCTCTGATGGACAAAGTGTCCTGTGTGACATCCCCACCACCCACCTCCTGCATGCTTGATCTGTGACCTGTTTCTCTTGTGAGGCCAGTGCTCCCAGCTTGACCTGCTCCAGTCAGAGTCATCTCAGCCTGAAACTGTTCCTCATGTGGAAGAAGAAGTGGTTTTAGGACAGCTGCTTGGGGATAATTTATACCTATAGTACACTAGAAGTGTAGAAGTTTACTTCTACACTTCTAAGTACTTCTAGTTTGGTGGGTATAGTACCAAGAGCTCTGGAGAAATCCCTGTAATGATGCCTCCTGTATTTCTTTTCTTGGCTTCTCTCTCCTGAAGCTCATCCTCCTTCCTGGATCGCAGCAGTGGATAGGTGTCCCAGGAGGGCTGCACCCTCCTCCAAGCAGATGGGACAACAACCAGAGGTGACCACTGAGTGTACCTGGATCACGCACCTGCCTTATGGCTTGGAACAAGTCCCACACTGAATGGTACAAATGGGAGGGTTATGAATGCTTTCAGGAAACAGATTTACAAAGACAGGAGTGTTTTCCCAACACTGGAGTGAAATTAGTGGTAGCAGTGGCAGAAACATTGTTTTTGTGGTGAAGAAAACTGTGTGGCCAATGCCAACACAGCGTGACCGGCTTCCTGGAAGAGTCTTGGAGCAATTTGTTTCCCTTTGGCTGCTGGCACCCTTCTGCATTCTGTTCCCTAGGGATTTTAGCTGAGCTGGTGTGTTTTCAAAAGCCAGGTCTCCAAACCCAGTGTTGTTGAATCAGAGGTACATTTGCCAGAAATGCCTGGACTCAAACCTGACTGTTGGCTCTGTCCAAGCCATCCCGGACCAGAGCTGTTGGCCCATCAAGGTCAGCAACCATGGATGGAGTGGGTGAGGTGCTGTGGTGGTATTGGCTGATATTTTATCTGCCAGGCTGGGGTGGGAAGGCACAGGTTCTGTTTCAGGATGGATGAGTCTTCTCTCCCCAAGGCATGAGTGTTGCTGGCTCCAGCTCCCTCATGATGAAGGTTTTAAAAGTTTGGCATAGAATATTAGAATATCCTGAGTTGGAAAGGGCCCACAAGGATCATTGAGTCCAACTCCTGGGACACAGGATACTGGACAGGCATCCTTGGGCATGGATATTGGACAGACCCTTCTCCAACTTGTCTTATGAAAAGGATGTACTTTGTGTGTCTTTTATGTTTGTCATCCTCACGGAACCCCAGCTGCAGCACGGGACCAAAATTACCTGGGGTGAACAGTTCTTGAGGGGATGTGACTGGATCTGGAGCACCCCAGCAAACCACACAGTGCTTTAGGGGGTGAAAAGGAGCCAGTGTTCTTGTGGGCTGGAGTGCAGTCCCCCCCAAACCCTCTGAAGGCAGATGGGGCACTAAAGGGCATTTATCAGGATGCTGTTATTAGTACCCATGACTCTGCTCGTGAGAGATTCCCATTTGCAAAGTTAATAATGCACTGGTAGGAGGGAGAAGGGAACCAAAGGCTGACTTTTTCAACTGTTAATTATCAAGGTCACACTGCATTTATGCTGGATTTTCCTGCTGTTGGGTTTTAATTCCATTACAGTTGTGTTTGTTGGGATAGAATCACAGAATGATTTGGGTTGAAAGGGACCTTAAAGAGCATCTAGTTCCAACCCCACCACCATGGGCCTGGCCACCTTCCACTGGATGAGGTTGCTCAGGATATAGCTGGGATGAGCATGGATGAGCACTGAGAGAATTCCCAGTGCAGAATATGGGTTTTTTTCTTTCCCCCAAACAGGCAGTTAATGCATTGCTTGTTCATAGCTGCATATTTCTGGAAGACAAGTAATTTTCTTCCCTTTAAAAGGACTTGAGGAAAAAGGACCATCATTTCCAGGCAGAAATTTTTCTGAGGAGGATATTTTTGTGCCTGGCTAAGGAGACACACGAAAAGGTCATAGAAAATTAAAATCACATGCTCAGAACATTTTGGGGCAGGTGTTTTTCCTAAGTCAGAATTCAGCCTTTGGAGGGTATATCCCGAGATTTACGTTCCTCCTAACATTTCACCTGTTGCAGGAGTACCACTGCAGGGCTAATGATTTCATACCCCCAGCAGACTGGTTTCTCTGGACCCAGCTCAACAGCAGTGCTTTAAAACACTGCAGTTTCTGCAGCTTGCAGGACGCCTCAGACGAGCACTCCGGTCTGGCTGCTCATCGCCGCATTTCACTTGGCATGTAGGCTACGGATGAGGAATGCACAGAATTTCCTTTTCCACCCCGTCAGATCCTCTGTCTCGAGCCTGGCCTGGCCCCAAGAGCACAACGGATGCAGCTGGAGAAGGGCAGGTCCAATCTTGCTGCTAAGCCCCAGTGACACTTAACCTCCTCTGCTGCACGATCCGCCAGCAGCTGGAGGTGGATGCGAGTAAGGGGCCGAGCATCAGCTGCTGCCTGCTGAAATAGCTCGTTTGTGAGGGAAGGGAGTTTATTTCCCAGGCTGGAGGAGGCAACGGAGCCTAGAGCTCCTGTGGGAGAAGAAGGAGGTGGCCTTGACTCTGAGCGAAGGTGTTTTCCTGATTTTGCATCTTGGTTCCTCCGCTGGTGTTGGGCTGTGTGAGCAGGTGGTGGGACCGCAGGCTCTGCCTGCTGAGGGTTGCTGCCAGCAGCTTTGTCCCAGCGGGGAAACTGACTGCAACTAATCGTAATTCCTTAGTGTCAGCAGTAGTTGGGGATCAATAGGGAGCTTTGAGCTATCAAATAATGAGACCAGCTAATCCCTTGTGTTGCTCCAGGAAAGGTGTTTGGGAGGAGCCTTCTCTCTTTGGGGCAAACGCTTCTCGGTGCCACTGATGCTCTGTGAGACAGCAAGGCTTTCCCACAGGTCTGTTGGCTTGGCCTTTGTTGCAATGGGGGCTGTAAACACAGGATCAAATTCTGTCTTATCTCATCCTTTAAAATTATTTTTCTTGGCCTGGGATGGAACATTCACTGGCTTCTTTCCTAAAGCAGCTGTACAGCAAGGATGGGATTGAATGAGCCTCTTTCCCTTGAGCTTAGGGAACAACTCAGGATGGGTAGAAAGCTGCTATTGCATCACTGGTACAGAAATAACTATAATTCACACCATGGACAAAGATACCAGAGTCTGATTACTACCAGTGATGGCTGTACTGGTCACAACTCTCTTTATTGCATCAGAAAAGCAAGTTAATTCCCAAGGATGTTGCTGAGAAATGGAGAAGAGGTTTTAGTTTTGTTTGGTTTTTTCTTTTCTTTTTTTTTCCCCTCAGTGGAATTATCCCAGCAGTGTATAAATTGCTGGAAGAAAGTGAGACTTCAAAAGACATTAGAAAGTATTCCTCTTCCTCCCCAGACTATGGATTTCCTTTATTGGAAGAACAGTGCCTTGAAAATAGCCTGTAATAAAATTTGCTGTTTAATTAGACTTCATTTAATTTATGTATTTAATTTTGCTGGAATGGTTAAAGACTACTGATGTTGAGGGAATTTCCTTTTTATTTCTCCTATGTATTTCCTCATCTTAGAATTGTTAGGACTGTCAAATGTTCTCTTCTGGTTTTGCTAGGAGGTCTTCCTTTGCTGTGTAGAGGCAAGTCTGCCTAATAATGTTTATTAACTTAATCAAAATATTAACAAAGACCTCTTTTAAACAAAGTGCTGGCTAGGCACTGGAATGAAATAACTGTTAACAAAACCTATGAGTTAAACTAGAAAGGAACTTTCTGCGTTCAGCTTTGTGTTCCTAGTGGTGTCATTATTTTGCTATTTAGTAACCATATAGAGCTCAACTCTCACTTGAAGTTTTCGCATCAAAAATTAAAGAGAAATGAAATGTAATTTCTACAGAGAAGTTTTTCAGACCTCTCGCCAGCAAAAAGAAATCTAATCTTAATCCTACGTATTGATGTCTCTGGCCTCTTAGCCAGTTGGGTTGGATTTAGTTTAACCCAAAGCAATTGTCAGGTCATGGTGACTCTGGAAACAATTTTTTTTTAACTGAACCACTTTGTTCTTGTCTCTTCCCTCCTGTTGCCACAAAGCAAAAGGCTTCAGTTGTCTTTTCTCCAGAGAGATCAGCAGCAGCAGAACAAGTGCTGTGCTAATGAAATCCTGTCTTGGTTTAATCTAAGCAGGGATTTGGGATAAACTCTGTTTGTTCAGTGACCCCCCAGCACAGAAGTGCCCTGGGGGTGGCTCAGACCGTGGGACAGACCTGTGGAGAGTGAGTCTGGGGGCTGAACCCAAGGAGTGCTTTGCAGTGCTTATGTTATCCCCAGCTCCTGGTGCTTTGCTGGCTATCCGAGGGCTAGAATGAAGGGGGAAAGGTGACTCTGGTCTCCTCTGTATCACTGGGAATTGCTTTGTAAGGTGATCAGCCACCAAAGCAAAGCCTTGTCACCCTTCTCACTGTGCTGGGGATGCTGAGCACTGATGGTGAGGAGGAGAAATGCTCCCATCCTGCTGCTTGGCAGAGCATCCCAGGGCCCTCAGCCACTTACGCAGGCTGTACATGATGTCTGCAGCAGGCAGGTAAGGGCACAGCCCCACCTGACCAGCGTGTGGTGAGGAAAATCCCCTCCCAGCCTCTGAAGCACATTGCAATGATGCAGGATGTAGAAAATGGACAGCATTTGAAGTGTTTCCTTATAGGATAATCAGAGGAAGTCATTGTATTAAATATCCATTTGTGTCATTAGCCTTTTATTTGGTGCTTTGTCCAGACATCCTGTTTGCTTCCCCTTTGAAGTAATGAATATATTTCCCGTGTGCCGGGTCCGATCCGAAGCTCCGATGTAAAAGCGAAGTGAGCTGAGACCAGTCGTGGACTCAGTAGGGAAGGACCTCTCCAGACTTGCCTCATGTGAGGAGTTCTGGAAAATATAGAGCAGTGTTTATTGGTTGTCCCTAAACCACACCCCTGCCCTGCCCAGAGGTCACAGGTACCTGCTCCCTGTGCTACAGGGGAGGAGTTTGTGGCATTTGGGACCTCACACTCTTGTGGTGGGACATTGCAGCAACATCACTGGGTTGTCCTGACTGGCCCAGAGACCTCCTGCAGCTCCCAGGGTTCACAGTGCAAATACTGAACCATGATTCTGTACATTAGGAGATATCAGGTGCAAAGAGTTTTGACGTCTCAGTCTGTAAACTTGGAAAGCCACAAAACTGCTCTACATCCCTCTCCCTGCCACCTTCCAGTTCTTGCTGAGGAAGCTCCCACCACCTTTCAGCTGGCAGTAGTGTCCAGCTACTTGTTGGCAGTACTTGCTTCATACCTGCTGCCTTTGCCATCCTCAGGGCTTGAACCTGGGGTCTCCCCAGCTGGCAGCAAAAGCCACTCTTTCTGAATTCATCTCTGGGAAAAGAGGTGGCGGTTTTGAGGGCCTGGAGGCAGGGCATGGCACATGCTAATGAGTGGACTACAGCCACATCCAAGGGGCACGTTAAATACCGTGGGGATTGTTGTGCCAGCACGTGGGATCCTGCCCAACAAACAGCTGGAGGAGCTGCAGAACCCCTTTGAAGGCCTGCCCAGGGTGAGGAGGGCAAGAGGGAGGGAAACCAACTCTTCCTGTCTATCCAACAAGTGCAAGCCTCTTTTGTGCCTGGCTGGGAAGGGTTAACCAGGGAAGCACAGCCCCTGAGGACCCAGGCTGTTGTTCTATGCAGATTGGCTTGTTCTTGTTTCTTCTATTGATCGCAATCACTCAGAGCTGTGCCTGTAACAAACTGCCTTAAATCATTGCAATCATAATAAGCACACCTTGGTAAATAATGCATGAGATGTCCGTAAGCCTATATTCATTAGAAGGAAGGTGCATATGGACCTTGGTAATCATCAGGGCTTGAGAGAGGGCTTGGCTGGTTGGATTGAGTTGTAGGAGCTGCTAAGGATGAGCCCTGAACTGAGCTGGGTTTCAGGAAGGCTCCCCAGCCCCTCAAGATGTTGGTAACATAGACAGACTCCTTTTCACGTTCATGAATTTTGCACGAGATGTTTAAAATGTCTCCAAGGTTCACAGCATAATACAGGTTGGGCGGAAACGGGCTTGTGGCAAGTCTCCAAATAGCATAATAGCAAGGCATCGCAATTAATAGTGTTTAATATATCTTAGTGACAACAAAACACGCAGTGGGTAACAAGTTTTGCTGTGAAAGCCTCATAGCCAAGTTAATGGTCTGGATATTAGAAGCCTTTGTTTTAAAATGCAAATTAAAAATGCTTATTTTTCCATTTGTCTTGAGGAGTGGTGTTAGAGTGTGGAGCTTCTTTAGGGCAATTTTGCCTGGGTTGGGGGTTGGTGTAATGCTTTGGCCAGACCCCAGAGCACGGCAGGCTTGGGTGCTGTAGCCTTCATCAGAAGGTTCACAGGGCAGTTTTCAGGAAAAATTGGTTGTGCGCTAATGTCCACCTCCTGTTCATTCTAGGGAGATGACTTCTTTGTTTGTGTTAAGTGGCAGTGATAAGTTTGGCTTTTGTATGGTTATAGGAGGCTGAGGAGGAGGCAGAAGCATTCCTGGTTGTGTCAGACAGCTGCGGATGGTGATGGGTCATTTCACTCCATTATGGTTTCTGGCAAGTGAGTACTGAAGGGGGTGCGAGGGCATCGTGTCTCAGCGATGACTTCATTTGGCTGTCTAAACAAACAGCCGTTCCTCACCAGGTGCAAAAGGTCTTGTATTTGTTATTTTCCTCCATGAAGGGAAAAGAAATACCTAAAGTTGAAATAGTGGGTCGTGTCTGCTGGACAGCCATGGTGGTCCCTGCTTCCCGCAAGGCAGCGGTGATGTGAGCAGGGAAAACTCACTGGCCCGTGCTCAGCCCCCATGGGGTGCCTGCACGGACAGATGGGTGGGTTCAAAAGCCCAGAGCCCCAGATTCAGAGCTGGTGCTCACACTGGTTGGCTCTAGGCTGTCTGTATCCAACGTGCAGGTCTGCTGGGAGCACCCACAGTGGGCGGTGTAAGGTCTGAGCTTGCACAGGACATGACGGGCAGTGGTCACCAAGTCCCTGGGGGTTTGTGCTGGCAGAGGGATGAGCCTCTGGCGTGCTTGATGTACCTGAGATTGACTGGCTTCTCCTGGAGCACAGCTGTGGGAGCTGATCTTGTGCATGGTCCATGATTCTGGCCTTGCGAAGGGGTGAACCTGTCTGGTAACTCAATCTGCAACCCACTTCCAGCTGTCCTCCTGCCCCATCCCTCACTGGTACTTGCAGAGACTCACAGCATGGTTTCCGTTGGAAGGAACCTTAAAATTCACCTAGTTCCACCCCGCTGCCATGGACAGGGACACCTCCCACTAGACCAGGCTGCTTAATGCTCCATCCAACCTGGTCTTGAAAGCATCTGGGTGTTTACCTCACTATGAATCAAACCTCAGCAATCCCACTTTTCTTTAAGTCAGGAAGCAGAAAATTTGGAAGAGCTGGGAACTCTACCGTCCCTGTAAAATGTCCTCTCTGAGATTGCCAGGAGATGAGCTGGTTTGGAAGAACACCTCAGCCTCACTTCTTCCTGACCAAACCAGAGCACTTTATAGATGCAAATAATTTAAACTTATGTCAGACCCCTAAGTAGGCCACATCTCAGATAAAATTAAAACCCCATCTCTCCTGTTGGCAGCCACTTCTTAAACTTTCATTAAACTTCTCTACCTTCATCTCTAAAGCTGTATTTTTGTCCTTGATGCTGTTCCCAGAAGGCTGTTGCAGAAATTCACACCTGGTGGCTGTGGTTAAATATAATGAAGAATAGCAAAGATTTTCCTCTCTAAAAGTACATTTCTGAGTGCCAAGCTGAGCCTTATCTCCAGGAACAGTCTGAGGAGCTTGAGATGATTTTTGAGTTCAGGGCTGTTTTTTTTTTTTTTCCAGAATCAATTCTTTTTGCTTCTTTCTAGTGTAATTAAAGAAATAAACCCCCTAGCAGCTCAACCCACATAAAGCAGAGTTCCCCACAGAAAAGTGATGATCCTAGCTAGTTTGTAGTTAAACTGTATTTTTTTCTATATTTTTAGCTGCCTCCTTTGTCACAGGGAGTTTCAGAATGACAAAGAGAGAAAGGATCAGTAAATTTTCAGCTGTTCTGCTGGGACAGGAGAAGAAAGATCAGCGAACCCCAGGAAAAAAATGGGGAAATATTTCCCAGCCTGCCCTCACCGTCACAGCCTCGGGTGCTGCTGGCCTTTGCACTGGCAATTTGTAGCCGTGAAAGTCTCAGTCTGGCCAAGTTCCCTGGGAAGTGGAGCCCCAGCATGGACACCCAGTGCAGGGATGTGGGATGCTGGGGCTGGGTTGGTGTGCAGCACATCTGCTGCCTCGGCTGCTCGGGGAGGGAGGAGCGCCTCAGAGTCGCTTTCTCTGGTAACCTGAGCCAGGATTTGAGCCACGGCCTCCAGAGGTGAAAGGCTAACACTCTGGCCTCTCTCCCTGCCACTGAGCCCCCCTTTTGCTTTGCTGAGGTGATGCTCTAACTTTGGGGAATCACTCCTGCAACCCCCAGAGTGCCCTGCTTGGCACGCAGGGATAACGAGCAGGCAGTGCTGGCTGCTGGGCACTTTGCTCTGTGCTGGTCAGCAAACAGGCTGCAAAGAAAGCTCAGCACGATCCTGGACAAAAGGAGAGGATAATCAACTGGAAAACTTGCTGGGTTCAATCATGGGCTGGCTGCCCTCACCCCTAACCATTCCCACCCACCCCCTCCCCACCAGACTCTGTTTTCTCTAAGGTCTCAGCACAGCATGCATTAGGCTCATAAAGGGTTTCTCATTCACTCAGAGTCCTGTGGATACCATGGAAGCTTGCACAGATTGCTTCTGGGTGAGGCCACAATGCTGGAAGTGGAAGGGGCTGGGATGCTCTTAAGACTGGGAAATCCAGGCTGCAAAGAAGAGAGGGGTAGTTAAAGCCCATAAATAGTTCTCCACTAATGAAATTGCTGGGTGGGGAAAAGGGGAAAATAGCTCTTTTTTAAAGCAGATGAGGCAAACATGCCTCCCAACATATTTTCTGCTCATAAAACTCAGGCTGGGTTTCTGGGTAACTAGTGGAGATACCCCGGGGAGAAGTCTCTGAGGGGTTCCCACAGTTGCCAGCTTTGAATAACCAAATGCTGGCTATCAGGTTAATTTGGCACAGATCATGGCTTACCCCATCCCACCTCTCCCGAGACTCACTCGTGTATGGAGCAAACCTGAAAGCTTGGGGGTCCCTCTATAGCTGAGATCCAATGTTCACCAAGTGCAAGAGTAAGAGAGATCATTTTTACATGACCCAGTTTGAACTCCTGGCCAGCTCTGCTGAAATTACAGTTTTGTTCTGTGTCTGAGCATTGTCCTGGCTCCTGGGCACCCTCTCACAGAGCCATGTCCCTTGGATGGCTCATTCACCTGCTGGATCAGGATTCAGAATCTGATGGACGTTCAAAAGATTCTGATCTTACTCTGGATCTTACTGTTTCTTTCTTTATGTTGTTTGACTTCTAAATTACTTTATTTCATTTTACTTCTAAGTTGCTTTATTTCTAAGCAGCTGTTACTTTCTGGAGCTCAAATTCTCTGCTGGTCTCAGGCTCCCCTGCAGTTTTGCCTGTGGGCTTGCTGTGCTTTGTAATGAGGTGCTGAGCCGAGTCAGTTATCAAAGGCATGGAGAGGTTCAGATGTTGGGATGGATATTTTTTCCTTGCAGGCCATGCTTTACTTGCAGGACCAGGCTGCAAACAGTGGGGGATAAGCAAGGAAAAGAGCTCCTTCCTTCCAGTGTGAGAGATGGAGCTGGGGGGTGACCTGCGCTCTTCTTAAAATTATTTTGAATGTTTCTCCCTGACTCTTTGAGATATTTGGGTTTACCCCAGTTAGTGGAAATAAGCTGTCAGATCCCAGCTGAGACTTGATGTGAGCTGAGGCATTAAAAACAAATCAAACTGGGTGAACATTTGGCTTACATGGGACTTTTTGCCTGCTGGTTCCTCACCTTTACTGGCATTCGGACAAGTTAATTCAGTGTATGAGTGGTTATCTGGTACAATGCTGCAGTACAAAGCAGTTTAGGGCTCTTGCCTGTCATAAACTGAATCCTGAGTCCAGGGAAGCCTTGAATGGCAAAGAGGGGCATCCAGGTGGGTTGGATGCTGCTTTGTGCACAGGGACAATTTAAATCTGGGTAACATGTTTTATGTGTTAAAAAGCAACTACAGAGAAAGTAAAGAGTAGCTGATCATCACTGTGATATAAGAGGGGCTTGGGCTGGAGAAGACACAGATTCTTTTCCTGTGAGCAGGCAGGGATGCTGGCAGGGACAAACAGAGATCCTTTACCCTTGTGTTTGAATTTAATATTACTCGTATGCCCATGCAAACTGGTGGCCACACAGTGGAGGTGACAGGCAGTGCCTGTATCCTTCCCCTCATGTGGAGAAAGGTGAGCTGCTGATGGGTGTGGGTAGGTTAGGAGGGCAGGGATGGCATGTGCCTGCTTCCAGAGGGCCAAGCCAGAGGCAGGATGGCTGAATATGATTGCAATGAAATCTGGTGATAAGTGCATTGAAAGGGGGTGGTTTTCTGCAGATGCAGAGGTCGGGTGTGACTACAAAGGCTGAGAAAATTCTCAGCATCTCGGGATTAATTAACACATTCTGCCAGTCTCCGCAAACACAAGCTGCTCTCATGTTTGCAGAGTAGAAGGAGCTGTAAATGAAACAACAAACTTGTGCACTGGCAAGTGAAGAGATTGTTGTCCTAATCAAAGTCGCAAAAAATTGTCTGGTGAACGAGTTCCAGACCAGTCTTGCCAGGCGTGGGCCTGGCCAGTCCCTGTGGCTGGCAGAGGTGCTGGGCAATCCCACCAGCTGCTCTCACCTTTCCAACGTGCCCTGGGCTGTAGCTGTTCTGGGTCTTGTTCCTGCTCATGGTGCCCCAATGGCCAATTTCTGCCTCCCGACGTGGCTGTCCTTGTCCCTGCTCCCAGCCAACCCGCTGTCCCATGCCAGGACAGTCTTCACTGTTCAGGGGCTGTCGTTCCCTCCCAAAAGCCAAGGAGTTCACAGGATGGTGGTGTGACTGAGCCTGTCTCTGACCTCTCTCTTGCTTTGGTACAGCTGCTCTCTCTGTACTTCCTTGGCTCTTGGCTCGCCTGAGCATCCCGTTAGCACAGGCTTGCAGTTTAGTACAATGCCAGATTTTTGTTTTCTGATATCTGCTCCAAAACCAGTTCTAATTGGGGTCTAACCACTTAGGCATAATTTTCTGGGTTACATGATAGTTTGAAGCCCACAGGAGCTGTTAATATGTGTTCAGATGTTCAGCAGAGACTGACGTGTGGGGAGCGGAGGACTGTATGTTCTGTACATCCCTCCCACCCTGAAGCCATTGTTTTATCCTCTGATCTGTTTTATTCTCCCCACTAGACATTTTGGGAGGACAGATATAAATTAAAAGCAAATTATGCAACCTGATACCATCAGTCAACAGACACCTATCTCTGCCCACGTACCCTGAATAAATGAAACAACCATCGTATCTAACTGCAGACTATGGAAAAGCTGAGGGAGAGGTTTGAAGGTCGAAACACTCAGATGCTGTATCCATCATGTCTTTGGGCAGATTTTGGATAGTGCTGCATCAAGCAACTGTCTCTCTCCTTGTGGTCGTGCTTGGAAGCACTGGCTGTTTCAGGTGACAGCTACTGGATCAAAAAGCAGAAGCGGTGGCATGAAATTCCCTTCAGAGGGAAGATGGATGGTGTGTGCTTCTGTTCAGTGTACGGAGTAGCTGATGCAGTCTGGGATCTGCTTCTGCTGTGGGGAATTTTGTCTGCAGGTGCACAGACCTGTGGAGAGTGCCGACAGCCAGGTGAGGGGGTGCAGGATGTCCAGTGCTCCTTTACTGTGGGAAGGGGTGCAGGATGCCACTTTTCTTCGCACTGTAACCCTCCTGCTCCCCAGGAGCTCAGTTCTACCTGTGCTGGCCATCAGGGCTGGCTGTATCCCATTCCCACCTTCTGACCATGCACTCCATCCATCCAGGCATCCACCACTTCCTCCCAGCTGCAGTTCAACATCACCTGTGGAAATGTGTTTCCCTGTTAAATCCCTTCTTGCAAAGCTTGCAAAGACTCCAGACACGGAAACCCAAGTGCTCTGAGACCAGCTGGGTGCTGTTTATTGCCCCCAAAGCTCTCTGTAATTGCAGGAGCTGGGCAGGGCTGGGCTGCAGGCTCCTGTTTCACGGGAGGCAGATGAGCACAGCAGTTATTCTCTCACGCTTTCTTCCACACGAGGATTTTGTGTCTCTGTGTGACATACAGGTCTGTCTGTTCAGTGTGAGCTCACAGAGCTTGGCAGGAGCCCCTGTCCCCGCTTCATCTCTGCCCAACTTTTCCTTGTGGGTAGTGGAGGGGTAACCCCCACATTGGAGGGTTGCTCCAGCTGGTGTCCATAAAAGAGATCCCACATTTTGTGTCTCTGTCCTGTTCTCTGCAGAGCTGAAGAGGTAAATTTTCCTCTGCAGACCCACTGTTCTGCTGGAGAAGGGTAAGGCCAGACCTGTCCTGATTGACTCTGCTCTCCCATGGTGGAAGGTGAGGCATAAAATGATGCATTTGGAGGAGGCTAATGGAAGGTGAGGGTGAGCCCAGAGGTTCAGCTTGAGGGGCCCATGGAGCAGAGACCTTGAAACCTGCGTCCTTGGCACTGAGGACAGCCTTCTCCATGGTCTGCTCTCCACTGGTACCTGCCAAGCCTCTCCATTCCCGATTTAGCTGATTACACAAGAAGCTGTCACTGTCACAATCTCTGGAGATGGCATTCCCTTCCTCACATTTGCTTTTGTGGCTGTGCAGTGGGAGCAGGAGGGTATTTCTTCAGCTTGGTTGAGAAAAGCATCCAAGCTGTCTCCTTGGTACTACTGCATTTCCCAGGAGCACCCAGCTTTTGAAATGCCATTTCCCCTGGTATTAGGTGTTCTGGAAGCTGCAGGCAGCCAGAAGATCGGTATCTTTAACCCTATCACGAGGACTTCTTTTGGGAAAAGGCAACTGTATAAGGAATTGTCATGTGTGCGTGAATGAAGTGTTGAAAATCAGATGAGGGGCAGAGCTTCCGGGGAAAGGTGTGTCTCTGGGTGTGCTGAAAGGAAATGTTATCTCCAAACTGCTCATTAAAGTCTTCATTTTAATGTCCTGATCCAGATCCTGCTTATTCCAGCGCAATTGGGAGGAACAAAGCCTGTGCCAGGGATGTGGCAGTATCCAGCCAGTGCAGCAGGAGGAATCTGGGAGCAGAGGCAATCCCTGCATCTTGGACTTCTTAACTGTGTTGGAGCACTCAGCAGCTATAACTCGACCTCAAAACTACCCCATTTCAGGGAATTTTGCTGTCAGTATTGAACACAACCCCCAGCTGTTGAATCTTTGGTCTACCTGGCTCTGTCCAGTGGTGAGTCAGTCCTTGGTCTGCTGCTCTGCAGATCCAGTAATGCTGCGTTGGCAGATTTTCGAGGCGGTTCACGGGTAGTCATTCAAACTGGGTTCAAAACCCTCATGTAATAAGTTAGTAGCAAGGCAGCTTCCAGAGCTGTGCTCTATTCCAGCCAGCTAGAAATTACACTATTTTCCAATTTCATTATTACCTCTGTTTTTTATTATAGCATCATTATAGTGAGAAAACTGGAAAGGAACTAGGGAATGTATAATGCAGGAAATAGTGAATTAATACCTCTACCATATGATGGAACGGTGCAGAGCTGTGACTGTGTCAGGAAAATATAAAGCAAATAAAGATCATGCTGGCTGGGTGAGGATGGGACTTTTCCACTTGCTCAGAGGAGTATTAAGTTGCAAAAAGAATTATTTCTCAGAAGTGCAAGATGTGCATTTTCTCTTCTCATGCACGTGCTCTTGCTTTTGATTAAAGCCATCGTAGGGATATTGAATATGGAGAGGGAAAAGAAGCTTTTATGGTATGTAGATGGGCTTTAGCACATCAGCAAAAGAGAGCTGATTTATTGCCTGAGAAATCGTGTCAGGGCATTTTAAGGAGGGGGCTACATATGGTTATAACAAAGAATTGTCTATTCCTTATCATGTGCTTCTCCAGTGCTAAATCCTGAGGAGTGTTTATTAGCTCTTGAGCATTTGTAACTACTGGCTTTGGTGGGCTGGGGTCTGAATAGGAAAGTACAGCTTGTAACAGCTAGGAATGTGGAGGGGTTTGTCTTTTTTATTCCGAAAGAGTAGGCAGTTCTAAATAGTGCAAAACGTCTTTTTATTCTTTTCCCTGACACTTTCTGGATCACATTTGTATTTTCAGGCTCACTGACCTTACACTGACATACACAAATCAGACAAATAACCTGCTATTTGCTGTGTCCCCCTGAAATTTCTGTTGGAACATGGAAATTCCTCTGCTATAATACATGGGAATGGCTTTGCCTGCAGTTTCTGCAGATGCTTGGCTAAAAGCCTTTGTAAAATGTATCCCTTAAAAACCCCATTTTGTTTATAGCAACATCGGCAGGTAATTAAATACACGCATGTATCATTTTTAGTTTGACACTGCCTTTGCAGAAGTGCAGTGATTAGTTGGGGTAACCAGCTCTGCACACAACCCGTGGTGCAGTTGTCAGACCTCAGCAAATGTGCTTTTGTAACAGCTTGTTACTCCCCTCGCTGGGCTGCAAAGAGATGCAGCTTTTAGAAACAATTTCTTATTTATGTATCTTATGATCATTCCAAACGCCTGACAGCGCCGGGATGAAGATGCCACTTAGCTGAGCAAATGCCTCTGGAAGAGCTGCAGGCAAAGCGATAGCGAAGAGGAGAGCACAAGTATAGGTTGGGAAGCATCAGTGGGTGAGGAACTATGAATTTTAAAGGATAAAATCCGGATTATACGTTTCTAGAGGCTCTTGAAGGTTTATACTCTTTACAGCCTGTTGAGAGCAGAATGATCTCTGACTTCCTGCGGGGAGGCCAGCACCGGGGTGGACGGATGCAGCTGCGTTACCGGCGTGGAGCAGCTGGACAAGGCTGGGAGGGATGCAAAGAGGAATTTTACATCACCTGAAAACACAGGGAGGAGCTGGAAGGGAGTGACCTAACCCTCGATGAGTCCCTGGAAAGGCATCAGCTCTTGGGCACCTTCCTGCTGCGAGCGGGATCAGCACGGCGGGCTGGGGCAGCCCCCAGTGATGCTTTCAAAGTCCAGGAGTTATATAGGAAAATTATGGGATGTGAAATAAAATACTGGGTGATCGATGAAAAACATACGTTTATTGAGATGTAACAGTCAATTGCATGGCTGTTAAACAGCTATAACTGCGTATTAAATAATCGGTTCAGCTGGTATTTATTTAATATAATCGCAGCCTATTAAACCTGAATTAAGTACAGAGTTAAGTGTCTCTGGGACACACAGCTGAAAATGGTGCCAGGAACATTTTATGTTGCCTGAATCCTTTTGTGGAGAACTCCCACAAACACAGATTCTGCTGAGCTATCCTTTGCTTGATGGAGGAAAAAAGATGAGATTCTTAATTTTCACCTGGACTGCGGGAGAATTATCTGCAACTTTCACCTAGACCCAGACCTGATGTGGATTCCTAATTTCTGCAGATCAAAAATATTTGTGTGACTTTTTGGGACTGCTCCTTTCCAGATTTTTGTATGGTTTATTTTGCTTTACTTGCACATCTTTGCTCCCCTGATTGCCTGATATTTTTGCAGTTATTCACACCAGCACAAAGTGAGTCCAAAGTAAATGTAAAATGCTGCTAAATGAACACGGGATTTGCTTTGACCTGGCTGGGCTTACGAATGGGAGATGTGAATTAGGAGCGGCTCACACTCTGGAAATGCGAGGTCGGAGGACCCGAGGGAATGTATAGCCCTCAACTCCCAACAACTTCCCTTTTTGTTCCCACCGGCTCCTGGGGGTTTGTGCCCATTTCATGGGCTCGGGCCACCGGTGTGATTTACTCCATGAATGTTCAAGTGCTGCTCTGAAGGGAGCTGGTGCCAAACACCTCGGAGCGAGCACACAGCAATACCTGGGATGAAACTTATAGCTATTGCTTTATGGAGTTGCTGCTGTAGATATTCTGGGTTTGGGTCAAAGGTTTCCCATTTTTGCTTATTTTATGCCTCTTCTTTTTAGTGACAAATGAAACCAAGTGAAGACTCTTGTCTTTCAAAATAAATATCCAGACCGAATACCATGTAAACTGCATATGGTGTGCATTATAGATTTATTTTCATGAGAGCTCACAAAGAAAAACTGCTGAAGCCAGGGCAGGCCCTCACTCATTAACCCACGATGCCAGGGCTGTCTGTGGTGTTTTATGTGCAGATTATTTGTGTTTCTTTTACAGGTCTTTGTGTCTTTCCCTGGCTTCCTGAACCAATATGTCACTTCACTATTCCCAGGGTGTGGAAGTGCTGTGGAGAGCTGATGGCAATTTATTCTTCCCATCAGAGATGTCTTCCCTGATTCTGGCAAACACAAGAGGAGGTGAGTGAACCCACGCCGGGTGCGATCCTGCCTCCCAAAATCTCTCCTGTCCTGCAGCAGGGGTAGAAAGAAGCCAGGAGTGCGCTGAGCGGGCAGATCCCGGTTCCTGCGGAACCTGGATGTCTCTGTGTAATGAATGCTACCGCCGCAATGCCCGTTCCCCTCCCTCCGGCTAATTATCCCGTGTTTAACACCCGGACAAAACCCCGCTGCACCTGCACTGCCTCGGGAAGCACAATGCCGGCACAGCCAACAAAGCGGCGTGGCGGGGACCCCACCGCCATCCCTTGCAAGCGCTGCTTAGAAAAAGGATAAGAGAAAAGGAAGGGGGGGAAGAAAAAAAAGAGGAGGAGGAGATTCGCTCGCTTGGACTTTTTCACTATTGGAGAGAATGGGTGAAAGCCCCACAAAAGCGGCTTAATAAAGAGGAGAAGGAGAACAAGGCGAGAGGGGAAGTGCAGGGCAGTCTGAAAGGAAGGAGGGCTTTCCAGGTTGTATTGTTCCTCCACAGATCCTCAGTCAGCGTCTCAAAAGCCGTCGATGACATCAAGTTGATTGGTTTTGCCGCAGCCTTAAAAGTAGGCAGGAGAATCAGTGTGTCCCTCTTCCACACGGGACCCACTTGTTAGGAGGACAAAACGGGTCTCATTCATGGCACTACAAAGCGGGGAGCTCTGCTTTGATGTGGTGCTGGATGGCCCCTTCACCTGTTCCTGTCCTTGGGAGGAACAGGGCGAGGAATTTTTGTCTGCCTCTTTGACCAAGTTCTTCCTAAAAATCGCCGCAGTTCAGCAACAGGTGAAGCTATTAATTAAAAAAAAAAAACAACAACAACAACAAAAAAAACAAAACAAAAAAAACCCCACAAAAAATTATCTAATGAGAAGAATATAATAGAATTTGGATGGAATTACCTTCCATCCAAAAGCATGGACTTGTTTTTCCCTGGTCCATACACATATGAAAGGAAATGTTATGTAGAACCTGTTTTTTCTAATGGATGGATGGGATGATGATTTGGCTCAATTTTAGGACACAACTCTTAGGAAATACTGCTGCTTTGCCATAAGTAGTGGTTAAATCACAGATGTGCCATGTGGGGAGATTCAGGTGCCCACGCTGATGTAGGGCAGCTCAGGAGGGAGCAAAGTGGGCTGCATTGCTCACCGTCATCTGAGGGACAACCTGAACTGCTATGATTTTTTTTTTGTGATAGATAAGCTGTGCTGCAGGAGGGAAACCAGAGAGGGCATGGTTAAATATCTTTCCTGAGATTGCTGAAAGAGTGAGTGTTGAGGATGGCCATAGATCTCAGGAGATGCTCACTTCCATGCCAGTGTGGCCATATCTGTGGCCATCTTTTCTTGTTATTAGCTGTACAGGATGGAAATAATGGAGCCCACACAGCCCAGATGAGGTCCCAGGTCTGTTGTGCAAAGTATTTCTCCTCGGCTGAGTTAGCACTCCCCGACCCACAGCTTGGTGCAGAGCTCCTGAGGGAACTCTTACAGGGGAGCATCTGTTCCCTGTGGATGAGCCCACTGATGTAAAGATTCACTGCTGTTCGTGCTTGGGAGGTCTGGGACACCCTGAGCACACCCACATCACCTTCACAGCATCCCCAGGAATGCCATGGTGGACGCGGGTGGGTTGTGTGTGACTGAGCAGTGGGGGGGTGATGCTGTCAGGGGGCTCTGGCGTCTGGGACCGCAGGGCAGTCAGTGAGGAGATTGCCCATAACAGCAGCAGGACACTCATTAAGGGCTTCAGGCATAACAGGGCAGATCTCGAAACACGAGCAGAATGCAGTCAGGCTTAAATAGGAGAGTGATCAGAAGGTCAGCCCCGACAAGAATCCCTAGGAGTCTAATATGCTGGACATAAATTAGTATCATTAGCTGAAACACCTCAAAAATGGGAAGTAAATTACTTCAGACACTCAAGACAGATGGTATCCATGCACCAGGCAGAGCCAGAGAGCCCATCTCTCAGGGCAGTGCCAGTTCCTCCCTCTCCTGTGGGCTGGATAGCAGCAGGGAGATGGGACTGTTGCTTGATGCTGATGTGAGTTTCCTGAACCTCCTGGAAAGCAGAGATGGGAAGCGGCAAAGAAAAGCGATTTTCACCAGGGAACAGATAATTTTTCTGGAAGTACTGCTTCAATTCATCCAGAACATGAGCAGCAGAGAGAAAAACTAGTTCACTAACCCAGTCTCCTGCTGTGTCCTCCTACAGTGATAAAAATATGGCTGGAAAATGTCTGTACTGATTATTGCTTTGAAGTCAAATGTTTCCTGGTTATTTTCAGAAACATGGTAGAAGAAACGCTTTCTGGCTGGCTCTGAGTTGCAAGGCCATGTGACAAATTTCCCTTTCCCTGTCCCCCTGCTTTTATACGCACATGGAAATGCCGACATGGATGTTTTCACGTATACATTAAAAAGTAGACCAAACCTTGGTGTGCTGTTTGGAGATGTGTGGCACAGAATAAATCACAGAGGAGAGCAAGGGAGGAACAAGTGCTGCTGCCTGGCAGCTTGGGTTTGCTCAGAGCTGCACAACCGAGCAAGACACGGCTCTGGAAGAGGCAAGTGGATGCAGATCAAACCATGTGAGCCAGTGGGTTTGACAGGGGCTTTAAAGGGTGTTTAGGGAGTAGCTGGAGGGGTTCAGCACAATGCTGACAGCTTCAGGTGGGGAGAGGGTTCATGGCAAGGAAAGGGGAGAGGAAAGCTGGTTTCTCTGGTTTTCATGGCTACAAGGTGTAATAGGGGCTGCAGCCTTGGGGAACTCCATGGAAGTGGTGGAGGAGAGGACACAGAAAACAACTGGGCCAGCCCTCTGCCTCGTACAACCACTTGGAAGTGTCCCAGGACATCAGCTCCAGACAGCCAAGCAAAGTAAATCCAGACTTTAAAGAAAGCACAAGGTTAAAGAAAATTATGGAGCTCTTTTGTTTCCTGCATGTCAGATTGCTGTTATTTGCTTCTGACCCTTGTGATTAGATAAAGGGAAAAAAGCCCTTGAAAAGGTGACTTAGGTGTACCCAGGGCCATGGAAATTAGAGGTGCTGTTCTCACAAGCTTGAGATACTGGACCTGGTGCTTAGCAGAGGGCACCAGGGACTAATCCCCCCCACCAAGAGCAAGGCAGCTCTGCACGGGGCACCCCACAATTCCCAGATCTCCACATTCTCCCAAAAATCTGATGCTGTCCTGTCTGTGACGTGCGGGCAAGGCTAATTGCATGGCCCCGGTGCTGGAGAACAGCTACGAGCAAAGCTCCCCGAGAGCAGCGCCTGCTCATTACACTCATTATCATCATCCCTGCCTTTCCAAACGGGATGGATGGACAACCACACGGCCTCGAGAGGATTGTGTGCAGAGACCTGTGCACTGACAGAGAGGAGAGCTGTACCGGGGAGGAGGGCAGGGCCTGGGGTTGTCTTGATTGAGTGTTAATGGGTCCCAACTGGGAGATAGGCTCAGCTGGGTGCCGATTACCCTAATTGATAAGAAGCTCTGATGGGAGCCTTAGAGGAAGCTGGCTCCTCACCGAACTTACTAAAGGGAGGCTGGAAAAGGAAATAGCTGTTGTTGGAAAGGGTGTTGGTTATTGATTTCTTTTTTTGTTGTTGTTATTCGTTTGGGGTTTATTTTTATCATCAATTGGAAACATGTTAGGAGGGAAGTAGAAGAATTGAAAAACAGAACCAAGAGAGGTGTGTTGTGGGTTGAGGTTGCAACGAAACAAGCAAAAAGACCCCAAAGAAAATTTCCCAACAGCAGGTAAAAGAAGGGAGCCTTGGCAGAGCGTCTGCTTGTTCAACTACTTGTAAGGAAAAACCAGAGCTGCCTCTTTCTTCCTCTGCTGCGGTGCTTTCCCAACAAGTGAGAGGGGCTGGGAGGGGAGAGTGTGGAAGCTCAGGCTGTGAGGAGATGGTGCTGTGGCTCTGGTTCCCCCCTTGCTGGGTCGCAGCTGCGAGATGCAGAGCTGTCTGCAGGGACTGCAGGGGCTGGTGTGATGGAAGGTGGGGGTCTCCGGGGGCCTGCAGTAGGGTGTGGCTCATCCCTGTGCTAGGATGAGGGTGTCTCTGAGATTGGGGCAGCTCTGTGCTCACTGCTGTATCAGTGTTGTGTGGGGAAAAGGGGTCAGGGAGAGCAGCTTTTTGTTCTGCATCTCTGGGGCTGTGGCGATGCTGATGTGAGTGATGGCTTTTGCCTGATGGTTTCCTTCCTCCTGGGACCTGGTTATTACCGTTGGAATAGATGGAAGTAGGAGGAAATAGGAACTTCTGGTTGTCTTGGAGTCAGAGTTAACCCTTTGTAAATAAGAAGGAAACTGGGGCGTGGAGTGGTTCTGCACCAAATGCAGTCCAACAAGCTTAAATTAGCCTGACAGGTAAATCCAGACTGCAAACACACAAGCACATCTTGGAGGTGAAGGCTCTTTGCTGTTTATTTTGCTCCTGGCTTGCTGGGAATACTTGGAACTTTTCCTTTGCCTGCCAAACTGCTCCGTGGCCCTGACTCTACTGAGAGGTGGTACTTTTGGTGTCTCAGTCAGAGCCCTTTATATCCTTCCCACAAAGGCTTTTCCTTTCCTGTAGGAGGAAGGAGTGCAGCAGGCATTGTACAGCCTCGCCGCAGTGCCAGACACTGGTAATAACCTCATTAGAGGATCCCCTCTTCCTCTTTCTTCCTCTCTAGGACCATAAAGCACTTGCAGATGTGAAGGCAGCTTCCAAGCATGGCTCACCTGCTCTTTGCTGTGCTTGGGTTTGATGCAGCTCCAGGGAGCTCTCCAGAAAGCCCTGTAAAAGATTCAAAGGGATGACTGGATGCTTTAAACCCTTGGATGGGGTTTTCTGGCCCAGGCTTTGTTAAAGCTTTGTTTTTTCTATGATCAGCCAAGGTACCCGGGCAGACCAAAGGTGTGGTTTTCCCAGCACCCTGTCTGTGAGGCTGTGTTCTGTACTGGCTTTGTGCACTGCACTGCTCAGTGATGCTCCTGATCTGCATCATCTTTGCCGTGTGCAGGACTTGCACTGGTTTTACACTTGCATGCTGAGGAAGCAGGCACAGAGGGAGTTGGTTCCTATTTACCACAACACAGGCACCCAAGCTGTCAGAGTTAATCTGCCAATATTTTTTTGAGCCTGGAGAAATGCATTTTTGTTGAAATAGTGCACGACACTGGTTTTTTTTTTTTTTTAATTGTGTCTTTGAGCCATAACTGCACAACAAATTTTGGACTTAATGTGGCTTTTCTGAATCACAGCCTTAGATGATCAATATCAGAGGCTTTTGGAAAGAGGTTCAGAAGGGGGCAAGTAAGGAGTGATTCTCCTCATTTTATTCTCTCAGGTGCTGTTAAGCAAACAATGCTGGCCATAACCATATGAATTTTATTCGTCTCTGCTGGTGAAAAAGGAAAAGCACGACAGACATCAAGGAAAGAGGCACAGCCTCATCCCGAAGTGCGTGCTGCTGACTTATCAGCTTTTAAATTGCTGACGAATGACAAGCTCCTGTAATGATCTAGTTCAGAGGGTACCTTCTTGGAGAAACACAGGGATGCTCCTGGCAGGGTCATTACTGGAAGTCGTTAATCACTGATTTGATATTCAAAGCTGATGTCGAAGTCAAAGCAGGTCAGCATGCTAATGGCCATCAGCGGTGGCAAGGACCAATTTCCACAGAATTATTGTCAGTGCAGGCAGCAATAAGCAGCTCAGAAAAGGCAATCTTTTATTTTTAAATGGGAGCCAGTATGGGGTGGGCTGGAGGGGCAGAATGAACTGCTGCCTGACAGGAGGCAGATTTGCTCCTAATTGGGAGAGGCAAGCAGTCAGGAGAGGTATGGCTGCAACTCCAGGGACAAGCAACATCTCCCAGCTGAGACCATCTACTGTCATTTTTGACAGAGGAATCAAACAAGGTAATGCTTCTGGACAGCACGAGGGAGCTGGTGTGTGTCGTGGGTGAGCATTAGTTGGGAGTGAGTCTGTCCTAGGGGCTGGAGAGCAGCCCTGCCCCTGGGAGATGGGCAGAGGTGTGTGTTGTCCAGTTTAAAGGTGGAAAATAAATGCTGGGAGTGCTTGAAGTCATTGCTCAGCCCTTGGCTGGGAGCACTCTGTCCAGGAAGAAAACAAATGTGTCCTTTTGTATGTGCAGCTGTTTCTGGCAGCCCTAAAGACACCCCAGAAACAGCTAAGGCAGGTTTTGGTGTGTTTTCCCCTAATCCCAAGAGGTGCCGTGGAAGTACCATCTGGACCACAATTGCTGGGAGCTGTTGGTTTGCCAACATGGACAATTTGTTTTTGTTTGCATCCCATAGTTTCCTGCTCTGTTAAAACAGCTGAGTCATTTTTCCACGGATGTGATTTTTTGGAAGTATTTTGATATTTTGCTTTCTGTTTCAAACATCTCAATGAGTGGCTTTCTGTTGGAAGTTTCATTTGCTTTCTTTTAAAGGAGAGCCCTGGCTCTCACTGGGAGCCAGAGCAGTGCTGCCTGGCCATGCCTCAGGGCAGTGATGGGTTCTTCCTCCCGTGCTCGTGGGTGAGGGACTGTTGTGCTAATGGCTGTGAAAAATTGGAGCAAAAAGTCTGTCCCTGCCCTACAAATCTCCCTGTCTAACTCCATCCTGTTATCTCAGGCGTTTTTCCCTGGAGAAGAAAGATTCCAGCATCATGGTAGGCATTGCTCATGACTGAATTATTGACTTGATGTATGTGAGCTCAAGAAATCTCAAAGTTATTTCTCTGCAAAAGCACATGTGGTGTTAGAACAATAGCTCTGGAAATGGAGAGAGCAGGACAAGCGCTTTTTGATCACCCTGACCTTTGCCAAAGGGGGGTTTCCATCTGGGAATGAGGCAGGAGCTTCCCCAGCCCTCACTTCTCTGCCCTTGTGCTCGAGTGGCCTTTAGCTGGTGCACGTTTTACTGAAGTGGACACACATGTACTAGGAATTGGACTTGAGACCAGCAATTAATTTCACATAATACCTTTGTTGTCCCTGACTTGGACCAGATTTGAACTACTGACCTGGAGATGAAAGTCACCATAGTCCCCTAATAGTCCCCTGAGGCGGGTGGGTGAGCAGCTTTCTTGCTGGTTGTGCTAAAAACCCACGGCCAGGCTGTTCCCTGCCTCCCTCAGGTTTAACCCTCTCCCAGCCATCTTCCTTCTCCCCACCTCCTCCAGCTCTCTGCCTGCTGGGCATGACCAGGATAAAAGGAAGAGCAATGAGAGCCATATGTGGAGCCTTTTAACCCCTCTGCTGTGGCCTGTGGTGAGCATGGCTGGGGGCGAGTTGTGCAAATCTTGGGGTCCTCTGGGTTGCTAGAGCCTCCAGAAACGGCTTTCAGGGCACTGCATCAGGTGGAAGTGTTGTTTGCTGGGGAAGAAATGGGAGTGTTCAGGAGTAGAAGACCTGTAACTGGTATCCAGTTTTAGAGCACAAGGCTGCATCTGATTCCTTTCATCTTCATGTGATCCTCATGCACCTTTACCCTGTTCTGGTCCCTTGCATCTCCCCATGTGGTGACAGTGACTGGTGGGATGTACTGGAAAGCAAATTCCCAGCATCTCTGGTGCCGCAAACACATGGAATTACCCTTTCCCAAAGCACCATCTATAATCCTCTTTCTGATGTAGACTAGGAAAGCCCCTCTGACCTTGCATCTTTCAGACAAGATGCAAGATCATCCATTTTCCTGTCCTTTGTGTTGCTGAGCCATAAACCTGAAACTCCAGAAGCCAGTGTAAGACTGACGTGCCCTCAGGTGGGGAGGCAAATTGAGCGTGGTTAAGTTTCACTCTGTAGCCAGAGGTTTAAAGCTGAAGCTGTCTTGCCTCAAGGACCTTCAGAAACAGTGCTTGAAATGTATTTCTGAAAGGGGATTAGCCAAACCTGAAAGTATTCCTGAACAGCTCCACCTGAACAGAGCAGGCAGGGAGTGCCTGTCTCATGTCTCTGGCCTGTCTCCTTTTGATGTCCCAGGGCTCCTGCTCTGGCCCTGACTTGGCTGTGATGCCCTGACTGGGATCTAGGCTGGGTAAGGAGCAAAACAGAAAACTGTTCCCATCTGATGGCCAAGCACTGTGAATTATCGGTAGCTGCCATCCTGTTCCCAGCAATCTCCAGCAGCCACTGGGATGAGAAGTGACCCCTCAGCACTGGGGACTGGTCTTGTTCCCCCTTGCAGCAGAGGTGCCACAGTTTGGGCTGCATCCCCAGGGAGAGCTGGATCTGCACAGTGCCGAGTCTTGCTGCTGTGGTCACAGGGTGGGGAGATGGGCTTCTCTGAGGTGTGTTTTATGAAGCCTAAAAGCCATGTGAGAGGAAGGAAAAGTGAACTACACCCTGCTAAAATATCCTGATTTGGTGCTGCCCAGGAAGTGCCTTGCTGTGGTCTGGTGAGCACCAAGAAGTGGCAGGTGTGCTCTGGCAGCAGTGAGGTTTGTGCTGCAGAGAACTCCCACCCTGGAATGCAAAGGATTTTATGGGCACTAATAAAATAAACCTCATGTGTTGACTTTAAAAATGTGGTGGTAATGAACCAGCCTGGATTTACAGATAAGGGGAGCAGGGCACAGAGTGATGTGCTCGTTTCCCTGCGCTTGCAGGACCTTCCAGTGTGGGTGGGATGACACCCAGGAGTCCACCTCTCCTGCACAATGGGTTTTCCTTCAGGCTCTTGCTCCTTGTCACAATGCACCCAAATATTCTCTTCCAAAATCCTCCATCTGATTCTCATCTAGCAGTGCATGGGGTACTTGTGGCTAGTCTTGGACGGGTTCCTCAGAAAAACAGGCTTGTTGTTAACCTGGCATTCTCTGTCCGGGAATGCCTCACTACTGGAGGAAAAAAGTTCTGGAAATCAGAAAAACGCTGATTACTTCATACGTCCCACTGTCTCTGTTTCCCAGAGCTGTGGCTGCTTGGCCATCCCCCTTTCAAGGGCTGGCTGCCAGATTAGTGACAGAGTTCCTGAGGAGGGGGAACACGTTCCTGCAGGTCCCACGCTGAGGAGCACGCAGGCAGGCAGGAGCTCTGCAAGCCTTGCACAGCTCCTCGCCAGCTGACACGGAAACACGAGAGGCACCCTTTCCCCAGCTAATATTTTTTTTTCCCTCAGTCCTCTCCCTCTTTCACAGATGTCTTAAGGACCTCACTAAGTCTTGCATTCAGGCTCTTGGCCCTGATGAAGCAGAAGCTGCCTGCAGGCAGCTTTTGGACAGCTGGATGAAGACATCACTCGTCAAGCATCAGGCCTCTCCAGGTAACAAATCTCTTGCTCCTGCTTTGCAGGAATGTCTCAGTCACAGGCTCACACCTGAGGCTGTCAGCCTTCAAAGCCCCTTCTCCTGGGCTGACCCCCTCCCTGCTCCTGGGCCGAGGGAGGGTGAGTGGTGCACACACGTGCTGCTCTGGGGCTTGGCCCCGTCAGCCTGAGCGGGCTCCAGTCCCTGCCGAGCACCTCCCAGCTCACCCAGGGCTGTGGGGAAATCTCAGCACGGGCCAGAAGGAATCTCGTCCTGTAGGAAGGGAAAAAGCTTCTGCTTCCACGTTGGAAAGGATCATTGGGATCCAGCACTGTCCTTCTCTTTGAGCTGCTCTGCAGGCTCCCTGCAGAGCCCTAATCCTTCCTGTCACCTCCCATCCACCCAGCTGGGATGTTCCACTCAGCCCCCACTGCTACCTCAGTCTTCTCTCCCTTGCTGTATAACAATGATATTAATAATAAACACTTTAATTTTTTCTCCCCTGGGGTCACAGAGTGAAATGGGAGCTCACAAGAACGGATTTATGTGAATGTGAAGGATGTTAGTTCAGGAGGTTGGTCCTGGTCAGTGAATTAGTGCCCCTTAGTGTCTTGCTACAGGGAGGTGATGAGATGACAACTGGGTCATCCTGCTGTCATATAGGAGAAAAACGAGAGTGTGTTTGGAGCAGGAGTGAAGGCTGACAGAGCTGGGAGGGACTATGCCTTCCCTACACTGCTTGGCAGCAGGAGATGGGGTCAGCTATGGAGGCTGTGTCTGAACTGCCTGCTCAGATACAGGTTTGGGGTTTAGGTCCATGTCCAGTGAATTCTGGCCAGTGTGCTCCCTAAGGGATCAGGCAGGAAAGTCATATTCCCCTTGTGCAACAACGTGACTGTGGTAACAAGGAGAACATTCTGCCTTAGAAATCGTGTTGCAGAGGATATGATGACCTTGTTCTGCTTTCTGGGTCTCCATAGGGCTTTTGGACTGTGTAGTGTGAAAAGCAAACTTTGAGTACTGCATCTGCCTCGTGTGCTGGGCTGTGCATGGGGAATGGGGTCTTTGAAACACTGCAATGTTCTTTTGCTAGGGAAGCCTCTCCTAGGACCAACAGGAAATATTTCTGCAGTCTTTGCCATGTGTCCCAAAGCATGAATTGCCTCCAGCACATGGGGAGGGTGCTGAAAATAGCAGCATCCAGATCTTCTTTGAAAAAGAAAAAAAAAAAAATATATATAAAGAAATGGACACATGGTAGGCAGCAGGAGAAAGGCAGTGATGGAGCCCTTCCAGGGAAAACAACTGTTATGGGTCGTGGAGTAAACACAGATGTCTGGAACTGCAAGTAGCCGGAGGGAGCGGAGCAGAGCCATCGCGTGGTTTGCTGGAGAGGGTTTGCCTGGGGCTAGGCTGGTGGGTGCTGGCTGCAGGGTGAGACAGCAAATCCCTGCTTGGGAATGAGCTCTGGGAGAGGCATGGCAGCCCTGCGTGGGTCTCACCAGGCGTCCTGGCCTCTTGGCTGCCCAGGTGTGGGCTTGAGGTTTTGTTAAGGGCAGGGAATCTATGGCACAGGAAAAAAGACATCAACTTGGCCAAAGCCATGCCTTGGGTGTTTTTATCAGAGTTAAGAGTCAAGGTTTGATCTCCCATGTGTCACTGGGCAATCCCACTTTTGCTCACAGCTTTAAACCATGAGAAAGAGGAAAATCAAAAGCATTGTGGGTGAGTACTGGGAACGTGCCCTGAGAGGGGAACAGAGAGGAACTATCCTTCCCAGAAAAATCTGGGTCCTGCCACTGTGCTAACCTCTGCTGGAGGAAAAATCATTTATATTTCAGGAACTTAGATATGGAAAACAAAAGGAAGGAAAAAACAACAATTATTTTAAAAGAAAAACAACAAAGCTGTGACAAATGGCTGATCCACTTATTCCCTTCTGGGTGAGCAGTCTGGGAGGAGCACCATGAAGGGCTGTAAGGGCATGGCATAGTTCTCCCTCCTCTGCTCTGTGATCTTCCCGCTCTGAGGGTTTGGCCAGCAGAATTCTGTCCGTCACTTTTTAGGAATTATCCATCACTATTTCTTGCATCCATTGTAGGGACTGAAAAGGAAGGGAAAATAAATCTTGAAAAACACAGGTGCAGAATGTCACAAGGGCATCATACTTTGGTTAGGTGTGTACTTGGAGATATTTTAGCAAGGTTTCCTTTTGAAACTGAATTTGACTGTATTTCTTAGGGGAGGGAAGCCAGAGCTGCAGCTGCAGAAGTGCTGTGCAATGAGACCTGGAGCAGCTCAGCTCCCTGCAGTGCAAATGGACCTGGATTCTGACCTCACCCAGGCTGCAGGCAGTTGCAGGAGGAATAAAAAGTAAATCTGGGCTTGTTGCCATGAATAATATGATGTCTTTACATCCTGACCTAATTGTATTAATTCTTCATGGAAAATATCATATGGAAGTGGCTGATTAGTAGCTAGCAATGAGAGTGGTATTGGCCATCTGGTGCGCTCGGCTTGGAACGAAAAAAAATCAGGATGAAACAAAACTGAAACACATGAGTCTTTCAGATAATGAATTAGCCAGATTCATTAAATTTCAGTTCAGATTTGTCTCTGCTGACACTTGTGTATTGGCAGGGCACAAGGCCGTGGTTTCTAGGAGGAAAGCGATCCCTGGGAGCTGATGGTGTGCAGTGAATTGTGGTTATTTTGCAAGTAAGAACCTATAAGAAACAGTGGTGTCAGCTCTGTTTTATCTGAGCTACTCACAGGTTTGCTTTTGTTAACCTTACGTCAAGTTTCTGTGAGCTTTACCTGGGGGAGTGCACCTCATTCATGAGCAAAATTAATTAAAATCAGCCTGGTTTTCCTTCTGTGAGTAAAAGCAAAGAGGGAAATGGATCTTTTTCTTATGTCTTACCTTGGCAAAAGCATCTGAGCTCTGTCTAGCAAGGCAGTCATATAAATCCTTCCCTTTAAACTCTTCTCACCTCTAGCTGCACAGTGACAGGCAGCTCAGAGACAAAAGACCTGTCTGTGATTTTGCTCTTGTTGATTTTTAAATTTTTTTCCCCTTCTCTGCAGCCCTGGGAAAAGGTGGTATGATGGAAAGGCACTCTGCACTGACCTGAGGAATGCTGCAGCTTCTCCTGGAGTTTGGCAGCAAAGATCTCCCGTGAGATCTCCCGAGGCTGAGGGTCTTCTGGGGTGTGCACACTTACTGAGCGAGATTTGGCTTCACACACCAAGATACTGGGGCTTTTGCTGAAGAATTCTTTTGTTGTTGTTGGAATTAGCCAGGAGGATCCCAGCGTAGTTTGGAAAACAGGGTGGGAAGCTTGAAATGAGTACAGGAGGGCTCCAGGGGGATGAGAAAGTGGCTGGGTTCCTTGGCTGGGTGGGGAGAGCAGCCAGGGAACCTGGGGTTGAGTCAGAGGTTTCCATCTGTGTAAGGGTTGGCCAGAGGTGAGCTTGAACTCACGGCTCGGCCAAATGTCCTTGCTGGACTGGTCACTGAAAGACCTGGGTGTGCCAAAAGTTTGCTGTGCTCTGCAGCGCTTCCTCCTGGAAGGCTTTAGGGGAAAAAAGTTTAATTTATTTTATTACCGGGGAATTTCCTGCACTGCACCTGTGCAGGCTGGAAACAAGTGAGTGGTGGCAAGTTTGTTTGGATGAGAGGGTGCTGGAATGGGTGGAGGAAAGGGGATGACACCTCTTGGCTGAGACTCCAGAGACCATGCCTGTATGTTTCAAACCCAGAACTCTGCTAATCCCATGCTAAACCTCTGGAATCAAGGAGGTCTTCAAGGCAACATCAAGGATGGTAAAAAGGGGTGGATACATTTCTCAAGCAATTGAATCTGAAATACTATTCAAGGACAACAGCTCCGTGAATTGGCAGGAGAGCCCTGATCCCTTGGTGCCAGATATGGTTACAGGGAGGAGCCGAGTGCCTCTGTCTTTATTCCATGTTTATTATGTTCCTAATGAGCTCTGGTTTTGCTTTTAATTGAAGCCAGCCCTTCTTCCCCCACTCCTCCCCAATAATTAATGATCAACACCATAATCCAACCTGAGTGCCCGACAGACAAGGAGTGCTCTACAACTGTGGCCTTTTTAACAGGCTCCTTGCTAAACATTCTTACTGGATAAACAAGCTGAGGGGAGGCTGCTGGGGGTAATATATTTCCCAAACACTCCAGAGCTGCCAAAGCTCTGGACCAAAGTGTGTGTGCTCAGAGCTGTGAGAGTCGTTTGTCAGTGGCTTTACTGACAGATGCTCCTAATTGCGTGTGCTTTTCTCTGAGGGGTGAGTCATGGGCTGCTGAGAGCAGCAAGAGGTTCCAGAGTAACTTTGAGCAGAAGGTGGACATGATTATTGCAAGAAGCCCTAAATTTATGTTGTTCTTGGAGAAGCCAAGGTCCTGGGACACAGCCATCACCTTGCCTCCCTTATTAAAGATTGGACTAATTGATCTTAAAGGTCTTTTCCAACTTTGGTGATGCTGTTTAGGCAGGTGCTGGAGGATCCAGCCTGATGATGTTGCAGGATAAA
Source organism: Platysteira castanea (assembly GCA_013397175.1). NCBI lineage: Eukaryota > Metazoa > Chordata > Aves > Passeriformes > Platysteira > Platysteira castanea. Next base: position 670,615 of record VYXC01007095.1, on the reverse strand, counting down.
GGCTTAAGCACTGTGGGCTGGGACTGTGCAAACATCCCCTTCCCAGGAGGAAGGACCTTCAGCTTGGCTAGATGTCCTGCTCCAGCTTGGCTAGATGGGATCTTTCCCTGGATTTATTTCAATTATGATTATAATGACGGATTTCAGACTTCCATAGATACTAGAGCTGGTTCCAGGAAAGTATTTAATGGCTGTGGCTGCTGATAGAGAGTTGGGTATGGTGACCCCACTGTCTCACTTGGACTTCAGGATTTGTTCTTCTCCAAGGTGCAGGGCTGCTGCTGGAAATCATTCAGTTGAGCACAGAAGGGTGGCTGTTGTCAGCTAGGAATTGGAGTGAGCCTTTCTATTTATAATTTTACTTAAAGACACAATCAGATGGGAACCACTCTTGATCATTCACAAAATCTCTCTGGGTTTGGAGCCAGTGACCTGCGTGTCAAAGACTTTGTGGCCTCTCCAGTGCCTGGAGAGTTGAGGGCACTGAACTGCAGCCACACCTGTTTTCAGTGACTGCTGCTTTGGGAGCCAAGTGTGCAGCTCCTGAGTGTCCCCTCCTTGTCACACTTCAGCTTTTCACACTGTATTTCTTGAGGCTAGCAAATTGGGATGGGAACCAGCAAGGCCTGCAGCTAGTGATGCGTCAGAGCAGGCTCCTTCCTCCCTCACATTCCTCCCAAATTGTTGTGGCTTGTGTAAAGCTCTACCTAATGGTGGATCAGCCCATCACCTCCTGCAATCCCTCTCGGAGATCATCTCATGAAATACAGGCCGTGGATCCTCGGCATTCACTGCCAGCCTTTCTCTTGTGTGGCTCCTACCTATGAACCTGTGATTTCGTGCCTTGAGGAAGCACCTTGGTGATACCATGCCCAAAGGGGGATGGTAAGTGAGGCCAAATTCGTATGTAATTCCATTTTTTGGCTGGATGGTGTGATGTAATGAGCAGGAGGTATTGTGTCCACACTGCTGCTTCCAGCAGCAGCTCTAGGATCACTCTGTTTCCCAGAGAAGGGGCTCTTCTTTTATTTCTCCTATGGACTTCTGGTGTTTGTTCATTACTAATCTAAAAATAAACAGCATCTTGCTTGGAAGCAAGTCTTTGCCAGCTGATTATGTGGAACCTAAAATATACTGAACTCTGATTCATCGGGGCATGATAAGATTTGATCCTTTTATAACTGGTATGTGGAGGACTGCTTTATAAATAATGATAATATCATGTGATTAATATGACACGGGAGTTATAATTAATAGCAACATGCCATGTGATGGGAAGGGTGAATGCAGCCAGACACCTTTCCCACCCCATTGGAAACATGTTGAGGCAATAAAGCAAGTGTTAAAAATACACCTGGCATGGCACTGCATTTAACAAATGCTACAGAATAAATCACAAATAAAGATACAAGCTTCCATTGATGAAAAAATTGGGATAATGATAATGAACAATTGACCTGAGCTGCAATGGATGGCACTGTGCAAATACACATAATTATGCAAGTGATCTGCTTAGCACTGATGGTGTCTGGAGCACTGTGAGAAGGTCCATGGAAAGTACAACAGGGCCAGCACTTGCTCACTTGATTTAGAGCTTCACTGAGCTTTGGATAGTCCCTGCAACTGCTCAGCCTCTGCGGGCCTGGAAAGGTTTCTGCTACCTGTATTTTCCACATGTTTGCTGAGACCAAGGCAGAGAGAACTCCCGCCTCCAGGGATCACCAGACTAGGCAAATATATGCTTGCATTTATTTGATTTAAACAAAACCAACCACCTCATAGCAACCTCAATATATGTTTGTTCATTTGTTCCAGTGTTAGCAGGACCCAAATGTATTGTTTTCAAAACATCCTTGCCTCTCTCCAGCAGTTTTACTGCTTCCAAATCTGTTCTGTGCCCCTGCTCAGCAGTAGGTAGTTATTTAAAACAATACATTTCTCTTCTGTGCAGTGCTTTCTCAGAGGTCTTGGCTTGTTCAAGCTTTAACTAGGCTTTAGTATGCAAATTTAATGTGTCATTGTGGCATACTTAGGAATAATTAATATAGAGGGGTTAGTTGTAAATTGGTGCTGGGGACAGATTTGAGGCCAACCCCAGCCGTGGTTTTCCTCTAAACGCTCAAACTGATGACGGGTTTGATGTGAGAGTGTCAAGTGACATTTACTAGTGGGAGGAGGCCAGGAGTATTTATATTTTGGATGTGTGTGGTGGGAGGTTTTTAGAGATTTTTTTTCCTCTCTCCACTTTTTTCTGTTCCCAAATTTTGCAGCTGTGCTTTGATTTACATGAAGTGGACAGAGCTGCAAGTTTACAGTGTTCCAGTTCCCTCCCTCATCAGGGACCAGAATGGCAATTCCAGCAACCCCCTGGGAAAGGGGCTGGGATATTGCACGTGTGACATGAAGGCAGATGAACTTATCAAATCTTGGCTAAGATATGGCAATTATTGATGTATCTGCTATAGAATGAAGCCTCTCTTAAACTTGTCACAGAAGGCTGGAAATACCTTGGGGGTGCAAGAGTCAGCTTGTTTGCTGTCCACAAAAGCTGGCTGACCCTTGGTCACTGCAGTCCCCTTCTGGAAGCATAGTGTAAAATATTTGGGATTTTTTTTGTGCAAAATGTAAAAAAAAATTTGGAAAGCTGCAAATTCCCTTTTAGGTCTGGAAGGATAGGCAAGCCCTCCTGTTTTGGGATGCGAGTGGGCTTGTAACAGAAAAGGATTGGGAACAAACCTTCCCTGAAACAGCTGGGGCTGGTCCCCATCAGAGTCAGGATGCAGGACCAGATGGTCAGATCTCCTGTGACAATTCTATTTTTTATTTACATGAAAACACACTTCTGGTTGGGGAAAAAAAAAAGGTAGCCAATTCTGCAGTGAAGAAATATAACGAAAATGAAAAACTCCTCTTTTCTGAGAAGTTCCCTGCCTGTTTGAGTGCTGTATCAATAGGAATATCAAATAAGGAGTAAGAAGATCAAGAAGGGAAAGCATCAGCTCTTTTTTGGCTTTCAGGGACCAGCAGAAATACAGAGAAAAATTGCTGGTAGTTGATATATTGACCAGTTTTCATTATACCTTCAGCGTTTCTTTCAGCTGAAAGAGAAGATATGATACGTCTTGATTAAATGAAATGTCATCTCAGTGTTGAATTAATTACGTAGAACATGGGCAAGGACTTGGTATTGTATTAACTTGGCTGCTCTGGAGAAAACATCAATAGGCTGTTTGTGGATGACAACTTCATACTCTGTCAGCTTCTGCCTAGGTTCTCACAGCTCCTTGCAAGTTCTGGTGTGTTAAGCTTGGTAGAGGCAGTGAAATCATTAAATTTTCCCTTTTGTACAAGCTAGAGCAGCACTAAGAAGACTTTCAAGCTTTTCCTCTGCAGTTCAAAGCAATGGGAGTTTGTTACATGGAGGTGTGGAGGACTGGACCCTAAATAAACCACTGAAAGCCGTTCTGGTCCCTACCAACTTGCACAGGATTGGCCTCAGAGATGGAAAGAGAATTTCCATGTTATTCAGTACTGAAGATTTTAAATGAACATTGAGTTGTTCCCTGTGTGGTGGCTGGTTAAGAACCGGCCACAGCCAGGGGTTGGCAAAGATCAAGATCAGTTTTACAAGCAGAGATTGACTCAAGTGAGTTGTCACAGTCTGCTTTTCTGGGAAAAGGCAATTATAACTCAAGAAGTTCTGATGTGAAAATAATTTTGGCAGATATACTCTTTTTTAAAATAGTTTATGCATGCAAAAGCAATAGTGAAGATAAGGTGATGGGAAAGGTGAATCAAAGCAAAAGTCTCTTTGTGTAGGGTCATGTTTTGTTTCAGAGATGTGCTTAAAGAAAATGTAAAGATATTCCCTGGATTTGCCACCACATTTAATAGGTCATTTCAGGCTTGAGGAAAGGATTCCTGGAACTTTGTGAAAGGGCTTAAAACCTGCCTTTCTGAAAGACCCCATGGGCAGAGATACAATGACTGCTCTACCCACAACATCCCAGCCCTGATTTGGGTTACACTTGGGGCAAGGCAGGATAATAGTGGTGGTTCACTGCCCGCTCAACCTTTCACCCTCCCATAGAGGTGGCTAAAAAGGTTCTGTTCCGTATCCAAGTGCAGAGCCCTCTCCTCCAGGTAGTGTCTCAGATCACAGCCATCGTTTCTGGCAGTCGCTGGGGGAGGCTTTATAGCACAGACGTAGTTTTATGGTTATTATTTATTTTTATGGTTCATTGGATCAAGGCCCCCAATTTGCTTCATAGCTCTCCAATGTCAGCAATTATCAGGCAGCTGCTAATTGGGGCTGGATTGGAAAATCAGCAGGCTCCTATTGCTGGAAATCTCTGTGGGTGACATTTCTGACACCTCCAAAATCAATGGCAACAAGCTCAACGACACTGAGAAAACCAGGAACATGTCCTGCTTTGCTATACCCATCTCCAGTGACAGGTGTCCAAACTCGGAATGAAACCTGATTTGCACACTGATAAAAGCTAATGAAGCGTGGAGAAGCATCATTAAGCCATAAGCAGTTTTTGCATTAGAGACTGGATACAAGGAGGGATCCACTGGATTTTTTTGTTAGTGGTTGTATAACTGAGTGAGACTCTTCTGGAGAATTCAGCCTTTGGATAAGGATGAGAGAAAAGATGAGGAGAGAAGAAAGAAGGATGGCATCCTTAGAAGAAAAAGGAAACGGGTAAATGGATTAACTTTTTGGACAACATTTCCTAAATTTCAAATTCTTGCAAAAGTAGCAAAAAATGGAAAATAAAATGTAGACTAGCCATAATTTGACTCCAAACCTCCACCCTGTCAGTGACCAAAGAAAAGGTCAGACATGATTTTTGGTCTCAAAACTTTAAGACTTTTAAGTTTTGGTTGAGTTTAAGCCTTTAAGTGAAGTTAAGCTTTTAAGCTAAATTTAGCTTTTCTATGCATTTTCTATGAGGCAAAATCTTTAAAAATAGCATTTTCCACCTGCTCTAACAGTGGCAGAGACCAAAATGTGCTCCATGATCTTTGCTGTCCTTGGTGCCACCTGTCCCATGGCTTCTGGGTGGCAGATCCTGCAAACCTCCTGACAGCTGTAGTGCAGGAGGGGCAGGAGTTGGATACATCCAACCTGTTTATTCCACAGGCTTGGATAGCAGGTCACGGGCATTTCTCTGAGCTGAGCAAACAATTGACATATGTGTGCACTAAGAACAATTTAAAAACATGCATTTGATAGATTTTAAATAATAAGTCACTGATGTTTTGTGCTGTTTTTCTGACAAACCATCAAATCTGTCGTGCTCTGCTCATGTGCCACGCAGGGAAGTTGCAACCCCCTGCCCAAGCTGATTCCCCAGGCCTATATTTCACCTTCCTTTTGGTGGCTCTGTCATTTCAAGCCTTCAGATAAGAGGCCATTATTCTCAGAGTTGCTATTATATTTTATTAATGGCGGGGGGAGTTATTGTCACAAACTCTGAAAGATTTGCACTTGGAGCACTCACAGCTCTCAAAAAGGGCAATTCATTCAGCTGCCTTGCTTGATAGATGTAAAATCATCTCTTCCTCCCTACTTTTCCAGGTCCTACCAGCCTTTGCGAGCCATGGGGACAGGTGCCCTCCCAGGGTGGTGGCAGGACCAGCAGTTTGGTCTCCCAGGAGTTATCCAGAGTGGGATCTGGCTGCAGTGGTGGGTTACGGGGATGGAGGCTGGGTTGGAGCTGGTGGCTGCAGCCCAGAGGAGCCGAGTTCTCCTCTCACATCTGTGCATGTGGGTGTGTGTACACGTACAGACAGCCAGAACAAGCCTGTTCCTGTTTGGGAGATCAGTGTCAAAAGTGTATTTTGTAAGAGCTGGCCAGGCTCCTGTTTCCACATTACTAACCAAAAGCAGTTAGATGTTTTCTTGGGTGCCTCTGCTTTTCCAAATCACTTCATGGCTCTGTGTCTCCCTTTAGGAAAGGGAAGGACGTGCTCCAGAGGCTCCGTGGAGGTACAGCAGCAGCTCATCCCAGTTCGGTGGGGCTGGGCATCACATAATAGGGTGGCCAAGGTGTGACTGCAGCAAGAAGGGAAGGAAAAACCTGTGCTGGGGGGTGGGGACCAGCTTGCAGAAGGGTTTCTGCTCCCCTGGTTCTTACAAGAAAGGGATGAGTACAGACACGTTTGATCCAGCTGTGTCTCTCCCTTTGTCTCTGTACAAATTGTACCTTCTCCAACCCTTCAGAAACACAGGACAAGGATGGGTTTGTTTTTTTTACCCTGAAGTGCCTGAACACCTGAGGCTGAAAATTCTCTTCTGTCCTCTGCCTCTCCTTTTTCTCCTTCATTCGTTATCCTTGGTGGGGGGTCAGCTGCGGATTGCAGTGTCCTGCATGTGTCCATCACTGCCCAGTGAAAAGCATCTTCTGGGAGTGTTTTAAGCACCGTTCTACAGCTGGGATGGGCAAAGAAATGAGGTGTATTGCAGCAAAGTGACTTTGTGGCTGGTCTGCCTCTGCTAGCAAGAGAGAGGAAGGGGAGTATGGCTCGCTCCAGTCTGTGCTTTAACCCACCCTGCTGCCTCTGGAGTTGCAGCATCTGGGGAGGGGGGGACACAAACAGCAAGAGGTGGCCCTCAGGGGAAATAAGACACCTGTGGTGGGAATCTGCTTTTAGTTACTAGCCATTGCCTGACTGGTTTGGGTTTTTTCTTGTCTTTGACGCATTTTTTCTCCAGCTCACTTTTCTGTCAGGCCCAGAACAAATGGTGTTTAATCTGCAGATCCAGCCCACAGCTGGGATAAATGTATGCATTCCTGCACCTTTGACTAGCTTTAGGTATTTGTCTGGGGGAGCAAAAGTGCTTCCATATTCTTGGATAGGGGTCATGCATTTTATGCAGAGGAGGAATACAAATTCATAGCAACCTATTACAGCACATTACATACCTCTTGCAGCAGCTGGTCTTGTGAGACTTCCTTGTGTCCTAAAGGGTCTGTTGCAGTCACCAAGGTGCTGGTTCAGAGTCTGAAGGAGGATGCTGCAGTCTGGTCTGTGGCAGCAGGAGCACAGGTGGGCAGTGTCAATCCCCCGTGGCCAAGCTCTGGGGTGGTGGGTGCTGGAAAATTCCTGTCCCAACACCCAGTCCGTGCTCTGAGCTGCAGCGGGCTCTGCCTTTAGCTCATGGTGAAGTGGGGGAATCACCACCCCAGCAGTGCCCAAAACCCGTGTAGATGTGGTGCTTGGGAATGTGGGTGAGTGGTGAACAGGGCAGTGCTGGGTTAATGGTTGGACTTGATGATCCTAGAGGTCTTTTCCAGCCTAAATGATTCCGTGATTATTAATGCAAAGGCTTCACTGTCGTAAACCAACACTGACAAATTGAAATCTGATATGGAAGGACTTGAAGAGGATCTTTCCTACAAGAAACTCTCCCAAACATCATTACTGATGGAGCTGGAAATAGAAATGGGATTTCTTGACTCCCTGTTCAATCTGCAACCAACAGATTCAACTGTTGAAAGAAATCAATTGGGAAGTCAGTGGGTGCTTTGATATTTTAGCTGTTCATTTTCAGTGTTTTTTGTCCTTTTAAATCATGAACTTCAAATATTCCTGGTTGGCTATGAACAGTATGGTCTGGTTTTCAAAGCTGCTGAGCTGTTAAGAACATTTTGAAAATTAGAATAAGGATGTTGGATGCCCAAATATATCCTCAGGAGCCCAAGTTTAAGCATCTGGGTTTGCATACTTTGTTTTTATTTCTGCACCTTTAAAAAGAGGAAAATAATTACCATTGCTGCTCACCAGTATTATTAATCCAAGCAATTTGAAGCTAGTTTGTTATGAATAAGTCAATTAATTCTGTTTAATTCACTCTGTTGCGAAAGATCAGGCTAAAGAAATTTTCTATACGTCAACATAATAAATCTTAATTTGTTACTGCTGTTTTCTGAGTAACCCACAGGCAGCGGAAATCAGATTTATTTATTTTTTCCATTTTCTCTGGTTAAGTCCAATTCTTATGCAGTTTCTTCTGCCTGTCTGCTGATTCTTCAATTTTTAAGATCCCATCACTTCTAGGGGTGAGGTTCAAAAGATCTTTTGTGGGGAGAGCTGGTTTGCATCCTGAACTCAGGAGCAAGTGTTGCAGGCCCCAATTTGAAAAAAAGGAACTGGTGATACTAATTATTTTTGTTGCCTGCTTATCTCTTGATAGTTCCTACAATCCAGTTAAAATCATTGCTGTTCTTTGCAAGAGCATGGATCTTCATTTGGATTTCAGGAGACAAACAACAGCAGCAGCTTGTGAAGACAACGCTTCCATGAAGGGTAAATTCACTTTTGAAAATTCACTTTTGTTCCAAAAAATAAAATGAAAAGAAATGCAGAGACTGTGGAGCAATCACAAGCGTCCAGCTTCGAAGATTTAAGACGGTAGATACTGTAAACCTTTTAATAACCCTTATATCATGACTTCATTTTAATGATATTGAATGAATTAAGTCTTGAATTACCAATAATTTGTGAGAAAGCTGTCAAGAGAAAACACATCTAACAAACGTGCTTTCAGAAAAAACAAAGAAAAAATACAGTTGTTTTTTTTTTTTTTTTAAATCACCATCCACTTTCAAACAGTTCCCTGAGAAAATTATCTTTAAATGGCTGAGGGCAATTGGCATAATAATTTAAAGTTGGGCTGGGGAGCTGCAGGCTGCGTGTGGGTCCTAGCAGTGAAATGAGAGGCTGAGCTGTGAGACAGAGATTGCTCCAATGAAAGGCGTCACGGTGACACTGCATGAACTTAATGTTTAGCCAGTGACGTTTACACTCCACAAGAACCCAAGGGAGGCAATTAGGAGGGCTGGAAAAGGAGGGAATAATTTTACCTGTCAGGTTTGTAAGTGGGCAGCTCTGCGAGTGTGTGAATACTTGTGTGTGTGTGTGTGAAAGATCCAGAAACTAATGAAACAGAGAGGCTTGGCAGGGACTGTCAAGCCTGTGGTTGGAGGTGGGGAAGGAGCTGTTTCCAAACCCACAAGATTTATTTCTGGAACTGGTGGGTAGGTGGGAGGCAAAGTTAGCAGGCTTTACCCTTCAGGGCTTTCATCTGCTTTAAATTCAGTTGAAAATATTGCTAATTGTGGCAGCAGGCAGGCAAGGTACCCATGTACGTCTTACAGGTGACTTCATTACATTATTATTTAAAATTTTTTCTCTGATTTCCCCTGCCCCCCTCGATTTCTCAGGGTGTGACTAAGGAGCCCTAGGTAGAGAAGGCTCCAAATTCAGTGCTTGCAGCTCACAGGCCTCCCAATGGTGCACTACTATCCCGAATTAACCTGGCAAACCAGAGCTTTCCTTTTGGGATGGAAAACTAAATGGTGCTAAGCTGGTGCTAAGAGCTGTACAAAAATGATCCTTGCACCAGGAGCTTGCTGATACCAGAACTGGTGCAGTGAACACGTGTTCCTGTGCTCACAGGAAGGTTTGCCTGAAGTCTGATCTCAGCTTTGTGATCAGCTTGGTCTTCAGTGAGTGATGAACCCTAGATCTTTCATCTCACTGTTTTTGGGAGGTGTGGATCTGCAGTGTTTTATATCCAAGGCAGATAAAGCTGATGACTGTCACCAGCACTCCAAATCCAGAGTCCTTTTATTGTCAATTTCTTAATGATTTTCCACTTGGACATGTGGGGGTGTTTATTTTTTTTTCCCCTCCCCAAACAAACCCTTCACCCTATTTCAGTGCTCACTTGAGGCATGTCTATGTTCCTTGCTGTGGAAGAGGGCACTGGGGACAGGACCTTGGACATAAACAAGATTTCAAGCAGCCTGAACCATCTGAGGCCCCTCCCTGATTGTTTCTAGGACAAATCCCTACTGCAGGCACTGGGAGGGATTTCAAAGCAGCAGCCATACATCTCAGGAACTTGGTTCTGGTGCCCAGAGTCAAACAGCAGTGATGGGTCCAGGTGTCATTGCTTCTCCTCAGCACCCACATAGGCACCTGCCCTGCCTCTGCCAGGAATTATTGTCCAAAACCAGTTCACAGGATCATAGAATATCCTGAGTTGTAAGGGACCCACAAGCTGTTGGTGTGAATACGTGGATCAACTGCTGCAGCAAAGCAAATTTATCATCCAGCAGTTGTTTGAGTTCTGTGGCTCTGAGGCAGTTATTTTGGGGGGAATATATATGAACTAGAGCTTAAGTACTTGGCTTGAGCTGAGGGCAGAGAAGACGCCTCACTTAGCCTGAGGAATGCTTTTGACAGAGACACGTTGTCGCCACATCTCTTGGCTGGGAATAAGTTGTACCTTTCCTGCAAATGGAAATATTTCTCTGAAGTCCAACAGCTGCAGGAACAGCAACTTGTCTCTTGATCACGTTTCAGTTTTAAAACCCATTTCTAGTCCAGCAGCAAGGAGAAAACCCAAAGCTCATTCAAATGAGCTTTTTAATGGAAAAAGTCACATTAAATCTAAACCAATTTCATGATCTTGTCTGAGTCATGACTTTTTAAAGGCTGAGGGCTGAGGCTGCAGTTAACATTGCCTTAGCAATGCTCAGTACTTATCTGTGAGTAGAAAGGTAATGGTGGGGAAGGGCTTGTGGTGTTCTTTTTCCAAGGGCCTGATCATTTAGCTATCTAATTTGGGAAGCAGGACTATCTCTGGCTGACTCTTATCACCCTTTCAGCAAGGCAGATAGCAGCCAGCGCATTACTCACTGTTACCCCGTGGATATCTGGTGTCTGAGTATGTGTTACAGAACGTGGCAGCCAGAACAGTGAAACCTCTCAGCGCTGGGCACGGGGAGGTGGCTTCAGCCCCACGGGGTACGAGGTGGATGCATTTGTCCTCTGGACTCGTCCTCATCACCTGAGAGAGCCTTGGTGGCTCTGCTCTGTTGTCACCCAGTTACTTCTCCTGAGGCTTGAGGAGGGGATATACTGTGATATAGGAGACTTTCCTAACTTACTTTATAACTGCAATAATAATAATGGGCAACTTTATTTATAGTTAGAGAAGGACTTTCATTTTTTCCTATCTCCTGCTGTCTTCTCCCTGACAGCTGGTTGTGAGGCACCAGGGAGAGATTTAACCTCTTAGTGGTACTTTGCAGCTTTGTCTTCCCCACAGGGTTTCAATGTGGATAGCTTGTATGGGAATTTTTATTTTTTTTGTTTTGCAGATGGAAAATAGAGACGTGCAGTTCAGAGGTGTTTGTAGGGAGTCTTCTGACTTGAAACAAAACCCTCAAGCTGCTCTAAAATCATTAGGCAAGTTCTCTCCATGCCTTCTGATGGACCTTATGGAGTCTCAGATGCTTGTGATGCACCAAAGTAAAAATGGTCACTGCAGAGTTTGGAAAGCCTGGAGAGCCGTGGGTAGAGCCACAAGGCTGGGTGGGTAGGAAGGAGGGCCAGGTTGCAGGTGCTCATTGTGAGGTGTGACACATCCCACGCTGATCAGGGTGACAGAAGAACCTGTGGCTTTGTTTCACCACCCTCAAATCTGTCCCAGTGCAAGCTGGCCCTTTAACAGGAACCCACTGGTGTGCGTGTAGAGGGGAGCAGAGACAGAAAGGAAGTAATATTGAGTCACAGCAGTCAAGAAGGATCAAAGATTGGCTATTTTTGACACACAAAAGGGTAAGTGATGCTGAACTCTCTCTAGACTGATTCCAGCTGAACACAAAGCATTTTAACCTCTTAATCCTCACTTCTGAGTTATAGCCCAGACACTGAGGGCTTTGTGGCTTTTTGGAGATTCTCTGCTGCGTGTGACCCTCATCCCAAGCGAATAACACACACCCCTGGCTGCTGCACAGCGTGTGTTGAGTGTTAAGCGTGGTGTTAATCCTACAAGCTCTGGTTTTCTGCCTCCCTCACTGGCCATAAGTGAAACTTAGGGAAATTCTTACTGAGAAAAGCAATCAGGTTGGATGTGACTCTGAGCAACCTGGTCTAGTGGAAAGTGTCCCTGCCCACAGCAGAGGGGTTGGAACAAGATGATCTTTAAGGTCACTTCCAACCCAAACCACTCTGTGATCTATGAACTGTGGATGTAATGCCTCATTTCCCATTTCAATTTGTGGAAATAAAACCTGTTTCACCTCACTGTCCTGGGGATAGCCCTAACCTCCCTGAGTTTCCCCTCACAGGAGCTGTTCCTGGGCTCTCTGTCGTCTTCCCACCTTGGCCGTTCACTTATCCCCTCTCCATGCTGAAAGGTTCCTCCGTGCTTCCCAGCACGTGGGCTGGTGTTCTCTATGGATCCATAACCCTGATTGTAGGTATGAAAGCACTATTTTGTTTTGAGCCTTGTTTGTATTATTTTTGGTTTGCACATTTGGGCTTGACATAAAACCCAGCGGAGAGACTCTTACTTAGCCAAGGCCATTTCTGCATTCACTGCAGATGAGCGTGGTGCTCCAGGGAACCAGTTTTATTCCAGGCTTTGCCAGTGATTCATTTCTGGATGCTGCCTGCGTGATTCCCTCTGGGCCTCAGTTTCCTGTTCTGTAAAATGGAGATAATACCCTTTCATGGCACAGGGCTGCTTTGAAGCCTTTACAAAATTACTCTGATGTGTTTGGATGAAAGTTTCTATAAAGCAGATTTAAAAAAGCATGCAGCTCTCATTGAAGGGTTTGTATGGAGTGATCAGGACCCCAGAATTACTTCCCAGGATGAATGTGTCTGTGTTGAACCCTCAGACAATGCTGAACACTGAAACAATATTCATGTAACTCTTCTAAAAGCATCCACTGTTGGTGCCCATGGCAGGGTTTGCTGCTATTCATTCTTTTTGTTTATTTTATGTAAATCCCTTTTCCTTCTCATTGAAAACACAAACAAAAAAAGGGATGACCAAAAAAAAAAAAGAATTTTGCTCTGTAGGCCCCATAAAATTGATTCATCTTGAAGTTTTTAGCAGGACCAACCCTCTCTGCCTATCTGTGTGATTTTAAAAGAAACTCTCCTCTTTCTCCTGATTTTCATATTATGGGCAGAAAAATAACCCTGAAAGTAGAAATGAAAGAGATGCAGAATTTTTGTCTCCTCGCCTTTCTCGCTCCGGTCCCTTTATGTGCTCTCCCACCGCCCCCTCCTCCGTCGCCCTCCCTCCTGCTCTGCCTCAGTTCCCATTGAAATGTCAAATGCTGCAGTTGTCTGTGAGTGAAAGAGGGGCTCCCTGGTGGGAACAGGCTGCCCTTCTAACCTGAAGGCCTCGGCTGTTCTCTTCTCCCCTTTTTGGTGTTTCCCATCCCACTTTCTCAGCAGATGTTGTGTGGGGCAGCACAGGCTGTAAAGGAATGAGTTTCTTTTCACCTGGCCATGTGAATGGGCTGGCACAGAAACCCTGGCTTATTCTCTCAGACTCTGGCAACAGCTTACACAGAAAGAGATTGTTTCGAAGAGCTGTCTCTTTTCTTTCTTTTTTTTTTAGACTAAGATAGGGAAAAAAGGCTGAGAGACGCTGGCTGTATTTTAAGCTTCCTCCTTGGGTGCCAAAGGAGTCCTTGGAGTTTTGTTGCTGCTACTTTTGTTCCTTTTATAGTTTCCATTCAAGCCCCAGGCTTTCAGCTCCCCTTTGTCTTAGTCCTACTTTTCCCAAGCAGTTGACATGAGAATTAGTTCAGAAAGATGGTGGAGGTTCATCCAGGAGCATTGCCCCATTTTAGTCCAGGGCTGTAGTTTTTGACTCTTCGGTGGAAATTTGGAAAAGAGTGACATTTCCCATGCTTCTGCAGGGAAAATATTTAGTTTTAGATGACTCGTGTCTGAAAACATGTGACAATGGTGTGCAGAAATGCACAAACTCAACCCTAATGTTGAGTTTTGTCACTGTGCTGCTTGAGATTGGAGAGGTGGAAGAAATAGGGGATGAGTTTTCACCTTTTCTCCCTTTTTTTGGCTCCCTGTTTATCTGTTTAATGTGGCTGGTTGTTTTCTGTAGCCTGCTCTCTCTCCTTTACCAGGACCTTGGGCATCTTCGAGTTGGTCAATTGAACCACACCAGAGAGGAACCCAGAGGAGATATTCCCTCCACTGCATGGATGTCTTTGCTTGGCACCTCCAGAGCACTGTCACTTATCCAGCTCACTTTTGGCTACGTCTCTGTGCTCTGAGCCCAACTCATTATATCTAAACTTTATATATATATATGTTCAAGAGCAAATTATGTACACGGCTTGCGAATAATTTGATTGCCGGCGTGAGAAATGCACACACTGCTGATCCTGAGAAATGGAGCTGTCGTTTGCTGATTTAATGAGTAAATAATGAGTTATTCTGAAATACTGTAGGGATATTATGCCAGTGGTTCTCTTTGGGTCTTTACACACATTTTAACTCCAGTTGGTTTTTTGTTGTGTGTGCATGTGGTTTTTTAAAAATCTGAAGTTTATTTTTGCAGTGGTGCTTGGAAAGCTGTAAATGATCCGCAAGGAATTAACAGACAAAAGTCCCTGGCTCTGCTCCACCCTATTGAAGTTGATGGCAAAACTCCCACTGAATTCAGTGGAAGTAACAACTAGGCCTTGTGAGAGTAAACAATACATCAGTTTTATAATCACAATATTTCTCTACATCCTGTTCTTAGTGCTTTATGTGGTGGAGGTGTTAGGTGCTTTTATGATGATAAAAGGCACAGACAAATCCCGAAGATCTCAGGTGAAATACAGGCTTGTGAAGGTGAAATTTCTAAATTTGGAAGCTTTGGGTAGACTTCACCTTTCAGGCAGTATTTTGGAAACCTGCATTCTAATTCTGTCAACAAGAATTCATTGTGAGACCTTGAACTGCCTCTCCATCCATCATGTAGCCAGCAGGTGTAGGAGAACATTTTCCTTTTCCAGTTTGTAAAACGTGCAGTTTTTAGAGACATGGGACTGTAGGAATCAGCAAATTGAATCTCCTGCCTGGACAAGTGGACATGTCACAAATGCCATTCAAAAACTAAGCAGGAGGAGATGGATCATCTCCTGTCAGATATCCTGCAAATGTGGTGCCTGTGGTTAGAAGTTTGCAGAAGCTTTTATCCCTGTGTCTACTCTGGCACATCTCAGAGTTAAAACTATTCTGTTAAATAATAGGAAGGTATAAATAGCTCAGAGGTTTAGTTCTTATTGAGCCTGTTCTGCCAGTGGCCTCCAAATGATTTGATTAAGGAAACAAACATCAGTATCTTACATTTTACACGAGGGAACCCACGAATTCATGGCATGGCCAGATATTCAAGGATAGAGTTCAGTCTTTTCCTAAGTCCTAGTCTAGCATCTTATCCCCTGCCTTTTAAAGGCTTTATCCCTAAAACGTGTCTTGAGCTAAGGGCTCTGTATTGTAAAGTTTTCCTATTGATTCCTTCCCTGGAGTTTGTGCCTTTTGGAGGAGATGGGGCATTGCTAATTGCTTCAGCTGTTCTTGACTGTTACAGGGCACTTCAGCAGATCTGTGTAGCCTGAGTGCTTGTGCTTTGTAAAATAACCCTTTGGCCTTGCAGAATGGGAGGATTTACAGGTTTAGCCTTCTTGATTTGTCTTGAATTATTTTGTATGAGCTATTCATGGGGGGAACCAGAGCTGAAGACAAGGCAGGGTTGTCACTATGCCACGGAAATAAAGTGCTATTGTTGCTCTTCAAGCAATGACACTGACTGAAATAAAAGATATCTGGCTAGGAAATAGCAGCCTGCTTCCAGGGAGCATCCATGGTGGACCTCAGCTTGCCATGAATGCTAGCCCTGCTAGGCAACCAGGAAAGGGATCTGCAGGCAGCCGTGAACCAGGCCAAAAAGAGAAAGAGAAAAGAAAGCCTAACCCTGAGAAAAAGGGATGCATTCTCCCCAATTGTGCTTTAGAATGGAAGTCCTTTTATTCTTGTCTTTTGTTGCATTTTTCCTCTTCCTTTTCACACCCCAGCAGCAGCCCGTGGGTCTCAGTGCTAGAAAGTGTTGGGTGGCTGCATCCCACCCTTCTGGCTCTGCCTGGCCTCCAGGTGGGTTTGGGGCTCGTTGTAGGAGAACTGCAGCACCTCTGCATGTTCATCTCACAGTGTGTGCCCTGGGAGCTGGGTCAGACTGCAGTGCTGGCCGTGACCTTGGGAAGGGAGAGTGAAACCTGCCTGAATCTGCTGAAGAACAGAGTCTGGCTGTGGTTGATGGCAGAATTGCAGTTTCACCTAAGGATAAACATCCAGCCAAAATTGACAGGATTTTTAAAAGTGTCTGGTGGCTAACATCAAGTTCAAAGTGTTTTGAGCCTTTAATAGATACATCTGAGCAGTACTTTGAAGAAGGCAGTGGTGGACAGGGAGACAGGTGAAGCAGGATGCCCAGGGTTAGGCAGGAAGTCAGTGGCAGAGAGAATTGAATGTGACTCTCCCCTGCCCAGGCTGTCACCCTCACTTCTAGGCAATCTTTTCTCTCAGCAGTTTGTGCAAGTAGACTAAACCTCACTCAAAATCAAAGTATGAAGGACAACAGAAAGCGAGGGATTGCTCAGGAGAGAGAGAAATGTCTTTGGGCAAGAGCTGAGAGGAGCTGGGGCAGCACAGGGCAGCAGGGCAAGAGCGGTGGCAGCACCAGTGAAAAATGCTCTGAGGTCGTAAGGAAGCAGGACCAGGAGCTGTCTGGGTGAGAAGTTCCCCATGGTGATGGTCTCACCTCTCGCACACATTTCTTGTTGTCTGTTTTGTCTTTGGTGTTTCCCTGTTCTCCCTTTATTTTCAGATGTGCACTGGCAGCAAATGGGTTCTCAAACGTTTATCAAAATTCTTGACTTGATTAGTCAGAATTTATCGTTTATGCCTCCTATCTTTAAACACTGAAGCTGTGATACCCTCTGGAGATCCGGAGGTGCTGGAAGTAACCTGAGGCATCCCCTCCCTTTCAGCACAGGCTCAGGGTTGAAATGCAGGGGAGGCTGCTGGCAGGGCCAGCTGTAGCTCAGGCAGCAGCCTCAAGAGGGAGAGAAGGCTTTCTCACAGGCTTTTATGACCAATGTTCAAAGGGAAATGCCTTTAGAGAAGAAAAGGCTGGGCTTTCTGGCTGTACAAAACTCAGCCCTGCAAATCTGTTCTGTGGCTTTGTTTTCCCTGATGCTCCTCTTCTACCTAATCCTTCCCTTTGCTCCTGCTGATGGCTGGGGACCACTTTTCTCAGCCTAAGGACTTTAAAGCTTAGCCTGGGATGAGGAGTGTCACCCAAACAGATTCAAGTCTGCACCTTTTCTCCTTGGTCAGAGATGCATCATCCCCGTGTATGACAGGACAAATAGCCTGGACAGGAGGGGAACGAACTGATTATTTCCCTTGAACTGAGGGACGCCCTGGCACTGTGCGGTCGACCACTGGACAAGAGCAGCACAATTGGACAAATGACCAATATAATAGCTAACAAATGGAAAACACCAGTGTCAGCAAAGGAGCTGGCTATTTAAAGGCAGCAAGAGGTTTGCAGCACCAGCCCTAGCAACAAGGACAAAAGTTATTCCAAACACATGAGGCAAAGCCACCATGAACCCACTGTAGCACGCTATTAATAGGAAGGGGGCCTTCATTAATTTCTTACAGGGTGATGCCAAAACATCAGAAGAAATTTGTGGTGCACATAGAGAAGCAGCACGTTGCACTGTATCTAATTGCCAGAGTAATTATTTTCTGCTATGCAAATTACCAGGAGCAAATCCACTGCAGTACATCTATGTGTATTTAATTATCATCAAGAGCTGGAGTTGAGGGACTAGATTTAATATGTTCATAATGAAATAGCCAGAATTTGTGTGTGTATTTGCAGAGAACTCGTTATTTTACCACAGCTGGATTTGTTTATTTTAAATAAATCATTATGGCAGATACAGTTTCTGCATGCTTTCCCATTTGCCGATTTATCGTAAAAATTGCGGTTTCATTTATATGGGTGGTTTCTATCAAACACACATCACCCCTCTTGCTTGCAAGCTGCAAGTTTCTGTAGGATTTAAGGAGTACCTCAATGCAAGGAAAAGCCATTTTGTCCATGGATAAACCAAGACTGGAGGAATAGGAGGAATTAGGACAACCTGGGTGGGTTAAGATTTTGTAAGGTTTTGGGTCTTCATACTTACAAGCTTGTCATGGTTTAAAACCAGGACAAGGATGAAAACTGGAATTCTAGTAACACCCATTTGTAAGCCAAACCCCTAACTGTTGATTGTCTATTCGATGATGTGCATGAGGCAAGTTAATGCTTTTGGTTTCTAGGGAATATTTTCTATTTTCTCATCATAGCAAGAAACAATAGAAGTGTACACAGGATGCAGCATTACCATTCTGAACCTGAGATGGTTCTTCCCCTCTCAAGCTTCAGACTTCCTGGGCCAGAGCTTTACTAAAGGTATTGGGATATCATTTCAAGGCTCAAGTTATAAGAAAAATACTAAAATTGGGAAGAAATACTTTTGCCACTTTGTCATATTTTGGTGGTTTTCTGTTAATGGAGCTCTTGGAAAAAAAGATCTGAAAGCCAGCAGCGTAGGTGGCTGTTCAGCCAAGAAAAATCATGTTGTGTAGTCCCCAGGAGCAATGTGTGTGACCTGATCCTGTTAAAAACTTGGAATCTGCAGCTCTGGAGGAGATGCTCCATATCAGTCCAAGCTCCAGTCAGGAAAAGTGATCGGTAAGGACAGATTTATTTCCTGTGTCTCCTGCCTTGTAGCTTTGCTCACCTTGATCTGGCAGCAGCAACCTGGATGCAGCTGGCTCCTGCTTAACACCCAACTGTTGGTTGCGGTCACTGTTTCAAAAAGTAGGAGGGAGGCTCCAGGCTGTCCCGTTCCTGACGTGCCAGGGGAGTGCCAGGTGAAAACGCGGTTGCAATGCAACTAGAAACACAAACCATTGCCAAGCCTTTGTGTTCCTTTGTTTCCTCTTGCAGATACCAACTCAAGTTGCAAAACACAATAAGCCAAGGGTAACAAAGGGTCACGAAGGTACCGTGCTGTGTCATGGGTGGTGGGCTGGGGCCAGCTTATGGTGACATTTCCGTGACGGTGCCCACAGGACCCTTTTTCACAGTGTCCCCGAGCTGGTTTGTGCATAATTGATGGGTAGCCTGAGGTTCTGCCTCCCCCTCCTCCCCAGGACGTCCTTTTCTGTGTTAGTTTATTTTTTAAATAATTAACAGACTTTGTGACTGCCTGCCTATCTGTCCCGCTGGAATTCCTCTCCAGCTGCTCTCATCCCTTTCTGCAGCCCCTCCCTTTCCTCCCCAACGCGCTTTTCCTTTCACTGTATCTTAAAGGGGTGTCTCTTATTTCTGCTTTGCACGATGGAACCACTGAGCACTTTTTGAATGAGATGCCCTTTGCTGCTTGCTGGTCTCCTGAAATCTTTCCTGCCCAGATTCCCTCCCTCCTTCCCGTTGAAGGGAACCTTTGATGCAGGGCAACTCTTGCCTGATGGGCACCTTCTCTCCCTCCGAGCCACAGCTATAAATTTCCTGTCCCTGTAGCATGAAGGGGTGAGTGCAGCTGGGGATGGACAGGGGACCCCGTTCCCACCCTGTTTGTCCCCTCCCGTGGCCGGTGGTGGCTGTTGAGGTCTGACCCATGCATGAGTTGGGGTGGCTGATGGGGATATGCAGTTATTCGAGCAACGCTCCATGCACCTTCTGAATGTATTGGGAGCAAGGACAAGAGCCTGTTCCCTCTCTCTTCCCAGAGCATCCATTTCACCGTGGTGCCAAGCAGCAGAGAGGCTGTGGCACATCCTAAACCACTGGGAAAATCAGCTCTTGAAGGTGTTGGCTTCCCTTCTGCTGGAAGGGATCAGATTGCTTCTGTTCCCAGGGGAAAGTCTTCCTAGCAGAAGAAGAGAAGCCTCAAATCACAGTGGAGCTGCTGGAGATAACTTGCTCTATGTTTTGGGCTTTGTAAATTGGTCTGCAGCAAGGGTAGATGATTTGGCCCTGGTGGAAATTGTGATTTTTGTGTAAAAGCCCGAGATCCCAGGGCAATGCTGGTTTCTGGGCATGTATTTGTGAGAAATGCTAACACTAGGCTCGTTGAACTTGAACTTCTTTTCGTTGTCAACAGAAGACTTTGCCAGGTTGTTCCTCTTGACCTCATATGATGACCTCTACCCATTTTAATCACTTAATAAATAAACTTGCTGCCCATCTCTGCTTGCCTGGGCTTGCTGCTCTCCAGATCCCCATTTTAATTGACACACAGCTTGTGGCGTGGCTGGGGGCTGTGCCAATAACACACATATTCCAGGCATGGCAGGCAGATAGGCCCCCTCCCTCCGACACCATCATTCCAAGCAAACATCAGACAAGTATCTGGCTTTGATGTGGGTCCTGGGCTTGCAGCCTCAAAAGAGGAATCTTTGGAGCCCTGTTTGCACTGTTCCTCGTGCCAGAAATTGCAGCAATGTCATAACAGCCAAGCAACTGGGTGCTCAGCATGGCAGAGGGAATATTTTGCAGCTCCTCAGCAGACACGGTTGTGCTGGAAAATAATCAAGAGCAGCCTGAGCTTGGCAGGGATTTGGAGGGTGAAAATAATAATAATAATCAGAGATGGGGAATGGGTGATAGGGCTGTTGTTGGACCATCTGAGGCACTTGTCAGAGGACATTAGCCCTGCAATTAGGAGAAGCTGGGGAGGAGGGAAGGGAAGACAGCAAAAGCAGTGCTGCAGCAGGGAGGGCTTTGTGTCAGCATACAAAGCTTTTTTCTCAGCAGGGCTGCTGGGATTTGCTCAGGTCTCCTCCCAGATAAATTAACTCAGTACAACACCTGCTCCTTTAATATGGCCAGGCTAGAAAAGCTGAAGACCTGGCCTTCCTTTCTCTTTCTCTCCCTCTTTTAAAAAATTTTTCTTTCTTTCTTTCTTTCTTTTTTTTTCATGACATTGAAGCAGCCTGTGAACTCCCTTCTCCTGTTTTCTTTTACCCCTAAACCACCCTTTCTCATAGAGTGTGAGCATGTTTCCCCCCAGAAGAAGGACTGGGAAAAAAAACAAACCCCCAAACAGTCAAAAGATTTAGAACAAAACCCCAGCCCCCAAAAAAAGAAAAGAAAAAAGCCTAAACTGGCAAGAGGTGAAGGGTATGTAATTGCTATTCCTTCTGCAGCCCACTAAAGCTGCATGTTTTAACCATCTGAGGACAGCAGGGAATTTTCTGTTCCAAGAGAGTCAAATGTGGGGTTTGCATTTTCTTTCTTTTCAGGAGGGGTGTGGGGTGAAAGAGGTGGGCTTCATTTTCCTTGGGATTAGCTAAAGCTCCTTCCACTTTTATGTTGGCAACATGAGGTTTCATCAGCCCTCTGATCCTGCCCTGAATAAAAATATAGCATTACTGTCAAACTGCAGAGCAGAGGGCTTGAACTTAACTGGATTAAAGCACTTTTGAGGCAGCGTTCTTGGCTTCATGGAGGGAGGTGTGGGGACTCCTGTGCTCCCAAATTCAGCTCGAGCATCGGGGAGTTCTATTCGTGTTGCTGACTGAAGAGCCTCAGAATTTTCTTCTGTGATGTTTGACTTGATGCTCAGCTCTCCCCTCGCTGCAGTTCCATGTATTTATCCCTGACAATGCCCCATTGGCAGCAGGCTCCCTCACCAGTGGGGTGCACCTCCTGTTCAGCGAGATGTATGCACGAGTTCAATTGCAAATAAATGCCGCATTTGCTTATAGCTTGGTGTTTGCCTTTCCCATATGAATAAACATCCCTGGCTGCTCCTCTCTGTCCCGCACACACCCTTGAGAACACTTTCACAGCCTGTTTGCTGCCCTTGGCTCTTGGTTTGCCCTTTGGACACTTTTCTTGCCAGACTTTGCAGGTTTTTTCTGACCTCTGCTGATGGTCGAAGGTGTTGTGGTTTAATGGTGTGTTTTACAAGGAAGCAGAAGCCTCGAAGCACCTACTGCTGCCTTGTTGTGTGTTGTGCCTCCCATCTTGGTGAGCGCCTGCAAGCTTGGATGTATCCCCATATGTCCAGTAATGAGCACGGGCTAATTGCCTAGGCAGATAGAAAAATAGATAGGTAATTTGTAGCTATTTAATTTTACATTAGGTGGAGGGATGTAGGGGCAGAGGCTAATGTTGTTGGCATTTCTTTTCAGGGTTGTTAACCAGATATGCTGCCTCTGGGGCATAACAATGCCTCCCTCAGTAGAGCTCTAATACTTTTATTACATTCTTATTAATTTAGCAATGGCCTAAAGTCTGTGAGGCACCTTCCAAGGCATGATCCCTGCCCTGAGGACCTTACAGACTAATTCCAAAGCATGATACAAGCGGGGATTACTCAGTGAGGGCAAGGGCCTAATGGAGTAAGAAATGGTTTGTATTAGATAAATGGATAAGGATGAATCAGTGCAAGAGTTAATCACGTTGTTCCTCACAGGCACGTGAGGATAAAGCAGCTCCTTAGGAGATCTGGGGTGTCTTTCAAGCAGGGACCATAGCTGAAGGTGTCTCCTGTCTCCGAGATCCATATGGATGGCTACTCTGGGAAGCAACGTGCTCCATGTGCAAGAAGCTATGTGAGTAGGTGGTCTGTCAACAAAAACCTTGGCTGTAACCTCCAAAACTGGCCATGTCCTGTCCCCCAGAAACACCAACAGCTCTCACTCCACCTCCCCTCTCAGCCCTTTGGGGGCAGAGGGCTGGGGGAGGTTTTTTATTTGGAGTGAAATCATAAAGCTGTGCCTTTTTGCCACAGATTTCAGTTCTTGGGAAGCCACAAACGGATGGTCCCAAACAAAAGAGCTGTGCAGGAGGCTGGGGAGCAGGGGCTGGAAAAGGGCTTATGCTCAGGGGTGGCCAAAGGGCCCCCCCACTCCCCCCAGCACCTGTCCCCCCTGTCTGAAGCCTGTAAGCTGCCCAGCACGGCCGGAGGCTGGTGGGACAGATGGGTCTGCAACAGCTGAGGGAGCTCAGGGCAGGCAGGATGAAAGCGAGACGAGGAGCCCTCCCCTCAGAGCCTCGGCAGCGCGGGCTGGTGTGAGCCAGTGGGGAACATTTGGTGTCCATGTGGCATCTGGCAGCAGAGTTTGCTTCTCTGGCATTTCCTCTGGTGAAAGGAAGAGCAAAGCAATTCCTTTCCAAGCAGCTGCTCTGCTCTACTGTGAGGGAACAGTACCCTCCTCCTCCTCCTCCCTGCCCTGGCCCTCTGGCAGGGTGCTGCATCCCAGCCCCCTAAATTAACATCCCCAGCCCCAAGTAAGCATCATTTACACTCATTTACTCTCTCATATTTTTTTACCACTGAGAAAAGAAAACCTCTCTGCATCACTTACTTTAAGAACGAGTTGCTGTGGCAACTGGACGCTGCACTGGAAGTGCTCGGCTCTTCTTGACATCATTGTTTGACTTCAAGTTGCTGGAGCAACACATCTCTGGGAAGAACCAGTGAGACTGAGGTTTCCCTTTCTTTCTTCCTCCACATTGCTTTTCTTTGGGGCCTGAGAGCACCAGCAATGGTTTGCTCTTCACTGAAGACACACACACACTAGTAACATATGATGGGAAGATGTCAGGCAGTGTTAGAAGAAATGGGGGTAAGGTCAAGGGCTCATTACAATGGGGGAATTCCTACAAAACTGAAAAGAAGAGGGAGAGAATGAATGAGCCTTATGTGTCCCAAGATCAGAGGGTTAGAGAAGTGCCTCCAGCACACTCAGTGTCAGGCATTTACCATGTAATATTTTTGCGTTGGTGGTTCTGAGCCCCAGGTTTTCCCAAAGCAGACACGTAGCTGGGGTGACAAGCAGAGAATGTGAAATGCCATCAGATATAACTGTATAAGTCAATACCACAATGTAGCTCCTTCATTTCCTCTTAAGGAAATATTAGACTTACAGCTTCCTTCCAAAAACTTTTTCCTGCTGTCAGTGTTGTCTCTGGCTGAGGAGCAGCTGCGTAACCCATCCCAGATAACTTTCTTCTGCAGTGGGGTGCAGGAGGGCCTGTGGGACAGCTGTTTGCTTAATTATTGCTCTCTAAAAGCTGCATGTTCTCCATGGTAATTGTTCAGGGCTCTGGCTGTAGCCACACAGGGTGGTTGGTGGTGCTGCCCGTCGGGTGCACCAACGTCACCCTGTGCCAGCAGCGCAGAGGGACCATGCCCCCATCGGCACAGGGGTGTCTTGATGATGCACTGGGATTTCAAAATCCACAATACTGTCCTTTGTCAAAATGCTTACAGCCAGGAATGCTCAGCTTCATTTTCCCAGAGGGGAACTCTCCGCTGGGTTTCTGTACTGAGGTGGCTGACAACATCCAGGTCCTACCTCAGCACTTTGGGTGAACAGGCACCATGGTCCTGCACAGAGCTCTTGGTGAAATTTGGCTGGTTTTCACAGAATCCCAGACTCCTAGAATGGTTTGAGTTGGAAAGGACCTTTGAGATCATCTAGTTCCACCCCCACTGCCATGGGGTGGGAGTTTCCTCTGGGATTAGTGTTTGCAGAGCTTGAGGTGACAATAGCTACTGACTCGTAGCCTGATGCTGAATTCACAGTTCTCTAGGCCTGAGTTTTGAATTTCTCCCTGGCAGGAGGCTGAGCAGGTGTGGTGTAAAGGCCAGAGCAAGAGGGAGGCTGGAGGTGGGATGATGGATGCACTGGAATAAACTTTTGGCATTATGCACTAAATTAGTAATAAGTGAAATGTCAAAGCAAGGATTGTGTTTTGGCAAACATTTTAACCTTAAAACCTTAAACTACTGCACTTTTAGCAGGCTAAACCTTTCCTTGATTACCTGATAACACAACCATAGGATTTCAATTTGTATCACTAAATTAGGAGAGGCCTTAAGTGATGCTGTTGGATGGGCTAGGATCCACGAAATTTAAAGTGCAGTTTTTAATTGAAAGGGATTTGAATTTAAATGTTAATTTTGAAAACAAAATTTGAGAAGTAGTAATAAAAAACGTTAAATCTTTTGGTGTCAAGATAAAGGTAAATGCAACTGTCATTAAAAGCTACTTAGACTCATAAAATCATTAAGGTTGGAAAAGACCTCTAGGGTCATCAAGTCCCACTGTAAACCCAGCACTGCCAAGTCCACCCATAAACAATGTCCCTCAGTGCCACAAAATTACTTAAAAACCTGAGATTTTCTTGTTCTGAGAATTCCTGCTAATCTGGCTGTCCAGCTCATACCAGATTTCCATATATATACAAAAGTGCAAACTTTTTCACAATGAAGTTATGGTTTCAGTATTACACCCTCAATGCCCACAAAATACACAGAATTCAAATTAACAAATATACATGCCTCAAAGTCTACACAATGTCAGCCACAAGTATGCAGGCAAGAATGCTGGCTGCTAGATCTTGGAGTTAGCTATTAGTGAACATTTGTATGGTGCTCAGATAATTTGTTCTTAAATGCCACACATGTACCACATGGTTCAGATGTGGTTTGAGGAGCTATAAAATGGGATTTCAGACTGGTTCTGTCCCTGCTCTTAAAGCCATGGCTCAATTAGGGCTCAGATGCATCTCAGCTACGGGGCTGGCATCCTGAGTCAGGGATTTGTGACTAGCTGGAGTTTGTGGGAGCTGAAAGGCACGGGTGCAGCTGCTTATTAGTGAATTTGTGCACGTGCCAGTCTGCAGTGAAATGTACTTGAAATAACCTATCCTGGATGCCTCTATGAGGATGATGGCCCTGATGATTTAGCTATTTCAGTTCCAGCTTGAATTATTCATGTGTTTGAAAA
The DNA here is from genome assembly GCA_013397175.1 of Platysteira castanea. NCBI lineage: Eukaryota > Metazoa > Chordata > Aves > Passeriformes > Platysteira > Platysteira castanea. The sequence continues at coordinate 644,902 of VYXC01007095.1, read as the reverse complement.
CACTCATGAATTATTTGTGTTTTCGCTAAATATATAATTTAAAACCCCAAATCCTTCCGAAAAAATATAATATTTATTTATTTCTCACTGCTCTGATGTGCTGCCTTTACCCTGAGACAGCCCCTCAGCCTGAGGCTCATGGGGAGATGTGGAGTCAGGGCACGGTGAAGGCATCAGCATCCCTGCCGTGACCTGTGCCAACAGGGAATCAGCCCCTGTTGCAGCAAGAAGGAGGAAGACTTGTATAAAACTCAGATCTAGCCCCAGCTTGTTTTCTTTATTTCTGGTCGCTGGGTTTTGGGGAATGGCGACTATCTTGCACACATGGGTTTAGGATTTAGAGGCTGCTTTCACAAGTTGACACACCTGCGTTTAAGGTGCCCATCAGTGGATCAAAGGAACTCAATCCTCGTGATGGAAACTCCTGATCTGGTACAAATTCACCACCTGGTTGAAATGCATTCAATGGCTTTGTGGCATACCTTGATCCTGGGAACCTTTATGCCAAGTCCAGAGCTGTGTGTCAGCTTCACACTGACATAATGTGGCTGGCTAACTGAGAGCTGGAGCACATCATATCACGTGCTCAGGCTAATTCAGCAAAAATGTGTTTGTGCTTAATCCAGATCGAATCTGTCCTGCCACGAAACCTCAGAGAACAGCAGATGTGATATTAATAGATGTGGAACCACAGCCTGAGCCTCTCCCCCTCCCCAAACATCTGCAGAGAGGGGGGACAGCAGTGCTGGGAGGAGGCATCCTGCAGGGACAGCACTTCTGCTCTCGTTTAACTGTGTGAACTTCCCAGAGTTACATTAATTTTAAAGAAAGCACTTTGGCATAACTGACAAAAAAATCTTGTCCCTTCACCTCAGGGGATTTGTTTCTTTCAGGGAAAGTTTGAGTACCTGCTCTCTAATGAAGCATCTTAATACACCATGTAGTTTTTCTCTTTTTTCTTTTCCCTCACAGCTCTTTCACTGCAGTAAAACTGCTTTATCTAGCCACAGTATCAGTAGTTTTTTAACGTCTTTGAACTTCATATTATCTTAAAGATCTTGATTTCACCTGAACATGATATTGCCCTGAACTGCCCAGTGCCACTGCTGAATCCCTTGAAAAATGTCCATCTGGTTGCTTCTGAAAGACCAAGATCTGTTTTTCCCTAGTAAAAAAAGAAAACCAGCCTCAATGCCTCACAGTTTTCTGTGAGATTCCCTGGTGTTTTTTTCTCTTGCATTGACTGTACATTCCACCAGAAATCTTTCATTTTCGTGGCTTCTGTCACAAGAATTTAGATTTTCCCCCCTCCCTATTAGCTGATTAATGTGCTTTCATTTTGTCTAAAGTGTGTGTGTGAGTGTGTGTGCGTGTCCTCAACAAAAGCCTTTTCTCTCTTCATCTCTATGTTCTGGGACTGAGGCCAAGTTGTGATTGTAATAATGTAATCTCTCCTGAATACTTGAAGTGATGGGAAAAAATGAGATTTTGAAAATGAAATAGATTAATCTATACAGCTAGAGGGGGGAAATCATGCATTTTAATTAGCTCTTGAGAGTAATTTTCCTTAAAGTAGTACAAGCCAGGTGTGCAAAAGTATTCTCCTGCCTTAAGAGTCTTGTTTCTCCTTCTGGAGTCCTTGGAAAAGATGGTGACAAGTGACAAGTTCATTTGGAATGCTTCTGTTGAAGGGGTTGAACATAAGGTAACTTGATGGGACCTGATTTTTTAGAGGTTGCACTTAAGGATCTATCTGAAAATCAAGCTCTTCTCCCCCTAAAAATGCCTCAAGCCCTGAAGCAGCTGCTCACTTCAGCTTGCAGGAAGACTCTGGTTTTTTTGTGTGCTCGTGCACACGGGGGAACGGTGATTTATCAAGTTGTTTTATTTAACTTTTGTTCAGGATGAGATCATTCCCTAAAAGGTGTTCACGGTTTATTCCCTTGCTGGCTGGGGCTGCTGGCTGTTCTGCAGGCAGGAGGGCAGGGAAAGAGGGTGTTTTTCCTGAGGCAGGGGCCCAGGGCTGTATTGGAGGAGAAAAGCTGACCTGCTGTAACTCACCAGGTACCTGCTCCTGCTCTGCCTGCTAGGGAAATGAAAATCTCTTGTCCATGGCGTGGTGACTGAGCCCGTCCTCACAGCGTGGGCTGGGAGGACACCCAGACCGTGGCTGGTGAACACTTTCTATGCAGCCAACATACTCCAGTGACTTTTGATTGTCAGCCAGTGCTCCTCATAACCCTTCGTTGTGAAGCCACCTTAAATATTCACTCTAATTTCCTTTTTTGTTAATGGTGAAGGAGCAGTTTTCTGATGGTACAGCAAATAAAATGTCGTGACTAGGGCTGGAGAAGTGTTTGATTCATTGATGAAGATGTTTATTCACAGAACCATGGAATGGTTTGGTTTGGAAGAGACTTTAAAGATCACCCAGTTCCAACCCCGCTGCCATGGGCAGGGCCAACCTCCACTAGACCAGGTTGCTCAAAGCCCCATCCAACCTGGCCTTGAACATTTCCAGGGCTGAGACAGTTTGGGTAATTTTTGGCTGATTGAGTCTGGTGTTTTTCCCAGAACCACCCCCACTTCTCCTGTTCCAGCTGCATAACAAAAATCTCCCATCCTGGAGTGCTAACAAGCTCCTCAACCTCCTCTTTCAGCCCTGGTCTACAACCAGCTGCAAGGAACACATGATTTTAGAGAATGTGCTGTTTTACCTCAGTCTGAGTTTTATATCCCAGCCAGGCATACTGAAATTTTTCAAACTTCCTTTTCAATCAGTCACTTTGGCATCGTAATGGCTTGGGTTGCTCTTTTCTTAAGTCTGTTTTAATTCTTTACCTTTGTATTTTAGCAGCAAGTTGCCTTGAATTTACAGTTCCTGTTGAATTCCTCTATGAATAGCACCTAGGTTTCCTACTCTGCAGCTGCAAACAAGGTTTAAAAGCTTTTGGGATTTCTTGGCAGCTAATAACTCCCAGACTCCAGCATAGTTCATTTTCAAAATGTTTCTCATGCTTCAATCTGGACAACGTTATGCAGGTCAGGGAATCCTGTCAGACTGGGGGCCAGGGGAGGATGTTCCATCAAAAGCTTTTTTGGCAAATTGAAAAAAAAAAAAAAAAAAAGGCCAAAAGGACCTTTAGGAATACTGCTTAATATCCTTTCCATCCAAAATAGGAAAAGCACCTGTAACTGATGCCAAGCACAGGACAAAATAAATAAAAAAAGAATCCCCAAGCAAAGACCTCCAACTGGAAATATTTCCTGAATGATCTCACTGAGAATCCCGTAAGTGGCTGGGTCAGTTTTCGGGAAAAGGGAACACGGGCTTGAGCTCCATACTGAAAGACAAGAAAAAGCTTCAGGAAAAAAAAGAATGAGCCAAACCCAGATGCAAGCTGTCAGAGGTGCTGGGATTTTTTTCGTTCCTGATTGGGACCTTTTGACATTTGCACAGAAAATGTCACAGGAATACATCAAGACTTGAGGTGAGGAAACAGGTTTAAAAACTGACACAAAATGATGCTTGTAGCTTTCAGCTTGTGCCCACCCTGGTAGAGAGGCAGAGCTGAGCAGGGACAGAGCTTGAAGGGTGAACAGTGCCTTTAGAGACCTGTATCAGTGCAGGAGGGATGTGGCAGGTGATGGGTTGAGCAGCAGAGGACTTGCTTAGTGTCACCTCGGACTCGAGCAGCTCATTCAGCTGTGCTGTGTGGTAAATGTGGATAGCTTTGGTGACAGAACACTTCTAGGCTCGTGCCCTCAGCTAAATTTCAGGCTCCTCATTATTACAGACTGGCACTTTTAGCAAGAACACCGAGCTCATCACCAAGCTGGGGTTTGTCCTTAACTCTGAGCGGATCTTTGCTTGCGTCTGACCTAGAGCCAGATACTGTCTCTCCTTTTTAATGATGTGTCTGCAATTAGTATTTATTTTAGATTTAATCAGTCAGTGCCTGTCAGCTAAAACCTCAATAATTATAATCTTGCTGTCAGGGAGGAAGGAAATTAAACCTCAGGAGGTCACATCAAGACTGTGAGTCTGCTCTCAGTGTATTGGGGATCTTGGGCAGGACTGAGTGTATTTAGGGGCATGACCCAGAGGAAAATGCACAAGGTTTTTTTCTGTATATTTGGGCCAAACTGGGGCACTAAGACACATTTGGATGGGTATTTTCACTTAGCAAAAACACCTGCTCAGAGCTGGATTTCACTTTTCAGAATTTTTGTGACTCATGCTCAGTTTTGCTGAGCTCAGTATCCCCCCAAAGAAGTTAAACTGGATGTATCCTGAGACACAAAGTCCACCAGTCTTTGCTTCCAGCTGCACTGGAAATGTTGCAAGGCATTTTCTTTTAGAGGTTAAGAAATATAAGTCGACTGGATCATACAGATCAGATGCTTTCAACCTGTAAATTACAAATGAATAAGAGAGGCCTCCCTCCTATTTTAACTGCCAGGAAAAAGAATCCTGAAATCTTTCTTTTCCATTGCAACATAGACTCGTGAGATAGAAGAGCCTGAGACCTGCCAAAGTAAATCCTCATTGAGAGCCTGCTTGGAGCTTTAGAAAAGACTCGAAGAACTTATCTGAGTTGAATTAGTTTGCCTAATCCTAGTGATAATTTGGCTGGAGGTGTTCACTCCCCTCAGATACGCTGCAGGCTGCATGCTGTGGTACTGAGGCACAGATTTCATGGGAACAGAGTCTCAGGGAACTTCCACACCACCCTGTGAACACCTTCAGTTCGCCAGACTGGTGCACTTCATCAAAGTGGACTTTTCTGTCACAATATGATTGCTGGATGGGAGGTACAAGCCTGCAACTGCAGGTCTGCTTAGAAGGAGAAGTAACGCATGTGCCATATGGTAGAAATTGATGTCTGGTAATAGATGTTTCATATATTCCAAGAACAACATTTGCTCCAAATGAAAATTCGTACTCTTTAACTCTTTTTTAACCTACAGCTTGCTTTTAAAGTTGAGCTTTCTGCTCAACTTAAGGTTCGGCTTTCTCTGAGACTCCACAGCATCCATAACAAGTACTACACCCTTCCTCCACAAATACTCTCTGTGGGCTCAGCTTCACATGTCCCTTCATCCCTGGTGCCCTGCTGGGAGGGCTGTGCAGTGCTGACAGCTTTTAATGAGCTGCAGAAACCCAGGGCAGAGAGGGTTGCTTTCCACAGGGGAGGGCAAGCTTATCTCTTAATTTCCAATCTCAAAAATACTCTGGGGGTCCTGGGAGATGAAGGGCCTGTGTGTGTAAATGTAAAAGATAATTACAGCAGTGTTTCTGGCAAGTGAAGATGATGGAAACACCATGACAGAACCATCCCTTAGCAAAGGTCTGGTTGGAGAGGGCATTTCTGTCCCAGGCTCAGTGTGCCCCAGGACTGTGCCCATCTCACTGAATGCTTATTTAGGAGAAACAGAGTGAAGAGGCTCCAGCATTACTGAATAGCTGAGTATTTTAGTGCATTTGGAGTTTCATGGTTTGATGCTTTGTTTAAAAAGTATCTATTTTTAATAAATTTTAGTATTTACTTGTAAAACAATAAATTACTTATTGGGGTCCAAAGGAAACAAAAATTACTAAACAATTGGTAAGTCTCAGAGTAAGGCTGAATCTTATTTTCAGGAGAGATGTGATCGTTAAGTACTTCATAAGAATGACCTTGATAAATTCTCTCTGCATAATTTAAACCTGACTAGGTTCAGCAATAGCAATGCTTCACTCTTTTTGGGTATCTTTAGTAAAAATCACCTCTAAATCATCCTTTAGGAACAAATGTGGAAATGCAGTAATGTCTGGGGTGGAGGATCAACAGCGTTCGAGCAATACTGGCACTGCTCAGCACTGAACTTTCCCGGACTGGAAATTACCAAAATACCATATTTCTCTGAAGCTTTTAGGGGCACGCAAGGTACCAGGGTAAGCTCAGTGGGTTTAGGAATAACCATGCAAGCCCTGACTGTAGGACTGACTGGGGTCTCCTCAGAACTTCATACAGTGTTTTAGCAAGGGGAGAGTATTCCCCACTGCCCCCTGACCTCTCCAAGCTTGTCCAGGAGAAAAGGGCATCTACCAAACCCTCATCCGAGGATCTGTAGGATACTCGGAGATATGGATATCTTCAAAAACAGCTGGGTTCTGGGTATGTGATAGGCAAGCAGAGGTCTCCACCTTGGCAAAACAGTCCTTCAGCTGCTCCACACATGATATTAAACACATCTAATATAACACATAAAATACAAAATAATTACATATATGGTATGTGTTTGTCCTGGACACAGTTATACTTTTCTCCCTGGCACGTTTCCTTTTCTTTCTCCCTATACATGACTCTGATCAAGCCATGCAACTTGAAGTGCATTTGTGTGGGTCTTGTGAGGCCTTTTAATTCCAGTGGGGCGAGGGACCACGTGGTTCAGACTGCCATCAAATAGAGCAGCAGAAGTTGTATCTGGTGAAGTCCAGGGGGTCACATCATCGGTTCAAAATGAGGGAACAAAAACAGAGCAGAGAACTGCAGCCAATGTGCTGGGAAAGACTCCAAGAAGAGAGCAAAGCTGCCTTTTTGCATGGACAAGACATGTTAACTGGACAATGGGGTGAAGAAACACCAGGAAACAGAGACCTTTGTTTGCAGAGACAGACTTTACCCTTTCTGCTGGACTGGCACCTGTCTGTTTCGGCTGGTGCCAAGAGAAGGTGCAGGGCAAGTGCTGGGCTTCTGTGACAACCTTGAAGCCTGTAACTACTATGTACTTTATGACACAGAGATCACATATGGCAACAGAGGGAGGTTTTCAAGTCTCCGTTTCCATCATTTACTGAAACTCTGGCTGCAGCAAAGAGAACAGAGTCCTGGGCCTCTTCCCATGTCTGGATGTTTTGCTGGAACAATATTTGTGATGCATAGACCCAGTTTTTTCCCCAGGTATGAGGGGGAAGAGAAACTTAAGGAGAGATGAGACTGCTGGTAGGAAGGAGAAAGCCTGCATACATTTTGCTTCATGATCATTCAAGCAGCCCACACTTCTACAGGCTATAGGTGTTTGCTTCTCAATTTTAATGAGAAAAAGTTGCCTAGAATGATGGATGACCTCCTTTAGTGGAAGAATGCTTTGTTTAACTGGTAGTCATAAACTCATATCTAAATCTCCAGCAAATGGAAAGGCACTTTCATCTGCCTGAAGAAGATGATGTTGGTTTAAGTATTTTTTTTTCTGACTGTACCCTATCAATATAAAATCTCTGCAGAGAAGGAGGCTGTGAAGAGAGTTGCTTGTGCTGAAATACAGTTCCGTGGGAGATACTTCACGTTCTCCTGAAGCTAGATAGGATTACCATCCAGAAGCGAGGCAGCTGCTGGAAAATACCCACCCCTCAAAACACCAGTTGGTGTGTCCTTCTGCAATCACTCTCTGATTTCCACATTGACTTAACCAGTCAGTCCAGTCAGTGCTGGCAGGCTGCATTTTCCTGTCACTTTTCTCAGCCTGGGATGCGATGAGTATCTGCCTGACAGTGGCACAGGGAAGAGGAGGCTCCAGGACTGACGGCCTGCAGATGCACAGATAAAGATGAGAGGACATCTGGTCCCATCCGCAGCCTGTGAGACAGGCTCTTGGCAGAGGTTTCTGAAGTGGCTTGAAGTGGGGAGGAGGGAGGGGCTGCTGGGGATCATACGCCCTTCTTCTTTTGAAAACGCAGGAGGGTCCTGGGGAGAGGGCTGGGTGGGAGAAGCTGCCAGATGTGAAGGGATGCTCAGCCAAAGGAAAACTTCCAAAGGCTGAACCTGATCTTCAGGCGTGCAGGGGTGTTCCCATGCAAAGCTTTTTAGACTGGTCTCTCTTCTCAGCATTGCTCCCAATCAGAATTACTTTCAGGCTAGCTGTACCCTCAGCCCCCACAACTCGCACGTATCAACCAAAGATATACAAGTTTTGGCTTTTTTTCAGGTTCTTGTCATTAAAAGAAAGAATAATCTCAAATAAGTGCAATCTGTGATCAACCTGTAAAGACACTTCAAGGTTGTGCTGTCTGATAAGCACAAATAGAGATTGACAATCTAAAATTCAAGTATCCCCCTGAAGCCCCCCAACTCAGAAGTACAACTATCTCCCGCACACAGAATCACCTACGGTCAAATTCTCTGCTGGTGTAAACTGGCAGAAATCCATTAACTTCTCCCATAAATCAATTTAATTAAAAGTGTCTTCTGATGTGTCTTTGTTTAGCAATAATGTTAATTTGAGAAGGTGTGATGGCAAAAAAACAAATCCCTTTACTTTCCCTCCAACCCTCTGGCTCAATTTTGTTTGTAAAGAAAATATTTATTTTTTAAAACTGGAACAATAAATGTACTGTTCGAAAGGAGTCTTTTGTTCTGCCAATACATTCACTCAGAAGAAGCTTATCTGAGGTTGTGTATTGGAGAGGGAGGAGAGAAAGGGCCAATTAAAGAATATAATTTGCCCATATACGTAGGGACAATAAGTTCACCTGATAAAATCAGACCACCCTCCCTGCAAAACTATACCTGAAGCATAAAAAAATTAGTACTTTTTGAACTTCTGAAATGCTGTGATTCATTTAAGAACTTTTTTCTTTTATCTTTCCTACAAATCTGACTATTCCACTGGGACTATCCCATTAGGCTCAATTCAGCAAAATGCTCCCGAGCTTAAATTCACCAGCAAATCACTTAAACACATGCTTAACTTTAGGCAGAAGCTTAAGTCTCAGGCATTCAAACCATTCATGTGTGATTTATTCCTGTCCTTTTGGAGAGCAGAAGGAATGTAACTTGGCCAATCCACAGCCGATAAGGAGGCAAAACCAAAGTGACAGACCGAGGTGCTGGGAAATATTTGCTTGGCTCTGAACTTGTGTATTGGCTGGAACGAGTTCAGATGTTTCCTTGAACTCTGTAGGGAATCCTCATGGGTTTTTTCCTGCTTTTCACATGGGTTTTAGACAACACGAGGGCTCCTAAGCCCCAGGTGCTCTTGCTCAGCACTTGACAGCATGTAACACTTCAGGACCGCTTTGGGAAAAAAACTGGGACAGATGGCCAGCCTGCAGGATTGCTACGGTTGTCAAGGGTCAGCTCTCAAGCAGTCTTCAGTGTATCTGTGATTTTAGATTACTTAAACTGTATGGAACATGTGTCATGAGCATTTTCTCACGTTTGTGTCCTGTGGGCTCTCCCAAAACCCTGAGATGTCAGGTGTCACTATGCCAGCCTCATTTGTCATGCACCAAGACAGTCCCAAAACCAGGTCGTGCTGGAGACTGTCACCACAGTCATTCTTTTAAGCACCCTTGTGATTGTCTCGTTTCCTCTGGTGAAGGAGCCATCCAGGCTGTGCCCCCAGGTACCAGGTTAAAGCACTCGTGCCTCTGCAGCCAAATGACACATGATGTTTGCACTACGCTTTCTTCTGGTTTTAGCCCACCTCATCTCTCTCACCAGGGAGGAGCTGTGTCTCAGCCTGCCTGTCTCTGCGGAGGATCCCACAGGTTCCCAGCCCACCATGCAGGCAGATGCTGTAACCAGTGGGATAATCCAGTAGTTTCCAGCAAGAAAGTCCTGGAGTCCTGGGGACTAAAGGAGGAACTTGGGGGAAAACCCAGACATTGATTATACACCTTGTTCAGGAGACTAAAGATGTAGTGAGCTAATGCGAGGGTTTTCTCAGAAGTACAGGAGCATTCAGCTCCCCCGTGGCTGACTTTGGTGGATGGGCTCCAGTCCCACCTCACAGCTCATCACCTCCTGTCTCTGCTCCCGAGGAGATAAGGGCTACGTGCTCCTTGATCTTCACTTCTGCATACGAGGGTGCAGTTCTTCAGGCGTGAAAAAGAAGCCTCTGTCAGTGCTGCTACAGTGAGACCATCCACTGAAACCATATTGGCTTTATTAAAGCCGTTTTTATCGGAGGTTTCCCCACATTTTGCTGGATGTGTTGAGCTCATGAGACCTGTTCACTTCCTGAGATGTTTATAGGCTTTAATAAAGACAATTTTGTCCTTTGAGGGCAGGGATTTAAATTTTAGCCTGTATTAACTGAGGAGATACTGGGGGATAAACCAATATTTCTTACATAGAAGCCTTATTTAATTTGATCCAAAGCACCTTATTTTACAGAGTTAAACATTACTGCTGGAAATAATTTCAAATTTGCACAATATAGAATCCGAAGAATAGTTCTGAATTGAGCTTAAAACTTGTGTGTCCTTTTGGGGACTGAAAGAGGGAAAAGAATCAGAAAGGGATAAAAGAGAAAAGACTGCGGGAGCTAAAATAAAGAAAGACAATCCCTTCATCACCTGAATAAAACCCACTAAGTGTTGAAATGAGGTCGAAAGATATTCGTTAAGACTGTGAAGTAGAAAGGCAGCAATTATTTCTTTGGAAAGTCTCTCTTAAGGACTTAAGCAGAAACCTGAAGGGGGCTGCCTCCAGCTAGAAGGAATTGCTCCTGGCTTTACCCGGAGTGAGGGAAAGAAAGGAAGCAATTACCCACTGAACAATGGCGCATTAAGACGCTCCTTTCTGTTTTCAAACCCAAGCTCCCTCCCCAGTGTGATTTCCAGCTGGGAGAGAGGAGGAGAGGGCCCCGTGGGAGGCAGCAGCTGCAGGCAGGGAGCTCCTCTCTGCTGGCTGGGACAGCCCCGATGGCCAGGCAGGAGATGGGAGATGGAAATCCGTGTGACTTCTGAGGATGCTCACTCCTCCAGGGATGGGTAGCTGGAATAGGGTTATCCTGTGGACCCAGTTTTGGAAAGCCTTTCTTCATTCATCAGGTTGTACCAGGGGAGGTTTAGATTGGAAATTAGGAAAAGGTTATTCACAGGAAGGGCTGTCAAACACTGGAACAGCATACCCAGGGAAGTAGTGGAATCACCATCCCTGCAGGGACCTAAAAGATGTCTAGATGTGGCACTTGGGGACGTGGTTTAGTGGTGGGCTTGGCTGTGCTGGGTTGGTGGTTGGAGTTGATGCTCTTACAGGTTTTTCCAGCCTAAATGATTCCCTAATTCCTGTTCCTCTCTGCACTGTCTCCTCCTCACTCACTGACTCCCTCAGCTGTCCTCCATAGCCAAAACTCATCCCTCTGCTCCTCTGGAAGCTAGAAGGAGTTGGGGAGGATTAGTCAAACATGGAAAAGTGGAATAAAGTGGAAATCCTGAGTGCATTTAGAAAAAACACCACTTTTTAAAACTAGAACCCATTGCAGTCCCCCTCTCAAACCTGCCTTGCCATCAGAGCATACTGCAGAGCTTCTTGCATGCAGCAGAAAATTTCTGGGGCTTAAGGCTACAGCGAGATCCCTGGTGGGGTGAAATAAATCAGCAGCACACACGGCCCAGGGTGAAGGGCAGAGAAGGTCTTGGAGACAGGAGGTCCTTGCAGCCTTCACCACCCTTCCAGGTCAGGAGGTGGAAGGAGGGACTGCTTTGTTCACCACCCACCTGGGAGCACTAAGGGAGTTTCAGCACAAACAGACACAGACAGACACACACACACATTCTCTTGATGGCTGTGCTGCACCTTGGCCTTCCAGGAGCAGGGGGTTCACCCACCTCCATTATTCCCCAGCGCTTGGCTGTGCAGGCGCAACCCATGGCACCCGTGTGTCAGGCTGAGTACAGGGAACAGCTGGAGCCTGCTCTGTTTTATGAGGTCTGGAAAGCTCTTGTAGGTGCTGGCAGCCTCTCTGCCCCTCCTCTCCCACTCCAGCCACATCTCCCCCTCCTCCCACAGCCAGGCACCCAGCCTTGGCCTCTGGCCCCAGGGCTGTGCACAGCTGGACAATATTTTTGGGCTGCTTGAAACAGTCGATTCCCACTGCCTTTCTCAGCCAGCCTCATTGCTCTCTATGTATGACCTTAAACCCTTCTTCCTGTTCTTCCTCCTGCTGCCTTTTTCCTACACTTTGCCTTCTCTGACCTGTTTCTGCACTTTTCCTCTCCCCGTCCTTTTGCAGTTAGGTCAGAGGGATGCTTTCCTATCTCTGGGACACTTATTTCTAGCTGTCATCTGTGGGTAGTGTTCTACCTCTTTCCTCATGATTCTGTTACCAGATCTGTATTTCTGTCAAGGTTGTATGAAGGCATTTCTGCAGCCACAGGCTGGCCTGAGTGACTGGATGGGTTTGCTTATCCATGTGGAAACCACCCCAATGCCTTGGTGGTCTGTGTGCACCCTCCGCTCCTGCCAGGCTGCTGCAAGCTGCTGCCTTGTTCATGTGTGTGCTGCCTAGCATGTGTTGGAGGGTGTTTTTCCCCTTTCATTCTTCTCTGGATAGAGCTGACTTCAAAGGGATTTTGTTCTTCATATCTGCAGGTCAAAACACTTGAGAAAATGATGCGAGCAGGGCTGATCCCTGCAATGTCTGTGGGTCAGGAGGTCAGCAAGGAGACTGGTTTTGTTCCCTGGTCAAAGGGAACTTGTTGCAGTCCCTCTTGGGGTGGTCTCTGCAGGAAGAGTGATAATGGGAAAACCAGCCAAGGCAGGGCTGCAGTGCCCCCAGGGGCTTCAGTGTTCATCCAAGCTAGAAGAACGTGATGGATGAAATGTGGATTTTGAGCTCATCTAACAAAGTGACCTTGATGCTCTAGTGGAAGGTGTCTCTGCCCATGGCAGAAGGGTTGAAATGAGATGATCTTTAGGGTCACTTTAAACCAAAACCCTTCTATGATTCCGTGATTCTAGGCAACAACCTGGATATTGGCATGGATGCAGCCACTGCTCAGCATCAGTGTTGCAGGTCCCTGATGTTTTCATGTCCTTTATGGCAAAAGTCAATTCGTCCCTGTGGAACAATGGCCCAGACCTGCTCTTGAGTCCCATGAGCTGATTTCTCCTCCATTCATGCTGTGAAGCCTGAAGCTTGCGCTGTTTGTCACCTGAGCCCTGCTTTGGGGTTTATTGGTGGAGAGGATCTGAAGACAGTCAGGAGTTTGGGTCAGTCTGGGGAGGGTGAGAGCAGGTCACAGGTGAACCTACCCACAGGTGGCTGCTCTCTGTTGTCTGTTGGGAAGGGTGATTGTAAATAACTAAAGTCACAGAGCTCAGGTGTTGAGCTGATGCCCCTGCTCAGAGACGACAAATACCCACCTAGCCCCCGGGAGGCTGGTTTGTCTGCTGGCTGGTGGGATCTGCAAATTATGGTTCATCCTCCAGCACTTCACCGAGGTAGGCTTGTGCTATGGTCTTGCTAATAGGTCTTTTTTGTTCACTTGGGGACAGGGCTGTTGCTCTGTTCTGTCTCAGCCCTGTCCTGCTCTTAGCTGGGAGTGAGCAGTAGAGCTTGTGTGCAGCCGTGCGTGGCTCCTCTCTGCAAGCTCCTCTGCCTGGCAATCCATAATCCTGATAAAGCCCCATCTGGGCTGGAAGTGTGTGAATATCCAACATGACAGCACCTCAAATTCCTTCTTTATGCTTATTAATAACAAGCTGTAAAAATAGCAGTCAGACAAGATGAGATCATAAGGCTGATCGTGGGATGCCATATGCTGTCTGTTTTACTGAGGGAGACACACAGAGGAGACCTGTGCTCTCTCGCCAGAGCAGGGTGAGGCTGGGGGGCAGCAAGGGGTATATGGCCTCTGTCCTTTTTAGGATAAACCATGGGAACAGAGAGGCACTGCTGGAAACTGCTGAAAATCTCTGAGTCTGAGGAGCAGCAGGTCTGTGGACAGGACAACTATTTCATGCGTGTGTGGTGGCTTTGTCTGGTTGTGACTCCAGCTACTCTGTCCTGACCACATATCTCTGTTCCTTTGAGGTGGTGATACCTTAACAGAAACCAAAGATTTTTCTTTCTTTTTTTAATTTTTTTATTCGTTTACTGTAAAGTTAAGATTTGAAAAAATGCAGGGAGAAAACGCTGGGCCCATTTATGTTTGTACATGCTTCAAAAAGATGATGTCGATCTTGGCCAGCTGTGGGATAGCAACATTTTTCTATGCTTAAAAGAATGATATTGCCATCACCTAGCAGTGTCCTATTTGTCTTTCCTAATCCTCTGGCTGAGAAGTGTTAGTGTAGATTAGGGCTCTTCAAACTTTGATAGCTCATGGACAACAGGGCTGTGTTAGTGAAGTGTGAAGGGCAAGAACCTGCTCCCTGCTGACCCAGGCCAGGGTGCTGTGATTTCTTTTGCCCAGGAGATTTGCCTGTGTTACACCTGGGCTGTGGTTCATGGAAAACTGCAGAAACAAACTTTGTGAATCCTTCCTCTGTTTAAGGAATTCATTTTCTAGCTCGGGGTGTTGCTGCCTTGGTAACGCCCCAGGCTGTGGAGCTGCATTTTCTGCAGACCCTTGTGCTGGTGCATCGCTGCCTTGCCGAAGGGGCTGTTTTGAGAGAGGGAGGTGACTCTAATACCCAAACCAGCCCCTTGCTCCTCCGTCCTCAACGAGGCTCAGGTGCCGATTAAACCTTGCACAACCGAGAGCAAGCGGGACCTTCACTAACACCCCTTCCCAAGGCCGCAGGTTCTGCTGTCCCAGGATGCGTGCATGAGTCATTGTCTGGAAATCCAGGTGGCCAGATGTCCGCCAGATACCGCCGGGCTCCTCCAGAAGGGGCCGAGGAGCCGAGGCCGCTGCTGGCTCCCCTGCCTCGCGGCCTGCGGAGGTGCGGCGCAGGTGAGGGCCCGCCGGGCCCGCGGCGCTGGGGCAGGCAGCCAGCGCTTGTGGGGCCGGCCCCGGGGAGCGTCTGCGGCAGCTGGGCCCAGCTCTGCCCCCCAGCTCTGCCTCCCACCCTGCTGGGAGGGAGGCAGGGACGGGGCTGTTGTCACAGCTGCCCCGCAGCACTCGCGCTCCAGCTGCTTTTGGCCGCCGCGCTGGTGGCTTGCAGGGAGCAGAACCAGGGACCCCTGCAGGCCCCCGCTCCAGACAGCTGGGGAAAGGCCCCTTCGGGTTTTTCTGGTGCCAAAGGCTTTTATTTCTGAGCACGGCATTAATCTGAGGGCTCTGCCTCTCCCTGTTCCCCTCCGGCCCGTGGGCTGCAGGCTCCGTGCAAAGCACAAGCCGACAATGTCGCTGCAGAGTTTGTGTCTGGATTTTCTGGAGGGAGGCAGAGTCCTGCCCTGGGCTCTGGGTAGGGTTGACTTTGCAATCAAGATGGTATTCTTTATAAAAAAAAAAAAAAGAAGAGTTCTTTTTTTTTCATGATTTTTTCAAATTGTTGAGAAGCCTGGTGGCAATACAAAATGAGGACATTATATTGCTTTTAGACGGTGACACATGAGCTTTTGATGAAAAATCAATACAATAACTAGTGTTGAACTTAATAAACTCTTTAAAAAGCTGTGAAACACCAGGGAGTCCTCTTTTAAGGAAGATCATTGTCTTTCCAGAAGGAAAAGCAGATTTCTGAGGAAAAAGTGTGGCTAGATCTAGCTGGTAACTTGTCAGCCATGAGTAGTGATCTCTCTCCTTGCCTCAGATCCACCTTCAGCCTTCCCCACAGCCCTGGGCTGAGCTGTACCATCAGTGTACAACCACATTCCATCAGCTTTTGTAGGTCAGGCAATTCTCTTCCTTCTTGAAGACGTAAAATCAGCCAAAGCCCTCAAATTCTGTTGTTGTAAGGAACAGGGCACTGTGCAAGAAGCAGCTCTTCTTAAGGGCAGCTCCACCTCATCAGTGCAGTTATTCCATGGGCACATTGTTCCCATCTGTGCCCACCTTGGGGGATGTATGGATTAGGGCTCCATAAAGCACTGCCATGCTCCAGGAGCAGGGCAGAAACCCCCTTTTTGTATCTGTCCCTGAAGCAATCTTGCTGGAAGGTGAATCAGGGCAATGGCTCTGCAGGAGCCTGTTGTAATTGCCAGATTTAGGATGTTGGGCTCTGAATAAATCTTAGCTTTTACTTTGCTGGGCTAATTCAGGCTTGAAAACTGAAGTGACAGCTTATAGCCAGTCTTTTCAGTTTGGCTTGTCCGAGATTGTGCATGTGTGTTATGTGGCTAAATGCAAATAAGCTGCTCCCAGAAAACACAGTCACAAGTGCTAAACTTATTATCCGCATGGGCTGATGGTGTGAGCGACTGGAGAGCACATAAATTACCTTTTTTCTGCTCAGAGTGAAAGTGATACTGGTGCTGTAGTCCCTGACAGTAAGGAATGACTCTTTCTGGTTGGACAGGTTTGATTGGCCGCTAATTTACTCTTCCTCCTCTCATAATTCAGGACAGCTTTCTTGATGCGCTCTGCCAGCTCTCCCCAATTTGCTGCTAGGAGGATTTTCATGCAAGTGAATTGTGGATTCCAGTTAAAACATGTACGGAGCACGCTCCTGCTTGATGGCTCTGTGCTTAGATGTCGCAGGAAGAGACAGTGTTTTGTATAACTGCAAGAAAAATACCATGTTCTAATTAGTGTAATTTATAGTCGCTTGCAGGCTAAAACAACAGCTGATGAGTCATGGAAGTTCCTTCTTCTGACACTTGCTGAAAGAAATGTTATTTTAGCTCCCATGATTTTGGGGGAAGGGGGAGGAACAGGGTGTGGAGGATCTGAAATGCCTCACCCCCTCTCCAGCACCTACATCCTGAAAAGTGTTTCCTGTTTGAAGCTTTCTGGGGTGGTTGCTGTGCACTGAGGGAACACTGATTACGGCCATGTCTAATTATCAGTCATGGTGGATCCCAGTTTGGGTGCCTGTGTCTGAACTGGAGCTCCTGAGCCCCCTAGGGTTGCTGGGACAGGAGGCTTCAGTAGGTGCAGTAGTGTCAGTGTTGAATTTATAGCTGAGCAGGCAGAAGGATGAACACTCAAGTCCCCTGTGCTCTACCTGGCCACCGGTGTGTTGTGAACATGCTCACTGTGGGCAGATGAGAGCTGAGTGAAAGGTGGGACTTTCAATTCCATTTTCAAGGATGGTCTTGCTACTGCATTTCAACCTTGTCCTACGCCTCTGGCCCAAGACTTTGTTCAAACTGGTCTCTGCGAAGGTGAGTCACTTGGATAAAAGCAAAGTTTTACTCCAGGTTGGTTTTTCCACCCTGAACTTGTCACTGATGATTGGGTGAACTGAGATAAGCAGCTCAGGACCTGCCTGTGAGCTGCAGGAGTGACAGGCACAGGGGTGGGGACCCTCCCACCCTGTCCTGGGGACTGTCCCTGGCCGTGTAAGCCTGGCTCCGACCATGAGAGGTCAGCAGTGGACCTGCCCAGCAGCCAGCTGCCCTCCTCGGAGCAGGCATAGCAAAGCCCCCTCCATTCAGGTACAGGGGATGCCATATGGGTATTTTGCTCAGCATGTGCTGTCCAGGCATGTGTTTGGAGTGGTTAGTGACATAAAATAAGCTCCCTGGGACAGTGGTGTCTGTAACAAGCTGTGTCAAGGGTTTTGCCCACAGCAAAGCTAAAGATTTCTTCACTGAACATTTCTTTCTTGTCCTGGTGGTTTTTTTGTTTGGCCACCATGAGATTCTGGCATTCTTTGGTTTTTACTGTTGGAAGACAGATTATTCTCCAAGAATAGGTAAATTGTGACCATCTTGCACGCTTGTCGATGAACTTCAACAGTTTATGGAGGCTTTTGGAGGAAAAAAACAATTCTACAAATCTGAATCTTTGGGTAAAAATGAAGTTGCAGAGCGTTCACCCAATGACATGTCAGTTATGGAGAGTCCTCAGACAGCAAATGAAGTGGCCATTGCCTGGCTCTGCTGAAAGTGTGCCAAGGACTATGTTGGACCACAGACCTCATGCTCCTAGAAGTGTTACTTCAAGTTCTGGTTTACTGCATGATTTTGGAGAATTTCCTCAAAATTCTATGTGCTCATGGCAGAAGAATCATCGCTGTTTTGGCTTTGACAGACAGTGGAAGTGTGCACCTGGGAGTGGAGAGTCAGTGTTCAGCAAACACTGAGGCAGAGATAGCTCTGTGGAAGTGGTCAGGACTGAGTCTGGTGTTATGTGAGAATGAGAAAAATGAGAATCTTTAAGGAAAAGGAATCTAATAGGGGTAAGAGGGGGCCACAAAAAACCCTCCCCAAGAAACTTGCTAGAACTTTGTAGGGTTTTTGGTGATCTCTGTGTAACTTGGTTCATCTGGAGCAATGTGTGACCTTTGTTATGCAGGTTTATCAAGGTCAGTAATAATAAAAAAAAGGCAGGAAGAATACTGCATTGTATCCATGTCCAAATGCTCTGTGCTTGTGTAAAAACCCAGAGTAACTCCTGAGGCAAGTGATGATCTCAGCTGAGTGGTGCCAGATAACAGGATTTCTGGCAGACAGACACAGTTCTAAGGTGCTTTTTCCAGGTATTTTTATGACTGTTCATGAGATGGTATTTAATCCGTTACTGATATTTGCAGCATTACTTTAGAAAAACAGTGGAGGAGCTATTTCCAGAGGAGCTAATTTCTCAGGAGAAAAATTCTTTCTTAAGGACTGCACTTAACCTGAAAACTTCAAATCCCCAGGTAAATTTGTCAAGCTACTGGTTTTAAAAATACATTGTTTCAAACAGATTTTGGGTGAAAGGATCTCTCAAGTGAGTAGCACTCAATTAAACTTAATCTGTATCTCCTCTTTCCTGATGTATTCAGTCTTAGTTTATCTTTTTTCTTCTATCTTTGTAGCAAGAGGCTTAAAATCCTATTTTCAGGTATTTGTGCTCAAGTTTTAAGTGTTGTGACAAAACCAGATACATTTTAAAGCAACATCTTCAATGTTTTTTCTTTTTTTGGGGGGGGAGAGATGCTACTCTCAAACATGACTAATGAAAGTTTGCAAATGCCTTGTAGCTCTTCCTTTCTTGGTCTTACTCCACCCTTCAGCCTCTTCTTTTCTTCCTCTCACCAGTCACTGCTGTGTGAAATGTCTCAGCCCCTCCAGAGCACCAAGCTGGCATCTGAATAGTCCCAGAGAGAACAACTGATTTTGTTGTTCTGGTGAAATCTGTTTGATTTTCCCAGAAAAACAGGAACATAAGCAGAGATTGCTGAGACAACAGTGAAAGAGTTACCAGCTGCTTATCAGTAGTTTTTTTTTTCCTCTGGGCCTGTATCTAACAGCTGGGGTGACTTTCTGCAGCCGAGTGTGGCAAATACTTGCCATTGTGAATGGGGATATTTTTCTTTCTGCCTGTTACGAGTTAAGGATGGTCTTGATGAAGTCTCAGAGGGCCTCCACGTGTGATAATGAAATGTTGTTCCATCATGTAGCTTTGCTGAAACAGCCCCTGGATTTCACAGGGCAGGGAGGTGGCTACAGCTCTTGGTCTTTTGTTTGTGGCTTCCTTCCCAGAACTGGCGCTGGCCTGAGGAGTTGCCCTCTGCATCTCTCCTCCCACTTACATATCAAATGACTTATCTTCCCTCTGCAGAGTCTTTCTTCTCTCTGACAACAACCTGTATCACTGATAAGATGTATTTTCAAGCCAGAGGACTCATCCATCACAGCTTATTCTTCTCTGGCACCACATATGAGGCTGAACCACAGGGATGGTTGGTGCTCAGCAGCCTCCACAGCTTGGTTGCCCAGGAAGATTCTGGGCTAGACTAACTCAGCTCAAGGAAGAATTGAGCTAATTAATGTTCTAGTGCTGAAATTTGTTTTCCAATGTGTTATCTCCAGAGATGTCTCCTGAAAGAGTCCAAGCCTAGGCTTGGATGTCCAAGGCGTTGGTCTGGACATGTCAGTGACTGCTTATCCCTCCTATCACCAATCCAGGGATGGGAGAGGTCAGTGCCTTGGACAGATACTAGAAATATGGACGGTATTTCTGCCTCTGAGGCAATTCTTTGTGATCCTATAGGCCACTCTTGGCATCCCCACGTGCTTTGACAGGATTTAAGCTCTTTATTTTGGGGAGCAATATCTAAAGTTGGTCTTTCATATCCTGTGCCTTTGTTTCTCTGAGTTAGTAGTACTCAGCTGTGTGCCAGGGCTGTTGCAGGGCACCATTTGTGGTGCCAAGCCTTGAGCCCTAGATCTTCTGGTGGAACTTGCTGTCCAATTGCAAAGATAAAATTCCTCAGAGAGCTTTAAAACTCAAACTCACAGAGCATTCCTGAAATAGTTGTGAAATGATATTAAGTAAATACCTAAGGCAATGTTTAGATGTGGCAAGCAAAGATGCCCTGAAGCTGTTGAGGCTTGCCAGTTGCCTCTCAAGTGTATTCTGGAGCATCTAAAAAGGACTTTGCTTTTGACATAAGTGACCATGCAAGGCATGTGAAATGCCCAGGTAAGGTGGCAATCTGCTGCTTGAGTTGGAACCTGGCAAATGAACTGCCAGTGGGCAGGCAATGCAGCTCTGAAGTGAGAACCTGGCAAAAACATACCTGATGCTCTTAGAAGTGACTTTTTACCACCTGCCATATATCATAATTGGTGTGACTGGGGAGGAAAGGGGGGATTCCTCCTTTGCTCTGCTCCTTTGTGTTAAAAGTAAATCTTATCTGAAAAGCTTTAAATCTTTCCAGGAAGATAGCCCTCCATCAGAAAAGCTAAATAAGTGTGGGCTTTACACATATAACAAGTGAAAGTCACTTAAAAATCCTCTATTAATAAATTGTCGTTCTTACAGATGGTCTTGTTCTGCTAAGTGTAATTTATAGAGGTGCTCCAGTGGCTAAACACAGCATAGAGCACAGGGCACAGGGAGGGATAAGTTCAGCAACTTGTAAACACAGCTTGTGTTCCCCTCTCAGGACGTTTGAAGGCATAACAAGAAAAAATTAATTGCCTAGACCATAATTTATTGAGGAGTGTCAAGATCCTGGTCGGCACAGTCAGGTTGGTGGAGCAGCTGATCAAGAATCTGAGCAAAGCCTGGATCTTAGGGATGAATCCAAGCAAGGTGGATCTTTGTCTGAAGTGTTGACAGAGTGTTGCTGGTGACTGCATTTTCAAAGGCTTATATCTGGAGTTCCCTCAAACCTGATCAAGAAGCTCTGATTCTCTTGTTTGTATTTTTTTTCTGCAAGCCATTGAAGCTCTCCTTCCAGTTCAGGAGAAACTGGGTTTAGTTTTAGCAAAGACTGACAACATGGGCAAGCACAATGTGTGTCTTGACCTTCATGCAGCTGGGGAAAAACTCATCAATCAAGCCAGAGGCTGCCATGCTTCGTCAGGCAGTTCTGAGCTGGTGTTCCTGTGGTTTAGGAGTCAAATCTATTGTGATCAATTATGCAGAGAATTAAAAGTTGTTGCACATGTTCTTAGACTCCAACAGTGCATCTGAGCACAGGGGAAAGCTTCACTATGTGCTGACCTTGTTAAGTTGCCAGCCAGTGTCCTGGCATGCAGTGGGGAAGCCCTGGGACTGTCAGGCAGAAAAGGGGTGGCATGGGACAGGTTGAGTTCACCCTCCGAGCTGTGGCCAGAAAAAGGCAGGGACAAAAGGGAAGAGAAGATCTCGAGGGAAAGGATGTGGTTACTTGTGGAACTGATTGCAGAAAGCTGTGAGCTGGGAATGGGGAAGAAAGCTGCTGGATTTTCTAGGAAAGACAGTGTGACAGTAGAAGATGGGCTGCTTTTAATAATCTGTTCAGAGCTATTTCTGCAAGAACAATGAATCTCCGTGCCTCAGTCATTCCCCATCTGTTTTCAGAACTCATCTGCAAACTCATCTTTCCTTCCTTTCCTCTTCCCTTCCGCTCTCTCCAGTGTCATTTTTATTTTAATTTTGCCTCTCTGCTCTCCAAAGTTTTTGTGGGGATGGAGTTTGAATGAGGCAATAGACGAGGTAACATACATTAACCAGCAACGCAAGAGCTGATTTATTTTTATTACACTCATTTATTTTCTTCGCACCCCAAACATCTTCATAAAGGAAATTATTTAACCTTTCCAGTATGAAGAATATGCCAACGAGTTCTGAGTTTGTGTTGTAAAGTATTGTGAAAGATAAAGTGAGAGAGGAAAGGCATGAATCCCTCCCTAGTTTGATGCAGCTTTTGTGAGGTGCTCCAGGTGATATTGCTTGCTGTGGGAAGGGTTCCTGCCTTCACTCCCTTTGTAAATATGAAAAGTAGCCTTTGTATTTATATATAAATATAAAAAGGATCAAGGAAAGGAAAGACATTTTTACCTCGAAGTCTGTATTCCTCCCCTCTTCCTTAGTTCATGGTGGAATTCAGGTGCTTTGGGAGGGCAGAACATGAGTGAAATGGGGATATGAGGTGTTAATGGGTTGAAATCTCTTAATGCATTAAACATAGGCTTAGACATTCTCTCATTATGCTTTTCCAGTTCCCCCCACCCAAACTGCTCTCAAGGGTATGCTTCCCCTGGGTTAGAATAATCATCTCTCTGGTCTTCCATTAGAGAGCCTCTGCTCAGCGACTATTTACAATTTTTCATTAGGATAATTTTACTGTGTAGATTTTGGGGGTTTTTCCCTCCTGCCAAAATACCCAGCCGTATGCTATTATTTTCCTCGTGTAAACTGCCACCACTTCCCTTTCCTGAGCCGGTGGATATCAGGAAGAAGTCTGACAGCCTCCTGTCCTGATAAATGATGGAAGCCTCAAGGGCAGTGTCTCCAGCCGGATCCTGCGCCGGCCGAGCGTGTGTGCCTTGGCAGAGGGAATTCGGGAGTTCTTCTTGCTGGGGGAAGTTTACACTAAAGGTCACAAGGAGATTCATCGTGCATAATGTTTGAGTTTTTTCTGCAACGACAGTACTGCAAAGAGCTGCGTGCCAAGAATTCATATTGGTGGTAATAAGGAATAGCAGGTTGCCTAAGCTTGTGAAGGGATTTCACTTGCTGGGGAAATGACCAGAGGTTTGAAGCCTGTCAACCTAAAATCAAGTCAGAGGACAGGGTCTTTTTCTTTTTTTAAAAAATAATTTACATTGCAAGTTTTCTCTGGACTGCAATCCCTTTGATTTTCTATTTTTTTAAAGACTTACCTCCCTGCTGTGTCTGCCAGGAGTGGGCACTGTTAGTGCTGCAGTTCTTTCTCCCACTGTCTGTCTGAAGCCTGCAAATATTGGGGGCTGTGTTGGGTGTTGGGGCATTTGGGACAGGGAGAGCTGTCCCGTGAGAGCTGAAGAGTTGTGCTCTTGAGCAGAGAAGCAGGAGCTGATCAGTCTTCGAGCTCAGTGGAACAAAGCTGGTGTTTGTTGTGTTGCATAGCTGTGGTTGTGTCTCCCTTTAAAGCTTATGAAGTTCTTCTGTGAGCCCTGATGGTGAGGAACAAATTCTACCTCCTCTGTCATCTTCCCCTGTAATGGCTCCCTGCACCCCATCCCCAAAGTAAGTGAAAATTTTTTTGAGGGAATTCTAAACACTTGGCTACAGATCAGCTAGAATAACTCTGACTGAACCTGGCTATGAAGTAACACTGACAAGGAGTTAAAAAAATGGTGTTTAAACATAAAATAAAAGGCTGAGAACCCAAAATTCCACTAGGAAAATAGCAGACTTCCCACATCTCATAATTTCTAAATAAATTCCCTGTTAGCAGCAGCATTGCTATGGCTTGTGCCATTTCTCTGCTGTAGTTAGCTTGAAATATTTTCTCCTCCCTTTCCTACAGATCTCCTGACTGCTTTGAAAATGAGACCTTGTATTTTTCCCTTCAGCATCCACTTTATTCTCTGCTTGTGTTCACAGAGCTTAGGATGCAGTGCATGGCAAGGAGGAAAAATAGAGTTAATTTGCTGGTATCTGTTCTGAACACGATTGCTGTTAATTGTCAAGCTTGTCCTCTCCTGACTGCAAAAATAAGCTGGTTGAAAATAATCCGCTGTGTGCTTCTGTATTTTGCTGACAACCTGCCAGCTACCAACTAGGGGTGTGATAAATGCCCAAATGGCTAAAATTTCCAACCAGCTTTCTGCTCTCCTGCTTTCTGAGCTGTACTTTTAATTTCAGGTTTGTCATCCATGTGCCTGTTGCCTCCTGCACCAACAAAAATTCAACAATATCTTCAAATCAGCTGGAATTTCAGACTTTGGCCAGCCTGTGCAGCCCCTGAACCTGGGCCCGCTGATAGATGGTGATGGCCAACAACTTCTCTAGCCATGTCTTAGAAAAATTCTCATGAGTGAGGCCATGCTGCTACTGAGCCAATTACAAGCAGATTTACATTTTGGGGGTTGTGGGGAGGGATGGTGGGTGTGTGTGTGTTTAAAGCTGTTAGACTTGAGAAATCATACTAAAACAGCATGTTCATTGCCTAAGTGGAGTTCTGCAGTGGAGGGTTTCTGCCCACCTTGTGCAGCCAGAGAAGAAGCTGTGTCTGACAGTTCAGGATGTAGCAGTGCTGTGCACAACCAGTAGCTGATAAAGGGCCTCAGGTTTTATAAGTCTAGATCTGACCTTCTTTTAAGGTGTAATAAACCTCAGAACGTGGCTTTGTGGAGATGGGAAGAGGCCTGTTCAGTGCATAAATGATACTGGCTGTAAGTATCCCCTCTCTCTTGTGTTGCTGCCACGAGCACACTGTGCTGTCAATGCTTTGCTTGAAGACCACGGTTGGTGCTTTTGCTCCCCCTCAGGCTTTAAAATGATTGACCACTTATTGTCTGGGAAGTGGGCAGCCTTGTCTCATGTCTCTTTGGGAAGGGATGGACAAATATTGAGGCTGTGCACTTAATAACTTTCACTTGTGTCATTTTCCCTGGAGATCCATAAGCAATATATTTCTTGACTCCAAGGTAACTCTTCAAATGAAACTTTGATGCCCTGAGAAATACCTGCAAAAGAGACAGAGCAAGGATCTACTCACCTTAGCCCAGAGCTCTTGTTTGAGCCCGAGATATAAAATACAGATGAGAATCTGATGTTTCTTTGAACCCAGATGCAGCTGAAATTAAAGATGTAATTCATAAAAGCTGAAAGCATCTTGGCTGTCAGTTTGAGCTTGGTGGTTTTCTACCTGCTGAAGCAGAGAAAGCAAGTGAAGGCAGATAATGTGGATTTTTTTTAATTTTGATTTTTTTATTGTTTATTTCTTGTTGAAGTTTGTAGTAGAGTTTAATTGTGCTCAGAGGAAAGAGTGAGAAGAATATAGCTGTGATGGTTCTAAATAATAAAATGAAGGATAATAGGGCAAAGGGAAAAGCTAATTATGAGTATTTCAAAGGGAAAGCATGGACTGGGTCAGTTCTCTGCCCTCTGAGGTTTTTCTAATCCTGCTTGCTTTAATACCTCATGCAGTTTGATTTAAAATGTTCATAGTAATGGGAACTCCACTGTTCCATAAACAAGGAGACCTCCCTATCCTGACCTCTGGCCCAGTCCTCAGACTAACACGTCACCACCTTTATTTCATCCTTGTGGTCTCATTTCTTCACCCCCTGCGATGCTGGGACACATTCTATCTTGTTTTTAACAAAGAAAATTATCCTTAAAGAAAAGATCTGCAACCTTTGTAGATCAGATTTCTACACAATCTTGGAAATGGATCCATGGCAGAATGGTACAACCTTCTCTCACTTCAGATTAGGGTTTGGTGGAAATGTCAAGTTTCTGATCTATGTAATAAACCCAGTATTGGATATTTTACAGAATTTTATTTGGAACCAGGACCATCATTATTTCTGAACATTCCTCACTGTGTGGATTTCAGGACAGGTCAGGCCACCCTTTCAAAACAAAAACACCTTTGTGTATCAGCATGGTACAGTGCAGCAGTTGATCACACGGTAATATAAATAACAAGACAAGCTCGTGGAGTAACATGAGAAATAAAGCTGACACAAGGGCTCAAAGATAAACGAAATTAAGAATGAAATCCATGCCATGAGAGCAAAATGTCACAGCTGGAGAACATCAGGGCTCCCAGTATCCAACAATGGTGCTGCATCAGACATATGGGCAAATGCATCCTCCTTTTTTAATGGGAAGAGAAAACACATTAACAGACCAGAAGGAAGCCCCAGTGTGGACTGGTTAGATCTCTGACAAACAGCACAGGAGCTTTTTTTTTTATTAAATTTTAATGATTTGAGCATTTGATGTGGTATTTCGGAAAGCACATTGGGACTTTTGTCTAAACAACCATTCCTGAATCACTGGGTGGAGAAAGAGGTCCAGAAGGCAAAAGGACATGGCTGAGGTCACACAGAGCCTGGAAAGAAAAGCTTCTTGCTTTCCAGTCTTATTCCATCTGGATGACTGAGGAGAACTGAAGAATTCTCCTAGAGCCCTTGCTACCATTCAACACTTGCCTTTAAAAAAGGAATGTTTCCTTGCAGTATTGTGGTTGTTTACACAGTGAAATGTTGGTTGTTTTTTTGGCATGTGATAGTGAAAGGAGGTTCTACACAAGTTTATTTCTGTGGGGAAATGGGGCAGGGTGACTCAGGGGGTTAATCTTGACTTTATTCCATTGTAGCTGCTTTTCCACTTAAAACTGCTGGCTGGCAGTTTGCATTATCAGAACTCTGGGAGCTGGGCTGTGCTAAGGGCTTGCAGGCAGGATTTCTCCTGGGCTCTAGGAGCCACCCTGAAGTACAGTGGCAAAGGCCACTGGAAATTCTATCGTGGCCTGGCAGGTGGATGGAAATGTTCAGCCATTTCCCAGCCAGTGTGAGCAAACTGATAGCAGTTCCCAGGAGCTGGATCCTAATTACATTTCTCTGCTTGGGGATCATTTGAACCTTTAATGAGAGGTTGGTAAGGAGAGAGGGAGAAGTGGTTTTTTATTACAGCTGAGGAGAGGGGAAGGCTTTGCTGCCAGGGAATGTGGGCTCCTTCCAGTGCCATGCTGAAGGAGATGTCTTTCCCACTCACCATAGAAACAGTAGCTGCTTCCTTTTGGTCAAGGGAGTGGGCAGGTTTGGCTCATTTAGTGGTTCATTTTCCCCACATGTTGCTTTCTGCTAGCAGGCTTCCACTTTGCAGAGATGGATTTGACATATCATCCCTGATTCTAAAATTTAGTGGCATTTCTTTCACTTTTTGGAAGACAGGATGGAGGGGGAAAGATATTTTATTGACTAGTATTTCCAGTTTGGTAATATCAGAGTTGGATTCACTGGTATATGGAGAGTGGTAGGCCAGAAAGGATTGTTTTCTACTTCCCACTGACTTCTGGCCACTGTCTCTGACTGATGGCTCCAAGTCAGACAACTGATGTACAGACATTAATTTGCAGGGACAGAACTGAGGGCTGCCACAGAAACTTTAACAGGATTAGCTCAGAGGTTGCTCCCCTAGTTTTCTTTAGCCACTACCCCTTGACACTGAAGACTGTTCAAGGGACTGTTGATGCAAAGTCATGGAATGGCTTTTTGGAGTCCACCATGTCCCTGTAAACTTTTGAATCAAGTGATCTGGGAACCGAGCCAGTATCAGACAGTCTAAATCAACCAGACAGAGAAAAATGCTTGAATAAACTGTTACAGGAATGACAGGAGGGAGTTCTAGGATGTCCCTGACAAAACAGCTTAAAAAGTCTATAGTGGTTTTATTGAAGTCTCTTCAGCTTGAAGAATAACAAATTGTAAGACCTGGCCCACTCTCCTTTTAAGTCCTTGTGTAGTTGGAAGCCTTTTGATGCTCACTTTGTTTTCTGATTACTTAAAAAACCTAATTCAGTTCTATTGCTGCTATCAGCATTTCGAGACTTTGACCATCTAAGATTTGTCAATATTGTTCTTGCCATTCTGCACTAATTTATTGTAGTTTACCTTCTGCTAACTGTGGGTTTTGCAGATAGAAGGTTTTGTAGCTTCAGTGAGCAAATGCTGACCACAGCATATGATCAGAAATAAACTCAGCTGTGAACAGGAAAAAAGTAATTTGAGGATTTCTTTTGTATCCCATCTTTTGTGATGCTAAATAAGTGGGTGAGGACCAGTGTGAGAAACTTATGGATAGTACAGGCTGCTCCTAAAACAAGGTGTCAGTCACTTCGTTCTTACAGTATCACGAAAAGTTCTACCAAGAACATCACTGAATTTTTCACAGGGGACCAGTATGAAAGTTACTGCCTCTGCTTCCTTTTGGAGGTGTTTATAGTTTAAATGTCTTAGCTGTGTGGTGCCACCATAGGAATGAAGACACTAAATCCTCAGCAGCCCCCTGGGAACGCTCTGTACAATATCACTCTATTTTTCCAGTCTTTGGCACTGGGAATTAGTGCCAAACCACTGAGTTAGTAGTGAGGATGGTATAGTTTAAGCTGGTCATCTTCCACTGCTCTCTTTGTTCTCATTTTTACCTTCTTTCATAAGCTTCCCACCTGAGCAGCTTTTAAAATAATATCAGCAGGCCTGAGAAGGATAATTTCATAAGTAACTTCTCTCTGAATGGATACTAAAAGGAGTTAGGCAGGGATGTTTTCTTCAAGGTCCCTTGTGCAATGACTGTGGGTGTTGGAGGAATCTGCTGAGGAAGGGATCACACAGGCTTCATATTCTGTAAATAGCATCTTCTGTGGTTGCTGCTGGAGAAATGACTACAGGAACCACTGATCTAATAGGGACTTCTCAGGCCTTTTAAGCAGTCATATCTGTCCTTTTCTGAGTATAAATTGGAGTCCTGGAAAGCAATCATCACTCTAAAAAGGCTGGATGTGTCTTGTGT
The DNA here is from genome assembly GCA_013397175.1 of Platysteira castanea. Classification (NCBI taxonomy): domain Eukaryota; kingdom Metazoa; phylum Chordata; class Aves; order Passeriformes; genus Platysteira; species Platysteira castanea. The sequence continues at coordinate 616,362 of VYXC01007095.1, read as the reverse complement.
GCATATCTGGCTCACTAACACAACTGAATTTCCAGCTGAGACCCTGGCAGAGCTTGCAGCCAGGTGCAATACTAGCTGAGCTAAAATAAAGCCTCTCAAGTCAATCCAGCTGGCATCCTGCTGAGTGTCTCACCTTTTGGCATCATCTTCTCATTTACTCATGCTCCTTATTGTGATAGAGCTCTTGCTGTTGCCACAGTTCCTTTAGCTATCATAATTCACACTGATGCCTGGCACCCAAATAGTTAAATGCATTTGGCTTTGCTGTCCTGCTCAGTCCCTGTAGATTGTGTTGGAAGAATTGAATGAAATTGATAGAGCTAGCATTACAGTTAGCAAAACCCCCTGAAGAAAGAGTAGATGGGTGGATAGAGAGAATGACCCCAAAGAAAACAGCTGTCAAGGGCAGCTATTGGTGTATCTTTCATTGAAAGAGAGACGTAATGAATTCTAAATTAAGAGAAACTAGAAGCAAGGCTGTTTATCAGCTCTCTGCTGCAGCATAAACAGGCACTTTAGAGGTATCGACTGCAGTCTCACTTAATGTACCAGTAGGTGCATTTCCTCAGTGCCTGGGAACACCACGAACCTCAGGTTGGACTAAAGCTCTGATATTTGAAATATTCCAGGTCAGGGCAAGAACTGTTTTGCGTCTTGGTCTCCTTTCAGAGGGTCTTTGAGCACGGTTTTCTTCTGTTTGTAGCTAAAAGAGCAACATAAACAGATGCAGCCCAAACGGCCTTTTGCTCAAGGAAGCCACAAGGTACAAATGTAGGTGAAATCCCCAGGGACAGCACTGTGTAAGGATCTCCTTGGAATTACTGGAGATTCTGAGAACAAAACAGCTCCTCGGTAAATCTGCTCTGAGAAATTTCAAAGAAAATGTTATCCCACCTTCTTATCTGTTCCCATTGTGAGAATAATTGCCTCTTTGTAACCCCAATGTGCAGACCCTGGCTCAGTATTTATCAACTGACCATTCAAGGGTGGCAAGCATTCTGACAACTGGCTCCAAATAATGTAATAAGGCTGACTGATGAGTTGTTCTTGCCATTCTTGACTGTTTTTTTTTTTTTCTCCACAGCCTGTCTCTGCGATACAGGATAGGAAAGTTGTGTCTGCCCAAAGGTGGGTTTGTGCCATGATCATAGATTCTCTTAGACTCCTAATTCAAAGGAATTCTCGATGCTGGAAAACATCATCACCTAGACAGGATCCTCAATTATTTACAGAAACATATATTTCACAGAACATATTTCAGATATTGTCCACAGAAGTCCTGTATGAATCTTGCCTTTGCAAGAAACTCATATTCTCAGCATCCAGTTCACAGCCCAGGGACTGATATCTGAGCTTGTGTTTGTGAACTGTGTTCCCAGTAGCAAACTTTTAAGAGCTGGTATAATATATCCAATTGCCTTGTTTGATATTTCAAAGTATATCTCTTCAGAACTAGTGAGCATTTAGTAAAACATTACTTTTTGCTTAGATTTGATGGAAATTTTGATTCTTCCATGTCTTGAGCTCTGGTGTTTGTTTTTTTTTTTTTTGTCTTCTGTTTAGACAGATGGCAGCAAGAGTTTTCTGCAGCCCACCCAATAACTTGCTGGTTCTTTGGCTTTTGCATATCTTCATTATTGGGCTGTATGTCTTTGAGGGGGTTGAGTATAAATGGCTGAGCCACAGAGCCCAAGATGCTGGAAGTGGGTCCTCCATTCCTTCATCAACACCACTTTCTCTTAGCTGAAGGGTAGAAGATGAATTTGTCTCAACGTGTCAGCTTAATAAGGTCAAAATCCAGATGCCAGGGATGAATATGGCTCATTACATTATCTCCTTGTGAAAACAATCCTCACCATCCTCTGCAGTGCTTTGACTCTTGTCCTTACTTGGCCACAAGCTCTTTTGTCATTTTTGCACATTTTCATGTCTTTAATTAAAAGAAAAGGCCTTCCCCATGGAAGATTAATTAGGATAAGTGTGCCACCATTAATATCTGCCATGTTTGGAAAGAGATGATTCACCCTGTGATTAAAGCCAAACGGAATCTGGAATCTGAGGAGTAATTAGCCCTCAGCGGCTCGTAAGTCTGAAGGAAGCACTATTTATCAGTGGCAGTGCTAATGCAATTACTTCTCCACTGCAGCCTCCTGGACTGATAAATCATGGCCTGAGCATTGGGAGAAGCTATCAATTCAGGACTATGCTTCTCTTAGTCTACAAAGAGAAAAAGGGAGGAAACAAAGGGACAAGCAGCTTCTCAATAGCTCTGATTGTATCAAAACTATGGAGGCCAATGGAATCTGAGGGTCTTTTCTAAATCCATTTCCTGATGTATAAAGCTGTGAAACTTTGCAAATATCATTGCAACTGGTTGAGATTATAACTTTTTCTCCGGAGGGGGCAAGAACTGAATCCAAGAAAAGTTTATGTTCAAACTGTGAAATCTGGACAGTACAGCTTGTCTCTGCTGAAGTTGAATTTGTGATGCATCTTTCCTTAGAACATTTTTGCATGTTTTTCCTGGGATGGATTTGTTTAGGAGTGGATGATGAGCAGTGGTTGTTAAGATGCTTCTCCTGTTTTCTCTGTTGCTGAGATTTTTTTTAGGACTATATTTCAAAAATCTGGAGCACCTTTCCTGTGGGATTTAAAAGATTATGAATACATTAATCAACAACAACAAAAATATTCTCTTCTTTCATGTGTGTATCCACTCAATCTCTGAGTTGAGGCAGGAAGTGATAAAATGCTATCTGGGCCCCTTTGAGAAGCCAGGTGCATCCTTGATGATGCTCTCCTCACTTGGAAAGAAATGTGTCACCCTTTCCACGAAGGATTTGTCCTTGAGACTTCCAATTCCCCCTGCCTAACAAAAAGCTCATAAAATGGTTTGTCTTGCAGAGCGAGTAACCCCTGTCTCTTCATCCTGGTGTTTTATAGGTGCCATTTTCCAAATCTGAATCACACAGCACTTCACGACATTGAAAGTCAGCTCAAAGAACCTGGGCCGTTCTTGGAGTCTTTCCAATGAATTCCATGAATCTGTGCCATGTGCCTTTGATTTACATTGCATTTCTCAATCCCTTCCATTTCCTGTAATTCCTAAGATGGAACCAACCTGCCAATAAGATATCTGGAGGTAATGGAAGAGGATATAATGTGCTAGGAACTGATTGCTGGCCTGGAGCACAGGGAAATATCTTGGTCCTTTGCATTATGGTCATATAGAAATGCTCTGGGTTTAAACTTGACTTCTTATCTCTGGTGCCCAAATAAACAAGCGCAGCTGGGGGAAGTCTAGTGGGGTTCAGCCTAGATGAAATGTTCCTTTTCACAGCTGCAACCTGCTGAGAGACTTGTTCTGGGATCATTCTGTCTTCTCTGACACTGAGGAATTTGGGCTGGGACCAAGCTGTTTCTTGTACTTGTTGAAACAGTGACCCTGTTTTAGGTGTGCAGGAGCAGCCTTGTTGGAGCTGAAGTCTGTGTAGGGTGGGAGGACATGTCCAGTGGTTTTTTTTGGCCACTTGTGGAGGGGCTTTCCATAGTATTTCAGATCTGCTGCTTGAAGCAGAGAAGGGAATAGGGTTAATTGTGAAGCAGCAGAGCAAAGATGGAGTTTGTCCTTCAAATCTCAGGCAGGTCATGGAAAATGAACAATGTTGGGATGCTCTTGTGGTAGGTGTTAATTATGTTGGGGTTTTTTTTCAGCAGATGGGCAAACAAAGTCAGACTGAGATTTCTTGAAGGAAAAGAAAAACATATCAAATAACATTAGCAGCTGCTGTGTTGCATTCGTTGACATGTTGCCTGAGTATGGCACATGTCACAGTGAAACAGCTCCAGCACCAGTGAGAGAACACTGATTTTTTTTTTTTTTAAGAGCTAAAGGAAAAAAAAAAATTATGTCCCCTTTGACGGCTGGAAAAAAGAAGCCTTAATTACCTATTAGTCCTCTTATAGAAAAGATCTGGCATGAGATAAACATTTTTCTGAGATGATTTTCTTTAACAAGTGTGTCCTTGACCTTGCTAGTGAATTATAGATGCTGTTTGTCTTGTATCAAACACTTTGATTCTTTTTATTTTCACAGTGCAAATATAAGGTAGTTCTGAGCACTTTGAGGAGAGTGGTTTGCCTTTCTAGGTCCTGTTCTCTCATGTCAAATTTTTGGGCTGGTATGTTGTTCCACAGACAGCTTGTTAGGTATGATGTTGGCCCACAGACCCTTATGAAGATCAAAGGGGTTAAGTTCAAAATTCAGGGAGGATATGGACAAAAGGTAAGGGCTGCTTTTTTGAGGTTTAAAAAAAGAATTAGAGTTTAGACAAGTGGCTCTGCCTCAATGTCATGATAGCAACCAGTTAAAACCTTTTGGCACTTCAACTGGAGCTTGGAGCCACATGGTGAAATAAGGCATGGGCTTATATAGTGGACATGGTAATACTAAACTTCTGTGTGCCTATTTTTATATGTATTCCCTACAAGAACACTTGGCTTGGGCGAAGAAATGTGGTATTAAGAAATTCCCAGTACCCGATGATACTGTGTGATATAAAATTAACTTCAGAAATTAAATGCAGGCCAAGAAGAGACGGGTGAAATGATCCATTGCCTTCTCTGTTCTGCACTTCCTCAGGTAAGGTCAAGTACACCAATTTTCAGCCTAGAAGGTCAGTAGTGGGAGCTATGGGGTTACCAAGGAGGTGGATTTCAAGAGACTTCAGAAATGTGACTGCTTGGCTGGTTCTAGTTAGCTACAAAGTCAAGTTTGTGAAAAGGCTGCAATGGGGAAAAAGTAGCCAAGACAAGTGAAAAATGACTAAATTTAAAACTAAAAAGTAATTTCTTTTTCACTTTTGAGAACAAGGAACCTTTGTTTCCTGATGCTTCTGTTAGAGGCTCAGTGGGCCAAAGGAAGAGATTAGCAAGGAGAAGTTGGAAGGGTTGTTCCCTGTTATGGGTTCTCGTTGCATAAGTCCAAATTCTGCACTCCATCCCAAGCATTTCTTTTCCCTGGGTAAGGGGCTCTGGATAGAGAGAGGTGCTGGGGATGGAAAGGAAAGTACTCCACCCAGCCCTTAAGATGATCTGCTAGTTGCTTATTCATAGTCTGTGGTTTGAGCTGGTGTTAAAGCCCTTGCTGACTGTGCGTTGGTAAATAATCCTGAAGAGTTGGATTGTCGATACCTCATAAAGCTGGGGATGGTTCAGTAATGCATGATGGGAAGTGAGGTGAGACTGGCTTCAGATGTAATTCGAACACTTAAACTTCTTTCATAAAGGCTGATTTTATTTCTTGTTCTCCCTCAACCTCCTTTGTTATTTGGGATGGCTGAATGGATTGAAACAGAGACATCAACTGTCTCACTCATTCTTCATTCCCAGCTGGAAAGGCTTCTTAAGAAGTAGGCTCCCATTTTAACTGGAGTCAGTTGTTTCCCACATATTTGGTTAAACATTCAAAGGCTCCTACCCAAAGTGAGTTTTGAAGAGGTGCTGAAGCAGAAGTCTATTCCTGGGAGCAGTTTAGGCATGTGGCTGCAGAAACTCTGCTGATAACATTCAGGTTCCTCTGTAGCGGGCTGCTCCTGCTGGCCTTGGAGTCAATGACCTCACCTGTTCCCATTCCCAGCACAGTAATCTCAGAATATCCACATCACCCCTGGCTGGAATAAGCATTTTAAGAATATTCTAGGTCTTGAGTTGTTTAATTCTTTACTACTGGTGATTAATTGCACTTCTTTCAGGAAGTAGGAATTGGGACTTTTTGCTCTCTTCTGGTTTTGTTCTTGAGGTTTATGAAAACCTCAATCAGTGTGTTGATTTTTTTCTTTTCCCCTCCTTTTTGTTTAATGCCTCAAATACTGCCTGTTCTGTTAAATTCTGGCTGTGGTGTGACTTGGAAGTATTAAAACAGCATTTAACAGAACTACCTGAGAAGTCTGAAAAAGCTGGGGAGAGAACTTCCTCTTAGGAGATTTAAAGCCCTTTCCTGGAGCTGCAGGAAAGTTTTCATCACAGTAGAAAGTTCCTTTTGCTTTCCTCTGTATCAGCCTGGGGTTTATTCACCTCCTAGTGTTTTTTTCTGTGTTATGTTTTCTTCACACCTGCAAAACCAATCAAAATTTGCCACTATTTTTCTAAACTTGCTTGTTCTCTTAGTTTCTTTAGAGGAGCTTGAAATGTTGACAATCCAGTTTCTTAAGGTTCTCTGCCAAAAGCCTTATGTGTGCAAATGTGGGTGTGCAGTTTGGAAGTAATCTGTGATGCTGCTGGCTGCAGGCAACCTCCCTGCTCACTTGCAATTGCCACGTGTTTGTCCAGTGTGCAATTAATTTTGTGCAAGCTGCTGAGTTGCACAAGTGTAAAGAGAGGGGAAAAACCCCCTCAGAATTGGTCCTGTGTTCTTACAACTGGCTAACAGTGGTTCTGTCACCCTGAGATGTCCTGAAGAGTCACTGTTTCCTTCCCTTCTTGTACCCCTGCAGCACACTGCATGGTAATTTCTCTTTGGAAATGACTTTGTATGGGAATGTGGTGTGTTGGTTGGGTGTCAGTGACATCAGTCTCGTGCCAGTAGCCCCTGTGACCAGAGGGGCTGAGTAATTGGCTAAAGTGGAAATTCTATTTCATGTTCTCAGCCATGAAGTTACTTCTGGGCTTCCCCGGAGCCTTCTGCAGTTTGGTTTTGTTGACAAGCAGAGGTACTCACTGGCCCTGCCCTTCCTTACTGTCCTGTTTGGGGTTTCATCCCTTTATACTGACACATCAAAATGCTGAATTAAATGTATTGTACAAGGAAATGTTGTGCAGGAGCTCCAAGCCATGCAGAAGGTGAATGGTATTGCTTGGCACCTGCTGTCCAAAGAGCTCATGGCAGCTGCAGGCAGAGTGGGTTCCTTGCACCTCTCCAAAACAAGTGGTGCCATCCTGACTTTGCAAGCAGCTGGAGGCACAGGAAGATATGCCTGAAGTGTCAGGCAACAGAGCCTCACGCTCTCTCCCTTCCCTCCTTTCTCTGGGCACCCTCAGCTCAGCAGGGCCTTTCAGCACCCAGCAGCCGCCCTGGGAGGCTGCAGCAGGGATGAGCTGTGTGCACAGCTCAGCCTGACAGGAGCCCCAGTGAGATCCTCTGCTCGCTCATTAGCAGCAGACACCCGTGATGATGCCTGGCTCCCGTTCAGGAGGCAGCCAGCCATCCCCACTCAGCAGCTCTGCAAGCACAGCCAGCCCTGCAGATGCTTTCCAGCAGCATCCAACGTGCCACAGAGGGGCTTCGAGTCCAAAAGCCCTTTGCTGTTTTCTCTCGGAGCAGATCTGGTTGCCTTCATTGTCAGCCCTCCATAAATAGATTAGCAACTGCCCTTTCAGCTGGAGGGAACAGGGCAGACAGTTCAGGAGGAATGTGATCTGAGTGGGCTAGAAATCTCAGACCTGAAGCATCACTGCAAATGTCAGAATTCCCTACTGGTTAAATAACAGGCCTGGGTAGTATTTCACCTCTGAGTCTGTTTAATCTTTTTCCTGTGCCATTGGAAAATGGAGAACTGCGAATTTCCTGCTCAATGCTTCATTCTCTGTGCAGATGGAATCAGAAAAGTGTCTTTTAGGACCTAATATTATCCATCATTGTTTTTAAATTTGCTATACTTGCAGGTGTAACAAGCCTGGGGGAAAGAAGATATTTTTACCATCTGTGCTACTCCAGTGTTTCTGCAGCCAGTGGAATTAATTATTATTCATTATTATTACACGTAGTGATAAATGTTCTGAATTAGTGAGGAATGGAGGAGGAGTTAACATTTCTGGCTTGCACATTACTTGGAGTTGAATGGACCTGCTCTTATCCTTACCAGATATCATCTGTGGTGGTCTCTGACCCTTCAGTATATGCATCTATTTCTTCCCATGAAGGAAGTTGTGGAGGGATTATGCCCCACTATTGTTGTGCATCATCCCAGGATTTTCGAGGTCCACACTAAGAACTTGAGGTGTAGACTGGCAGTGTAGAAGATAAGGATGAGAAGGCCAGAGGCAATGCACATTATTCTTTTCCTGGTTGAAGGAAGCTGCCTCAGCTGCTGTTGCAGGATTTTGGCTACCTCTGTCCCATCTTGGGCTGGCCAACCTGAGGGCATCCCAAAAAGTGCACACTGATCACTTGGGAGGTATGGGCAAAGGGATTTATTGGAATGAATCCACTGGGAGATGATGAGCATACCAGTGATGCCAGGGATTTCTGCTTTTCCATCTTCCATTTTTATCCTATTTTTGTTCTGTATGGCCATGTATGCTACTTGCCATTTCCTGTTGCCCTCCTGAATGGACCTTTTTAACAGAAATCTCCTAACACCATATGTGCTGGTGATGAACTCCTTCCTCTCTACCCATTTGCATTAAAGTCCATTAAGCTAATTACACTTGCTCTGGGAGACGAATCATTTCAAGAATCCATCCTGCAGCTGCAGAGAACTGAAATTCTGTTGTGCCAGTGATGCCAAAATATCTGCTGACATTTGTGTCCAACGCAGCAGGGGAAATAAATTTCGACCTTAGACTGCGTGAATCAAAGTGAGCATTGAGGGCTCTGATCTTCTTGCCCCACCTTGTCTCCTGGCCCATGGATTTTGTTAGTAATTCCCTCTTGCTCTGGTGGCTTTGCCTGAGGCTTGGGATATGAAAGTTCTCTCTCTCTGCATGGCTCCAGTAGAAACAGAAGTTTATTAATTTCCACACCTCACTGGAAAATAACAGAGATGAGGCATCTTGAGGAGTTTACATTTAAATGTTTGGCTGGTTTTAGTCTGGCTGGGAGATTGAGAGCTAAAATCACAAGTGGAAATAATGCAGGTTAGGGGAATTTTGAAACTTGGAAAACTGCTCTTGTTGACTGTTTGCCAGCCCTCCCCCACAGAGGCATATAATGAAAACACCTATAGCATCTCTCTGCTCAAGGATCTGTAGATAGTAGTATTGCAGTGAAGAGATAGATAAGCATTTACATTAGCCTAAAATATGTGGGTTTATTATGCTATGAGACTATAGTCAATAATCTAAATATTTATCACAGCATTTGGAACTGTTTGTAAGTCCTTTATCCGCTTAGTGATTTTCCCTTGTGTGTTATACTTTATGGCAGGGCTCAAGAGTTAAATACAGTCAGCTCACCAAAGAGGTACCAAGGGGAGTGGATACTTTTAAATTTATGCCTCTTATTGCATCAACAGGCTGTGATTCAGGTAAGATGTTTTGATGACAATTGTTTTCTTTTATTCCAGTTTGCTTGGATTGCAAATTCTGTGCATCAGGAGAAGTCCTTTTCCCCCCCTGTATCTGTATTATAGCATGTAAATTCCTGGATGGGCAGGGTTGCTTGGCTTTCTCGTGATACAGGGAAGAAGCATTGAGAATTTAACTAAGTTTCCTGTCCCTGGGAATTTGAAGATGGTTCAATTAGGGGTCAAAAGCAATTCTGTGCAAACTTCTAATTTGAAAAATGTTACAAGAAGGAAATATACATCATTAACTCATTTCTGTTACAGGGATAACTATTTTTCCTCTTCATCTTTCTTTCAGCAGTAGTTTGGGGAGTCTGTCCATATAATTAATGATATCTGATTTATGTTAATCACTTATGATGTCTTTCTTGCTATGAAAAATGACTGTATTAAGCACACATGTACCTACCTTTCATATAAAACCTCCAAAACACGCTCACTAGAGTAAGACAAAAGAGTGCTGCACTTTAATGCCTGTGCTTGACAAACAGCAGATACACTCAGGAAGGAGCTGGAAATTGAAAAGTCAGTTCCTCCAGCCTCTTGGGGATGAGAGGATGGGAAGAATGGAAGATAGCAGGGGCAAGACAAAGAGAGGTTACAAAGGAGGCTAAAAGGGCATTTCTCCTGTCCTTGCCTGTTAATGGATGCTCTGGCCATCGGCCTCTGTGGGATGTCCAAGGACTGCATTAAATGGATCTTCTCATTGTTTGTAACAATGTGGTTTGTTGGTAGGTTTGAAGCAGGCCAGGAAGGAGGTAAGAATTTAATGACTACGAGCTCTTTCACTGCCCATGCCAAATCTTTCCTGGAGGCTGCCAGCCCAGAATATTTCAGTGGAGATAAATACACTTCAATTACTGCTATTTTTAATTAAAAATAGATGTCACAACTCATTTGGCACTTTTCTCTGACTTGTGCCTTGTTTAATCTACAATTATTTAGAAGAGTGCTTAAGACAGGCCACTGAGATGGGGAGTCTGAAAATTGCAGTATGAATCTAATTTCAAATGACATTTTGGCAACCCCAGTAAGTATTTGTTTGGAATTCTGCTTCATCTTCCATCCACATAGAAGAGCTCAAGCTCCCAAGACAAAGAAGAGGCAATGCCATGCCATGGATTGAAACCATGGGATGGGTGTTTTGATGAGTTAGCTCTACTCACCCCCCTGTGCTGGCAGGTGGTACCTCTGTATACAAGGAAATTTCGTCATTCATATGTGGCTGTACATTCTGTGTTGGGGCAGTGAGGCAAGCGAGAGAATATGAAATAAAGAGACAAGGAGAAACCTTCTTGAACCTGAGCTCTTGTTCAACAGCTCTGTCTTATCAGCTGGGTTCTTCTTCAGTGAAGGCTTTGCTAAGCTTTGCCTTCTTGGTGTACCTTAAAATTGCTGTCTGATTTAACATACGCGGGTCGCTGCTTATTAAGGATCTCAACTTAAATGTAGCATCTGTTTTTTTCAGTGGGATTCATATTTCTCACTCAGTTTTCCAGCTTGTAATGTGACAGGGTGAACTGTTTTGCTGAAGGCCACACAGCGAGTGGCTGTGCCAGGAGGAATAGCCTGCATAGTTTTTTATTCCTGTAAATGTCCTTTATAATGACGATATTGTGCCACCACTAAGGCAGGTGGTAGTTCAGTGGTAAAAAGTATCAGCAACTCCTAGAAGTTTAAAGAAGCAGGGTAGGAGGAGAAATGGTCTTTCAGATGTGGTTTGTCATATATTAAAAAAAAAAAAAAGGTTTATTTCTTCATTGAAAGTAAATGCTTCTTACAACACAGAAAATAAAAATAAGGAAGAGGTGGTTGGAACTGGTCTTTGGCTGATGTGGCTAGGACCTGTCAGCAGTGGGCTCATTCATCCTCCTCACTGTCCTGTTCTCCCACTTTGGTGTCCCCTGCTTCCCAGGCTGTGATACATCGTGGTGCTGGTCACCTCTTTGGCCAGATGGAAGCTTCTTCCAGGCCACTGTGTAGATTTTTCAGTGGTCAGTCCTGTTGTATTTTTGCAGCCCGTGCGAAGTGGTGGAGAACTTGGCTGACTGACCGAAGCCTACACAATGTATCTCAAACTTTCAGCTATAATCCTGCACCTCCCCTTTGGCAGGAATTTTTATAAGACTTTTGCATTCCCCCAGCCTTGTTCCTCCTGAAAACCTCTTTCCCCCACTAACACCTTAGGCTGGCTGGGATCCTGGAGTTTCTCCTTTCCAAATGAAGGGTCTGGCAGGAGGAGGGATTGTCCCCCTGAGTCAGCTTGGTGGTGGTTTCAGCCATTAGGAGAGCCCCAAATTAAGAAATTTTGCTTGGTGTTAAGGCCAGGGTTTCATAATTTTCTGCTTTTATTAGTTTGTTTGTGCTTCCTTAGCCCCTGGATGATAGATTTTAAACCACAGTCCTTGCTGCAATCCATCTCTGTTCTTTCTTAACTGTGCTGTTTGGCTCGGTCTGATCCCACTAGACATTCAGCAGAGTGTCTAAAAAGCTGCAAAAACTGGGAAAAAAAATGCAGAGAGGAAAAAGAGGGAAAAAACCCTTCTTTTCCCCTCTTTCACCATCCAGAAATTTTGGCTTAGCCATGCGTGGCCCAGAAATGAGGACTTTCCAAGACAAACGGGCTGCATTATCACACCAGACTCCCCTGGCAAGGAATGAATTTTGACAGCCTAAAAACATATTTTTCTGTGGATGGGGGAACAAATAGTTGCAAAGCAAACACTGAGCGTGTTTGCAGGTGCTGTGCTCCATTGTGTTTGCCAACCAGATGTTCTGAGCTGGGACGCTGCCCTGGCCTTTTCTGGGATGAAATGTCACTCTGGATGAAATAGAGCAAAACTCTGCACAGTCTCTTAGAATGAGCTGAGCTTTTAATTTGTCAGCTATTAATATAGCTGTGTCTTTGTATTGCGCAGGGCACTCAGAAAAATAAACATGTAAAATTTGACCTTTAGAAAATTAACTACCATTGGGCCATGGAAATCTGCCTTGCTACAGCAAGCTGTGGTGTACTTAGGTCCTATGGCAGTGCTTTAAAATCTCTTGCCATATGTCACTATGAGGCTGGAATGATTTCAAGGAGTTCTCTCTGCATCAAGTACCTCGACCTGCTCCAGCTGAGTGCTACCATGTGCATCTTGTGGTGTTCTAGGGAAAGGTGACAAAATGTTGACTTCCATAAGGCAAGTGTTAAGGGTGTCTGTGAGTAACTCTCCTGGAGCTGTGTTTTCTCTATTGCTCCTGCAATAGGTTGGATTTGTGAGAAAATATTTCAAAATGTTGGGGTAGGGACTCTGGGTCTTGTAGCCAGTGATCCAAGAGGGAATTCTGTGACAAACAACAGGATTTGAGCAGCTAAGCTTTGCTAACACAGAGATAGTTTTTGCTATAAAGGTGGGTCCTTTCTGTGCTGGAATGACTGATTACAGCTATTAACTGCTGTTTGGATCAGTGAATGCACTGTTGCTCCCACCCTTGCTTGAGTGATGTCCAGTATGTGTTCCTTTCCCTTTCTAGTTCTGTTCTTACTGGAGGACAGCAGCAAAATTTGTCATGAAAATGAAGCAGATCATATTTAGCTTTTAGTAAAAGGCCCTAAGGAAGAGACTGGGATATTGACTCTCAAGCTGTTTTTCCCTCTCAAGGCCAGTGGACGCTTTTCTCAGGTACTTGGTTCATCCAGCAAAATCCTGACTCATAGGTGTTCCCTGAATGAGCAGAAACCTGTTTTCTCTGCGAGGAGACTGCTATGGTATCAACTTCTCCCCAGCCTCAAGAATTAACTTTCTTCTTCCTTGTCCCAATATGAGGCCCCCTTTTTATTTTTTTCTTTTTTTTTTTGTTGTCATGTCTATCACGATAGCCACAAGAGTGGCTTTGTTTTTCTTGGGTTTTTTTTGACCTTATTACACACACCCACAAAACACTTCCCTTGTGCTTGAAGCAGCACTGCTAATTGACAGGGATTTGGAAGAAGCATGCTCGTCAGCTACTGTCTGCTCTGGGATCTCTGGAGAATATTAATCATGGAATCAGAGAATTGTTTAGGTTGGAAAAGAGGGAAGATCTTTAAGATCATAGAGTCCAACTGTTAACCCAGCACTGCCAAGTCCACCACTAAACAATGTCCCCAAGCATGAAGGAGCTCTTCTCTTTCATCCTGGCAGCTCCCCTTAAAGATTTTCTTTGTTAAAATACCACAGGCCACGTTGTCATGTACACAAAAGCCACGTTTCACCTCTCCAGCAATGCATGGCATCCTAGAGTAGATATAAATAAAAACTGCCTTCAGAGTTCCCTTTGTGCTCCCACAGAGTAACGTAAAACAGCCCAAAAAGAGAAATCAGTGTGAGACAGAGGATGCTCAGATTGTTAATGAAGTGCTGTCCCCAAAGACTTGAGCACTGTTGATTCCTTTCCAGTTAATAAACCATTTGTACGTGGCCTGCTTTTAGTGTGGAACCAAATGCCTTTTTCACTCAAGCTGTGATGTATAATTATACAGCTGACATCAAACATGAGCAGATACCAAGTCAAAGGAATGAATTTGGTCCTGTTCCTGTAATTCCATTTCCATGTTAACAATTTTTCTCCCCGTCTTTAAATTATATTTTTATTGAAAGCTTCAAAGGTCAGCTTAAACATTCAGAGAAAATTTGTAGCTCAAATTGTTTAGTATTCTCTCATATAGCACAGCCCTCCATTACCCTGTGTCAGCAAGTTAGGGAAATGGAAGTTGTGGCCAAGGATTACAATAGTGCTGGTGCTAACCTTTTATAGTACATGGCATACTATCAATTTTAGCCACGGGAGAAATGTGCTGTTCACATACACCAAGTGGGTGTTGAAGTTTTTAATCTAAAAATGAAATCTTGCCTCTAGGAGAGACAAGTAGAGCCCATAGATCTTCCTTGCTGCTGGATAAATCTCTTGAGCAGCTGAGATCTTTTCAGCCGCACGTTTTTCCTTTATCCATTTTTCCTTCCTTCCTTCCTTCCTTGCTTGGCCACAGAGGGACATCTGTTCTACTTGACTGGAAGGGCAATATTGTAGCACAGAGGTATGTGGGTGCCCATATATTCACAAGATGGAGGGCAAAGGGAGATGGATGGGTAACCTACAGACTTTTTCCTAGTTGCAAAACCCTCACAAGGTCTAGCAACACACATTTACCCAGCATCAATCTTCTGTGTAGTCCTAGGGAGGTTAATGGGATTGCTCAGCTGTTTAAGTACCTTGCTGAATGAAGGTGATAATTAATCAGGCTGCAAATTATTCGGGAGAACCGAATTTTAATGTGAGGTTTGCTTTACTCAGTAGTTGCTATATAGTTGTTCAGGGCACACTTGATCTAGCCAGGCCAAGAAAAAACTGATACACCATTTTCACTTGATTGCTATTCAGTGTTGGGTTTTGATTTCCCTGTGAGTGTTTCTTTACCCTTTCAGACAAGGGGTTTTTGACCTGCTTTTCTCTGTCTTCACTCCAAATCACAGCAGCATATACCCTGGATTCTTGGAAAGGCTTCAGTTTGGTCTCTAAACTTAAAAGGCTAAAGGCAATACATAGATGGTTCTAAACTGTTGTCAGAAATAAATTTCCCTGGAGTGCAGTGTAATAGGGTCAGAGTTTATTGGGTAATGCTTAGTTAGTAGATGGCCCAAAGATTAGGAGTTATTTTAGCTGGGGCATGAATAATTGAGTTGAAGGCAAACTAAAGTCAATGATCCTGCTTATCAGGTTCTGTCACTGCGGGATATGATCATTCGGGCTTTCACGTTCCACAGAACTGGTGTTAAGTTCAAAGTGATGTTGCCAGCTGAGCAGGTGGGGAGCAGCCAAAGAGCCCATTCATACTGAAATGCCTTGATGCCTGAGCTGGGTAGTCGGTAAATGCTCTTTTGGAGAGAGAGGTGGTCCCTTGGCCAGGATATCACAGCTCCTGATTTCATCTCCTGCTTTTATTTGGATTTAGAGGGGGTTGCCTGTGGCTCGTCTTGCCTGCACAGCATCACCCCAGCAGTGGGTGGGAGAGTTATCTTGTTGCTGGGCCAGGTTTAACATCCCTTGCCAGTCCTGGAGAAAGTTGTGTTTTAGGGGTAGTGTGGGCATGCCCTTTCCTACCTGTTCTTTAAATGGGTCTTGCTGTGAGGATGGAGTGGAGGGAGCAGAGGTTGTCTTGGGGGGCTGTGATGACAGGGAAAAGATTCCATGCAAGCAGAAGGGTGGAACTGGGAGGGGAATCATGCTCTAAGACCTCCACAAAACTACCCGTTTTCTACATTTGTTTTCTGCTGGAGCCTGTGAGCTGAAGAGGTGTCTATCCACTGCTACTTTCCATAGAGCCCCTCGTGGGGCTGTTCATGATTTTAACTCACTTTAATAAAGATGATCCAGTTTGCTCAAACTCTTATGAGCTCATTTTGACAGGAAAGACTCTGTAACAAAGGGGCTAATAATATCCTAGAGAAGGAGAATTGGAATGCACTGAGGATCATAAACTTGTCATCTCACGTAACTGCAGCCAAAAGAAGATGGAGACTCATAAGAAGGAGGTTGAGTTAGCCTTGAAAAACAGGTCTACTTTTAGGTTTAGCAATTATAAAATCTGTAAATAGAAGGTGTGTTGTTTTCTGGTAAAAAAATTCTGAAAGAAATCGACCTAATGTACTTTACCAGTTTTATAATCTCTTTGGATATGCACAGAAGGACCTAATCCTATTATTTCACATATAAGGGAGGATAATATTTCACACGAACCATTTTCAAAACTGTTGCGTTCAGCAGAAAATGGATAGAATTTCCCCTGGGCTGATAAACTGGCAGCCACTAATTTGGGAGTCCATCAACCAGTACTGGAGTCACAGATCTGAAATAACTGGAAGATGAACAGGCAGGGAGCTGTGCTGCTCCTAGAGACCATTTCAGAGGTGGATTACTGGGACAGTGATTCAGAAATGGATCCCTGATGCCTAGATAACCAACCTGTTCCATAAAACTCAACCCCAAACAGCAACGGCGGTGTTGAGGGTGCATCAGATGACATCTGCCTCATGCACAGAACCCAGCACAGTCAAAGTTAAACAAAACCCATAACTGCCAAGGTCGGGGGCATGGAAGTTGTGTCAAGCCAGACCTTTGGGATGTTATCCCTCTCCCTCAAACACAGGGTGAAGGTCTGGCCTGTTCTTTTCAGCATTACTTTCCTTTTAATTGGGAGAAGTAAGACTTGTTTGCATAAGAAATACCGCAACTTTATGCTGGGCAGGAATGGCAGAAGTGAAGCTAACAGGAGGCAGCCGGACTACAAATTAAAATTGAAGCAGACCAGTCTTTTCTCATTCCACCAGCTCAGGAAAATATTGAAAGTAAACCGCTGGCAAGTCGGCAGTGAAAAGCAAATTAGATTTGGGACCAGATGGTGTAGATCAGTATAATACAAGCTGATGTCAATAAAGCAGTGTGATTAACGCTGCCAAGAATATCACTCACAATCTCTTCCAATTTCAGGTGTTATTTGTAGCACAGGTGAGGCGCGCACAGATGCGTGCACAGATCATTTTGGAAAGTGGGATTTAATTGAATCTCTGTTCCAAAAGAAAGTCTGTATCTAGATTTATCTGGCAGTGTGCAGGCACTAGAGACTGTCCTGGAGGGGGGAACCTGGGGCTGAGAAGGAAAAGAGCAGCACGTAGGGTTGTCTGATCTGTGTCTGACCATGAAGCTCAATGCAAGACTTGATCCTAAGCACTAAAGGCTTGTGTGTCTGATAATTGGGCAATGTCTTAGGTTTATGGATGTGATTTCAGCATGCTTGATATCATTCCAATAATTACAAATTTTGTTATTTCTCAGGAAATACGAGTGTATCTAAGTAGAGTGTTACCTCATCAATATTGGCTTATCCTTGTCAAACTCTTCAGTGCTGGTGGGTGTTGTCTGACCATAATATATCCTTGATACTCTTCATTTTCAGAATGCTCTGTGAATTAATTATGAAGAATATTTCATATAGTCAATAGTCTCAGTGTCGTAGCTCATCTTCTGATGGCACACTGAAATTCTGTGTGAATATCTGATAGAAAAATGAGGTTTATGTAAAATAAAGGCCTCACTATTGGATTAGATACCAATCTGCAAAATGGAGTTGTAAAAGATGAGTTTGATGATAGAATGAAGAATAACTTTAAAAGTGAGTCACATTGTTTTGAGTGATGTAGTTGTTTTCCAGGAAAAATCTGTTGCCAAGGATCAGGGCATCCTTGGCAAGCTTAAATGTGCAATAACATCCCTTCTCCGTGCTGAACTCTTTTCTTTTGAATGTTTTTTGGTGGGGAACTTGGTAGGAGACTTCAGCTTTTCTCAGGGGATATGAGTTATCAGTTAAAACTGATTTTTTGCTATCTTTGCCCCTAGGCAGACATGAAGTAGGCCATCTCTGAGGGTATACAGACACTTATTCTTATAACCTATGCATTGCCGTAGGGATTTGGACATTCAGATAGAAAATCTGACCTTTATGGAAGAATATTTTGTTCTCTGACTCTTGCCTTTCAGCATATATTTTTCTTGACTTGATATGCAAGTTCTTCATTCTCTGAATGTGCCTTTTTCGGCGTTTCTTGTGCTCATTAATCACATTACCCATTCCTAGTCTTTGTAGCACGCTGGGAGTTAATATATTCACTCCCTTTTGTGTGTGTTTATAAGCATGTGTCTTCCCTTTGGTTTGTATTGACTCTGAAGGCTGAAGTGAGGATCAATGGCTCAGATTATTTCCTTGCTGTCAGCTATTGACTTTCTCTCAGCCTGATACCAGAGCACCTTTCCCAGGGTGATGCTAGCAGGGTAGGAATTAGGAGGGGGGGCTGAGCAAATGCTTCACAGAAATCTTGCAGTTTATCTCAAGGCATCTTTAACTGAATGCACATGAAGATGAGAGAGAAATTGCCAGACACCTGCAAATTAGGGTGGAAAATTAGAGAGGCTGAAATTCTCTGTCAATGATGCCAAAACTGGGGTTGCTTTTGCCCTAAGAGGTTTATTTGTTTATATGATGATTGTTGTTCTGCTCAGATGGTTTTGAAGCTGAAAGTGATTTCTTTAGCGAAACTGCTGTGCAGGTTGGGCAGTGTGGATTCCCTTCACTGCAGCAGAAATAATCAAGACCAGTATGTGTGGACACAAAATCCTCCAGTTTCTGGAAAAAGGCTTTTCCTCCATTCATCTACTATACTGTGGGTTCTTGATTCATAATTCTCTGCTATATCTGTAATTATCTACATCAGAGTACAGTAGTCACAATTTAATTCCTAATTAGAACAGCAGCATGATGCTCAAGTGTCAAAATAGAGAAAAAGGGTTGATACTTTCAAAGGAAAGTGAATTTGTTGGAATATTAATAGCTTCATCTTCTACTACAACAATAGTCTGTCTTCCAGAGTTTCCAGTTTTTTTACAGGGAAGCAAACATTTTTATCTGGAATTCTTTAGGCTTTAAATTACAAATTATAAATTTTTAGGTGATAGTATAGATATGGAGGAGAAAATGATGGAGTAATAAGGAGAGAGAAGCTGGGCATGATTGAGTCTCTGAAGTACTGGCAGCTGATTCTGGAAGAAGACAAGGTCCTGTGTTGGTCAGCATCTCTCCAACTTGGCTTCTTTTCCCACCTCCACCCCTGAGGATTGAGAGATTCCTCCAAGTCAAAATGAAAATTTCCACTGACCTCAGTGGACTGGAGTTCTTCGGATTGCTCCAGAGCTGGAAGACAGTGGGAGAATGTGTGTGGCAGCCCTGACCCGAAGTCTGGGTGCCAGGGTGAGAAGCTGGAGAGGCAGGTGGGATGTCTTGTGTCCCTGAGCCACAGCATTGAGTGTGAACTGGGATCCACTGCTCTGCTGGGTGCCCTGGTGCTGTGGGCGTGGGGGTCATGGAGAAAAGGCTGGAGGAGGGAAGGATAAACGTGTCCATGGGCTGAGAAACACCTTGGGGTTGGATCTGGCTTGGGTTAGCTTTAGATACTGAGTCTGGCTGATCTGTCAGTTTTGGAGCTGTAATTGGGCAGTCCAAGGTGTCAGGGGAATTTAAAATAAATGCATTGATCAAAGGCAGAGTATGGTTTAGGCAGCTGACCACAAAATTGGCACAATCTCTATTTTGCACAAGGGAGATCCTTATAGATCTTCCTGGGCTGGGATCCAATCCTCCCCTCCTCTCCCCATGCTTATTTTGTTGGTCAGCTCAACCCTACGTTTTCATCAACACAGCCCATCATTAATGTACATACCTAGCTATGTGTAAACACAAATATTTAAACTAACTTCAGCTAGGATGGAAAGGTGAATAAGTGCCTTTAGCAGAATTTCCCCTCTTGGATGTGCCTGAAAGCAGACAGTGGAGTTGGTTGTTTAGCCCAATTTAGTTTTCATTTAACCAGACCAGAGAGTCTATATTACAAATGACATGTGGCCACTGCAGTAGCAAAGTCACTGTTTACTTAATCAAACATGATTAATGCATTGGTTTTACATTAGGATCTGCTTTTCTCCATTGTGGGAGTAGTCAAGGGATTCTCTTTGTCTGCTAGAAGGAAGAACATGTTTTTTTATCCTATCCTGCTTATTGTGCAGTCATGTCAGCAGTAAAAAATGTCTTTTAACATGCCTTCTTTTATCAGTAGAGAGATCAATACAGCAACTTTCTGGAAGCATAATTCAGTTACATGTGTTGTGGGAGACGAACGCGAACCCTCTTGGCGAGGATGCCTTTCAGAGAGGCAGGGAAAGACACCATGGGCTGTGTTTCAGAGCAGGGTAAGATTAAAGAGATTTCAAGTGTGCTTTGAAAATATCTTATAAAGGAGGATGGTTCAGGCTTGCAGAGGGATCTGTGTTCCAGAATGGAAATCAAGCATTGCTGCAGATAAGGTTTGCCCCTGCATCTGTGGTGGAACCAACAAAAAAAATCTGTGCTGCTGAATTGGACCTGAACCTGAAAATGACAGTGGCAGATGGTGAGGACAGGAGGTAGATGGATGTGTTGGCTTCAGGAGAAAGCCACCACTGAAATGGAAAGTTTTCACCCAAGAAGTAACTGTAAGGACTTAAACTCTGCCCTGAGATAAGCTTGAGAGATTATAAGGGGTTTTGAGAGGTGCTGGACAGACGTCTCCTCAGTGAACCTGCACTTGGTGAGTGAGGACTACTGAAGCCATTAAAGGAGGCACTGAGGTGCACTGTGACCTTTTCTGCTGCTTTATCTTGGGTAGGACATGCTGTTAAAGGAAATAGAGCAGCACTATTTGATGGCTTTTCCTGTCAGGAAAATGAGGAGCTAACCTGAGTCAGAAAGTGGGCAACTACTTAGAGTTTGGCTGGGGAATCACTACAAAGGGCCTGAAAAATATACGTCAGGTTTGGGGTAGAGGGTTTTGAAGCCCCACCTGTCATAGGTCTGGATTTTATTTTCCCATTTATAAACACCAAGAAGGGTTTTCTTTTTCCCCTGAAAGTGCATGAATCCTCCTTGACTCCAAGAAATGTTGGGTCAGTACCTTCCCTTGATTGTCATTCACAGTCCTTAATAACCAGTCAGAATAAATTTAATAACTTGAGACTACTTTTTTATAGCAGGCTCACAAAATCTCATCTTGAATCAGGAGAGACATCCATAAAAGCTACTGAAATCCAGAATATTCATCACATAAGTGACTGTAACACGTTTCTTCCTTTTCACTGGTGACTTTGCTGGCCTTAGCACATTGTCAGCCTGGTTGGACCTCACTACCTCTCTACAGGAATGTTTTAATTTTCAAACAGATTCCTTTACTTGTCATAGTCATTAACATGTAAATACATCTCATAAAGCACAGAAATGAACTAATAGTTACAACTTTTCCAGCCATTAACACATGTGATAGTTAAGCCCGATTATGAACTTCACCTCATTGGCAACACATTTCTGCGGGTCTGTGTATTTCTCTGCCTGCTCTGAGCTGGACTAACTTGTGAGTCCATAAAGTTAAAATCTTATTAATTAAATAGCAGCACTAGTGCTTGCACCGGGGTTAAATGTGCCAGGGAGCATTTTTTTCCAATTCTCAAATAAATCTGCTTATTGAAAATACCATCCTAGAAATAGGAGTCTCTGACTTTGAGAGATGCCCTGGAATTTAACAGCCCATTATTTTTATATGGGCAATTTATTGCAGTCAGAAGTGATACAGTTCATGGAAAGCGGGTGGATGGATGGCTGAATCATTCCATCACCTGTCATGACTCATTCCCATCGTTTCCGTCTCCTCACGAAGGGTGCATAAACATGTCTGCAGACTTAACCATGGCCCAGAGCATCTCATTAAAATATTGCCTCGGTTAGGGTCAGAAAAATGGTTATGTAGCTCCATGACTGGATTGTAGAAGAGAGGAGGGATGAGATCTTGACTGCTTCGTTCAGAGAAGGGTGTCCAAACCAAAAGTACACCAAGGGACTTCTGCCTGTGGTTTTGCTTCTCACCTTTGCAGGCAATTTCACAGCTATGATTCCTTCAGGAATTTTATAGAGTAGTTTGGTCTGGCTGCTCTGTTCCTTGAGTTCTGCCTGCTTTCAAGGGTCCTCTCATTCTCTGGGTGATACTGGATATGGTGACCTTGTTGCTGGTAGTTCTGTGTCAAAATATGCTGACGTAGCCACTTCTCTAGATACAGCCAGATGTTTTGGTGATAGTGAGCCGGATGACTCCTGGTGGAACTGTCAGACAATGAAGTTAGCACACATTTCATGTATATTCTGTCCTCCTTCCTCAACAGACTCCCATAGGGTGAATGGTGCCAAACCCTTTTGTGGCTTGGCTTAATCCACCTTCAAAGTGTGCTCAGAGGGTTTATCCAGCCTGTTTCTCACAGCAAGAGCTCTCTCGACCCAAACTCTCTGCTGACCTGCTGTGAGCTGACCTGGGCAAATGCCACGTGGCCAGAGTTAACTCAAGCAGAATTTATTAGCTTGCAGAGGGCACTGCATAATTCAGTTACACAACTTCACTTTTGGAGCTGGCTTGTGTCTGGCCAGGTTGGAAGATGGGTAAATGTCTCTGGAAAAATATTTATTATTATTTATTAACAATGAAATCTTGTTATTTGCTTGCTGTAATGGCTAAGAAATCTAATCACCGATTAAGATTGCACTAGGGTAGAGAGACCTCAAATAGAGCAGCAGAAATACAGTGTGTCAAAAGGAGTTTATAATCTGGATGTCACACACCCTCAATAGCAAAGGGAGCTTCGGGCTGAGCCCAGCAGTGATAAGCTCATGCATCTGTGTGCTTTGTGAAAGAAACACGGTGTCAGTGGGGAAATGAAGGCATTCTGTGGCTCAAAGGGGGGTGGGACACACAGTAGGTGCTCCCCGATGGATACAGACTCTGGGAGTGCAGCGAGGCTCGAGAAGGTTTGAGTTTGCCAGCCCTTGGCCTGTGGTGGAGCTCACAAAACACGAGCAGTCTCTGTCCTGTGTTTTCCCCAGGTCTGTGCCTTGCAGACATCACCTCAGCAATTGTTGCTGGCTCTTCCTGAGCTGAATCCTTGGCCTCCTGAGCTTCATCCCTGGCTCTGCGTGGTGCTGTGATGTAATCGGGAGAGCGCGGCCCCTTTATTGCACTGAGAGCATAATGCCCCGTTATTGTCCAGACAGGGGTAGGGGGAAACAGCTGTTTTACTGATTAAGTGAATAAAGGCATGACTCTCCAGCCCTCCTCCCCTGTCCAGCACGCGGAAATCTGCCCAGGCTCTGCGCATCATCACCATCCACTCAGCTCCTTGCCCCTGAGTGCCATGAAAGCAGGCAGTGCCTGCAGCTGGAAGGCTGCCCTCGCCTTGCTCGCTCTGCTCCAAGTGCTTTTGTGAGTCAGGCGCTTCGCTTGTGCACAGAAACCCGTATTCCATCCTGCCTTTCCATTTGCTCATGCCCCTCTGCTGCCAAAGTAACCATGGCAGGGGGGTGGAGGGGAGGGGAGCGGCGTTGCCAATCTCTCATTAATTTCTAGATGTGGAATGATGGGGGTGATGCATGTGAGAGTCTAATAATAATGACCTGAGGTCCCAGGCACGGCGAGCAAGGCAAACTTCTTTAACTAACAACTTAATTATAATAAATTTGAGTCTAAGAGCACCAGGCAAGTAAATCAATCAACCCTTGCAGGCGGGCTCATTAAAACTAGCAAAGTACAGACCATAAAGGTCATCTTATTAAAAGGGATTAGCATTTTCCAGTTAAATCCTTTGCTGCCCATAGGTGCTAGGAGAGAACGTGCATTCTGAGGTTCTCTGTTGCTGCAGTGGTAAAGAGGGCTGGCCCTGCACAGCAGTTAATGCCTTCAGTCCCCATGGTCAGGCTCTTGGCTGCCAGTGCCAGTGGGCAAGGCTGGATAAATGCTGGTGGACCTTTGCCAGTCTGGCCCAGCTGTGGGTTGCCAACTGTCCCGTGGAGCAAGAGGAACACGATCAGGGCTGAGGTCCTTCTTGCAAAATACGAGTCAGCTTGCTCTCCAGGCTTTTCTCTAGTCCTCTCTTACAGACTGAGACATCACCTCAGTAATTGTTGTTGGCTCTTCTTCCAATGACTCTTCCCTGTCTGTGTGGGATGTCTCTTCTCCTGTCAGGTCTTAATATATTGTAGCCCTCAAGCAGCATTTTCTATCTTGCCTTTCTTTCCTGGCTGCATGGTACAGTACTTTGGGTTTTCTAGTGCTTTGAGAGGCAAATTTTCACAGACCCAATTATGATCTTGTTCCTTTAGGAGAGTATATTTACCTTGGAGGAAACATTAAACTGAGAACAGCTATCAAAACAGCTGGCATCCTTCTTCCTGTTTTCCTCTTCTGTCAGATACAGTGTTGATGGCAGGAGAGGCATTTTTTTCCCTTTTCAAACTTTCCTCTGCCCACACTTGCATTCCAGTGGTGACCCTCTGCCTGTGCAGCACCACTCACTGCTATTGTATGGAAACATGGTATGAAAATTGCTGTGGATCCTGGAGCCTGCAGGGGATGGTGCTGGAGGGGTCTTTCCTACTCCTGCATTACATTTCTGATGGAAACTGATTTTTTGGAGGAAAGGAGAAGTGTATCACAACAGTGTTTGTCCTGGTTGAGCAAAATATCTGGAGTTGAGAGGATTTCTTCCACGGAGAGACAACTGCAGTTGGGAAGGTGGGGAGGAGCAGGCTGCACAGACCACCCTGTGCTGCACTCCCACAGCTCTGCCCCTCTAGCCCCCTTCTCGATGAGACTGCTTTCTCCCGTTAGATGGACACTACCAGTGCCAGCAGCTCAGTCAGCTGGTGAGCAGAGTGGACACATGGGCTCAGACTGAATGTAACAGGCACAGCTCGTGGCACACTTCCCTCAGCTCCTGCTGTGCCCAGGCAGCACTTTAATTGCACAGCAGTTTACAAATAACTGAACTTCATAGGATGGAAGTTCCCCTGCACTACATTTGATCCTTTCCAAAGGTCTTTTTCTTTTAAGCCCTGGGAGGCCTCGGGGGCATGTAGGAAATTAAGCAGAGCCTTGCAGCAGTTCAGGAGTTCATCGAGAACAAGGAGTTATGTGTTGGAAAATATGGTGGGAGAGGTAAGGATGAGAAAAAGCGGAGCATCTCTTTTATCCCACTAGGCTTCCCTTTTGCATAGGAAGTACTGAGGGTCTTTCCTGCTCTGCTTGACCCATCAGCAGAGCACATCACAGAGCACTACAGGCTGCCTGGGGGAGAAGAAAAAAGGAAGAAGAAAATACTTATTTTCTACTGTGTTTCCAGTCAGCCAGCACTGTGCTGCTTGAAGAATCCTGTGCTATCTCTGTAACAGCAAAAAAATGCTGAGCAGAAGCAATGGGTTTTGAGCTTGTCCTTGATAGGGAAGTGCTGGCAAGTGACCACAGGTAGGTGTCTACCGGTCTGTGCCCCCACA
Organism: Platysteira castanea; assembly: GCA_013397175.1. NCBI lineage: Eukaryota > Metazoa > Chordata > Aves > Passeriformes > Platysteira > Platysteira castanea. The sequence goes on along the minus strand of VYXC01007095.1, from coordinate 591,111 downwards.
TCAGCTCCAAGAGCTTGCTGGGGAACCTTTGGATGTTGTCACTTAATTTTTCTGCACCAGGCTTATGATTTGGACTGTGTAGTACTTAATATTGTGCATATCAGCTAAGACGCTTAGATGAAAGGTGCTGCTGACTACACAAATGTATTTCAGCTTAATTCAAGAACTCAGCCTTCTCTGCTGCAGATGAGTGCAGAGTTTGGAGCCACTTTTATGCCTTTGCCTTCAGGCACCTTCAGCTTCACACATCCCTCAAATCTCTGACTGGCACTATCTTTGCATGATTTTATCTTGATGATGGAGTTTCCACAAAAGAGGAGGAGCCCCTTGTGCTCCCCATCTCTAGCAATCTTTCCTACTTCCACAGGGGCAGGGACAAATTCAGGACAGACCCAGTGCCATCATCACTGTGTGAGTTCTGCCTGCCGGTGTGATCAATGCAGGATTCAAAATAGTACGGTTTAATTGGAATACTGTAGAAAAATATCTATTCTTTTTTCACTTGTTTCCTTATATTTTCCATTCACTGCCTCCCCTTCACATCGCTTTAGCCTTTGCCCAGAATTCACCTCAACACACAGACTTCTATTTTTGACTTTTTTTTTTTTTTTTCTGGGAGGTGAGGGGTTAAAACAATAAATATATTGGTTCCTGTTTTTCCTCTCTGCAGCTCCTGAGCTCCAGCTGGGTGCAGACATGGAATAGTAACGAGTCCATGGGAAAGGCTCATCTTCTCACAGCCCCTGTAGCAGCACTCCGAGCTCAGTGTGAACTTCCCAGAGCACAGAGGCAGAGCTGAAACCCTCACTGATGCTGCCAGGAACCTTCTGCAGGGATTAAAGCAATAGGGTGGAGATGAAGTGTGTGTGAACTCAAACTGGATTCCAGGTGTGTATGAGGAACAGTGTACTTGGTCTTCAGCTGAATTTAAAATGTATATATACACTTACATAATCTGCGGCCACTGGCAGTAAGCTCTTTATCATCCAGAGACACACAGTATGGAACTTCCAGACCTTTAAGGAAAGCACATTTCTGGTGTAAGAGACAAACACGAGGCAGCAAGATCCAGACACTTAATGATAACTTGGTGTTGCTTTTGTCCTTTCACAGCAGGTGCTCTGTTTCCATGAACTGTAGTTCTACTAAACGCTTTCTGTTCTTCAATAATTCCTGATGGAACGGAGGGAATTCTGAATCCTTGCAGGTGGATAGGTTTGCTTGGGTTGGTGTCTCAGCCTGGAGAATGGCAAGAGGGGACAGACTCAGCCCTGCACAAAGACTGGCATGGTGCAGGCAGTCTGGGTGGTCTCAGCTGGGTGCAATCCCATTTCCATTTCCCTCTAGCTCTGTGTGTGCTCATGGAGAGTTGCTGTGGCTCAGTTGTCATTGCTGCTTGGTTATAATAACCCAACTGCTGTCTCAAAGCCCAGTTCCTAACCTGGCATTAGGGAGTGCCAGTTCCTGGGAGGTCTCCAGTGTGTTGTGCATGGCTTATCTCCTGGGGATGCAGTGGAAGGGAACATTCAGGTGATGGTAAAGTTGTGGCAGGGGGACTCACCAGGCTGGCACAGGTGTGTTGGCACTGCAAGGTGACAGGGTGACCTTATGTGGTAGAGCTGTTCAGCTCCTGTTTTGCTAAAAGATGCTGAAACTCAGAGTCAAAAGTACTGAAACTGGAGCAGGTAGAGATGAGAAAATGCACTGATGGATGTTTGTTATGTCAGCTTAACTGGGGTGGAAGTGCCAGGAAAGCAAATGAAATGAAATGCCCCACAGTTGTGCCTGATGTTACCTAACACTGCACTCTTTGCAGTCACTTTGATTAAGCATAAGACATTTCTTTATTTTCGTGCGTTCTTTGTGGAGAAAAATAAAGGGAAAAAAATAGAGAGCAATGAGACAGTCTGTACTTCCCCTACCCCTCGCCAAGCAGTAGAGAGCAGTGGGAAACAGTTAGCAAAGGTGTCAGATTTTCTCTAAGGGCAGTCACAAGGCTCTTGTGCCAACACTATTTGACATTTAATTTAAGACCCATGTAAAGTAACAGCCAGGGCAGGCAGCAGGCGGAGCGTTCCAGTTGACAGACTGGCTCTATTTGCTTTAATTTCCTTAGTGCGATGGCCAAGTTTATCTGTGAGTGAGAAGTACTCAGAGTATTATTTTTTTTGTTAGCCCATCATGAAAAGAGAGCACTGTGTTGTGCTCTGACACTGTTTTGGGCTTCAGGTGGCCCTCATTAGGGAACATAATGCAAGAGAGCTGTGCGTCAGCACTGGAGGAGCCAAAGAAAGTTGTACCTCTTTGATTAAATTCTGCTGAAGTCAAACACTCTGTTCCTGGGCTGAACTGAGCCATTCAGCAGGTTTAAAGGTGCGGAGAGGGAAAGTCTGTGTGTGGAGGTTTGCAGCCTTGCAGCCAGGGTGTGTGAGGAAAGCAGGGAGGGCTTGTCTCCCTTAAATGTGGGGCCAGGACCCCTCAGTGCAGAGGGGTTTGTGTGAGGATGTGTCCTGTGCAGAGGGGCCATCCACAGCACCTTGAAGGACCAGCCTGGTCTAGCAGAAGGTGCCCCTGCCCATAGCAGAGGGTTGGAATGAGATGGTCTCTAAGGTTCCTTCCAAACCAAACCATTCTGTGATTCTGCTCTGTGAGGTTTGTGCATTCATGTTTCTTTTCTCCTGTTAGAACTGAGAAAACTGATCTAGTGTGCTGCTGAGGAGAGGAGATGGGAATAAAACCTACCTGGAGTATGTGGAGGGAGTGCTGGGAGTTCATCTGAGGCCTGTGTGAGGAGGGAAGCAGTAGTGGAAGCTGTGCTGGCTGTGTGGCTAATACTGGCAAAAGGGAAATGCTGAGAGGTGCATGTAGGAATGAGTCAGGAAATGTATTAGTTACTTGAATTTATTTTTTTTTAAAGAAAATAAATGTGTTTAGTCAACAGCATGAAGTATGGTACCTCCAAGGGTACCTGCTTGGTGATGGAGATATGGAATTATTATGTTAACCACACAGATAAGGAGTATCAGGGGAGGAAAGTCTGTGAAACAAGTGATTTGTCACATTGAAGACCAAAAGCAGCTGCAGAATATGAAGTGATGGGAGGAGAAGGGTTCCCCAGGCAGTGGGACAGAGACAGCAGCCTGCAGGCACCACTGGCTGGGTGGAGGAGCACTTGGCTGCTTTTCCAAGGTTATTAGGAAGTCTAGACTTTCCCATAAAAGGGTCCCGTTTGCTGAAGAATCCTTGGGCTAGCACTGCCCTGAGGGCTTCACAGAGAACTTAAAGGCATCCAGAACAGCCTGGCTAGACTGAGGTACCTTGCCTGAGTTTTTCTGTGTGTATGGACCTTGGAAGACAACTTTGGGGCAGCCTGGCAGGAATGATTTCCATAGAACATGCAGCCTGCCCCACCAGAAGGTGGCTCTGGAGCTGGCCCACCTGGGGCTGGGACACTGCTGTTCCAGACTGGCTGGGTTTAGCTCCTCTTCAGGTTCCTCGCCCAGCAGACAGAAGAGGAGCCAAAACCAACTACATTCCTCTCAGAGAGCCAGAAATTAAAAAACTGCTTCTTGTGCTGATGGAGGCATTTGAGGAACTCTATATATGCAGTTATTCCCGAAACTCAGAAAGTTGACTTCCACCTTTGCTACAAACCTCTCTTGGTGCCTCATCACTGGGTTGACCAAATTGACCAAGTTCTTGGTGCCATCCTATGGCTTCAAGCACTTTAAATACCAGCTGTCCTTCCTATGTTAGAGAGCATCTCTGTCTAGCACAATACATCTGGAGAGAGCTTCTCCATAGCAGTGTTCAGAGTAAATCACAAACCCCTCCAGGATCACAGAGTGTGCTCTTGTTCCTGTTAACAGGGGCTGCCAGCTTATGCTGCAACTTACCTTGTTAGGAGAAACCAGAGGGAGATGCCAAAGGCAGGGAAAAAATGAGGGCAGCTTTCTAACTGAGTCAGGGAAAAAACATTCCAAGGTGTATTTGAATGCTTGGAAGACTGGCAATTGTTGGACCCCATTCTTCTTGCAAGCCTAGCTATGTTATCCTTGTCTCAAGGACCCCTTGAAAGTCAGTGTCAGGAAGATAGGCCAGGTGGACTGAATCAGTATTTGTCCATGTGAATGGCCCCTGGGGACAGGCAATGTTGTCCACCCTAAAAGAAACCACCCTGGGGGCTGCAGTGGTGGATAAAGAGTGTGGTCAGGCTCCTGCCCAAGGGAAACAGTTTGCTGAATGTCAGAAACCTTCTGGCATCTGCACAAACTTAGATGATGTCGATTCAAGCCTTGAGGAGTTTGTTGTCTGAGCAGTGTGATTTGGACAACCATAACACAGCTGGGGATGATTCCATCCCGGGAGGGTGTGACTAACCTGGGGCCATTGCAAAGTGGTCTCTGCGTGTATTTACTGTATGTTTTTGTGGCAGGATTTCTTTTTCATAATTGGGTCTTCCTGAACAGCAGTTGGATGTTTCAGCAAAGAGAATGTGTACAAAAAATCAACCAACACACCACTAAGTGGGGAGGAATCCTGGAGAGCACTAGGGGAACTTCCAAAACTGGTGTTTACCTTTGCTTTGCTTTTAGCAATCCAATTGCTCTTTGTGAGTTGTATGTGCAGAAGGGATAATCTAAACTGAGTTTATCACAGCAGCAGAGCTGGAGCAGCTCCAAGTACATTGGTCTATATCCTGGAAATAGGAGACTGCTTATCCAATTATTTGCAGCTTGTTTTCAAGGGAAAAACGATTGACTTGAGTCCTGCACAGGGTAAAATCCTGTTAGAGTGTGTCATTTTGTCCTTTGGAGTGGGATGTAGTCCCAGGTTTCATGAGATGCTGTTTTGCCTCCTGAGATTGTTGAAAAGCTGCTGGGTCAGACTGGGGATCTTTACTCTTCAGATGGGAAAGTACCTCTCCGTTGGAGTGAGAGATGAGGCATAATATACATGTGATTAGCTTTATCTTCCTGTCCCAACCCTTTTCACCCACTGCCACGATTAAATTTGTGAGAAGAGTCACAGTAATAAATAAACTATACATTACTGAGGGTAAAAACTCCCAGGAGGGAGGCCTTGAGTGCTACAGAGATACAGGCACACTTAACGAAACAAAGAGACAGACTTTGGCTGAACATCAGGAAAAACATACTGAGAGTGAAATAAATTTGGCCATAGGACAGTTCCTAACAACAGTAGCAGCAGTCCTGTTACCCAGACTTGTTTTAAACACTCCCGTAGGCATCACTGCCATCTGGGCCTGGTAAGAGAAGATGTCAGTCACACACAGAGTTTGAAGATGTCACCTTTTCTTTGGCCCAAAGTTTTCCATGCAATTTTTTTTTTTGATCAGTGTAGATAATGTCTTTCCATTTGAGCCATTTTCCTTGTTTTGTAGCAATTTTAAAAAGAAAAAATCACTTTGGTAAGGTGAGGACAAGGGAAATTTTCAGCTGTTTTAATGTGGCTCTTCCTTTAAAGGGGTTTGGGATCAGCCATCTTCAGACCAGATTTTTGCACTAGGTACCAGAATCAAGATGCGTTGGAGGAAAATATTAAAAGACAATTTTATCTCCAGTCCCTATAATAAACTTGCATCTTCTGAGGTAATAAGTGGGTTTGCACAGACTGGTAGCATCTAATGCTCCTTGCCCTCATACAAACCAACAGAAAGGAGTAAGGAGTCAGGAACGATGTTTGGCCAATGGTGTGGATACTCCACAGCAGCCACAGCCTTCTCCAAATTCTTGCTTCTTCCTTCTGGTACATTTTTTTTCCCTATGGCCAAAGTGAATCCAGTATGAAAGCCCTGTTACTTATTCCCTGGGATTAAGCACTGAGGAGAAGAGGTGTGAGAGGTAGGGAAAAGATGGTGCAAATGACTCAAGCCCTCCTCGAGTGCCTGTGTGGGCAGCCTGAGGGCATCCCAGGCTGTGGTTGGGAGGGCATGGTGCTCCTCCCCGGGCTCCTGGCCATCTGGAGGGGCTGGATGGTGCTGGATGGTTTTGTGTTTGCTCCCTGGCTTAGTCTCTCATAGTATGGTTTGCAGCACATATTTTGTGATGTGAGAATGTGCTCTCTGTTCACTTCTAATGCACCTGTTGGTTCCACAAACAAGCCTGCCAGTTAAACACAGGAGTCAAATCCCACAAGGAGCTTGGTTGCCTGTGCTGGAAGATGTATGTACGTAATAAATGGTATTATGAGGTATACACCCAAGCCTATTTATGAGTTACCATATGAGAGAGAAAGCAAGGTCAGAGTACTGAATAGGTTCAAATGACATATGGATTTATATGCTAGATCCACCTTCCAACCCTTTGTTTCATCTTGGGCAAGTTATTTAGCTTCTCTGGGCCTCAGATCCTCTACTGAGTACATCTGGGATGATAAAAAAACGTCCTTTTTATCTGTTTTTTCTGCTCTGATTCCTCATGCTCAGAAAAAGGAATTGCCTCTCTGTGCACATGCTTGATTTTGTCGGGATTTTTACCAACACTCAGGTGTTGCTGTTGCATTTCTGCCTGTACCCTTGCAGAGCAGAGATGATTCAGGGGCAAAAGCAGAGATACTCCTTTAAGTCCCCTTTTATGTTTCATCGTTGGCACCTCCTCTCACAAGTAAGTGAGCTGTATTTTAGTCATCAGGTCGGAACTAAACTTCGGTTTCCCTGGAAGTCAGGTACCTCTGTATTCAGTAAAGTCCTGTATTACTCACCAGGAGAAGGACAGCCAACACTGTACCTCAGCTGTAGCTGACAGGCAATTTATATGGGACGAATCCCTTAGCAGTGGACTTCAGCCTTTCCTGAAATCTTATCCCTTGCCTCTCCATGTGAGCGAGGCCACTGGCTTTGTGGAGCAGCTTATTCCAGACAGATGCTGACAACTGGAGCTGAGTGGTGCTGAGGGAACGTGACACAAAGCTGCAGCAAATGTATTAATTGCATTGCTTGGGGAGGGCTGGATTCCTTCCCCTGCCCTTCCTTTCTCTCTGCCAAAGCTTTGTGTGTGCCGGGAGCCTTGCTGGGTTTTTCTCGTGTATGGTAATTAATGAACAGAGCCCGGAGTTCTGGGCATCTGCTTCACATCCCGGGAAGGTGCGTTATTAACCCAAAAGGATTTGATACCCTCCCGCTGTGTTCCATTTTCTCTGCTCTTGCCTGGTCCTTCCATTTGATTCAGCCTCCCAGGTCCATTAAGATCTTCACAGCTGCCCATGCACAAACCTGACAGGCTCATGGGGAGATTCTAAAATGATGCTGGTTCAATTAGCAGGATATAATTTGCCCTTTGGTGGAACCCTGGGCTCCCCTGCCAGGCTAAACACTTGCTGCCAGGGCACTTAGCACAAGGAGGAGCATTCCCATCACATCTTTCTCAGTAGCAGGTCACAGAAACCATGAACCCAAGTAGCTGCTGTAAGAAAGGAATTGTATTTTTATCACAATTTTATTTTTCCTCATGAAATGAGTTTTAGAGAAACCAGAAAGCCCCGTTTGGATATTCGATGTGAACAAACCAGCTGGCAGCTGTAGTTTTTATTTTAGCCTGGGAATCCTGCTGGCTGCTTTTTTTTTCCTTCCTCCCCTGTGAGCCCGTCTTGCAATTTGAGTTGTTATGCCCTATGGGTCACAGACCAGTTTGCTATACAATTTTCTGTGTTGATCAAATGCTTTTCTGAATGATTTGCTGTTTGCTGTGGTTGTTAACCTCCTGAGTACTCAGTCCTGCTTCTCTCTCTCACCTCTGAGCTGTGCAGAAATACCTGAAGAGATACCAATATCATCAGATCATGCATATTCACAGTGGTTATTCTGCATTCAGCTGCACAGACAACAATTTTCTCATGCTCCCCAAAAGCAGATACGAGTCAAACCTCAAGTGAAAGTGATATTCAGGATGAGGGGAGGGAAGGAGAGTCGAGATATAATTTGATTTTTTTCTCAGCCTGCAGCCACTTTGGACAGTAGCTGTTCCCATGAGATCTTCTGTATATTAGCAAAGGGACGGATTTGTGTACTTTGATGGTGGAGCTTCTCACACTGGAGGAGGTCTTCTCCTGGAGAGATGATGTAGAAAAGCCTGGTGGCATCTGCCCCTGCTGGGGCAGGGAGGAAGATTGGCCAGAACTGTTCTGAGAGTAGTGCCAGAGTTTGGTCTGGTTGCACTGGGTCTCTCACCCGGTGGGAAAAACCTGCCCTTAACTCTAGTCTTGAGGAATGCTTTTTTTTTTCCCTGTTACTTCTCTTTCCCAGGAGACTTCCTTGGGTTTATAAATGACTCCATTTCCCTTCAGTATGACAGCTGCAGCTTCACCTCTTCCTGTGTGAACCTGGAGTCAGGTCAGGCTAAAATGCTGAATCTTTCCTTTCTCCTTCCCGTGGTTCTCTGGCCCCCTCCTTCCTTCCCCATATCAACTGCCTGTATTGCCATAACTTGAGGATTAGCTTTTCCCTGCAGGACTGAGCTGAAATGCAAGTGCTTTACTGAGCAAAACAAATCTCTTCAATATTAGCAAGGCAAAGCAAAATGCTTGAGCACATGTGGTTTTTGTTAGCTGACTTCTCCACCATCCTCATGTTTGGTCCCAGTGTCAAATTCCCTCTTAAATATGCTTAGGAGGTCACAGAAAGCAGGTGAATAGTCATACAATAAAAATCACATCACACCTCTTAAAAATTTTTTTAAAAAAAATACATCCTCTCTTTCAGTCTTCCCCCCACTCCACCCATCCTGATACACAGCAGAGGCAAAGACCTGATTATGCACTTAGTGGGAATGAACTAAAAGTGTGTTTTCCTGGCAGGTTGGAGCACAGGGATGTAGTTAACAGATCAGGTTGTTGCAAATGAAGACACAGAGTAATAGGGTGCCCAAAGTTAAGCAGGTAAATATAGGTCAGGCTCTCAGCCGATACAAGTTGTCTTCCCTGGAGTGATTGCACACTGCAGCAGGGTCTGGCTTCCAAAGGAATGTGCTGGTGCCAGCTGGGTACTTTTGGGAAACGTGTATTGAGTAAGATGCTGAGGAGATGGCAAAGGTATGTGTGCAGAACACACCTCGGAGCGCTGGGTGCAGGTGTGAGCAGAAAAGCTTGGATGGGGTTTTTGAAACCATGACTCAGTTCCTTTAGGAAGATCAGATACTGGGTTTCTGTTGTGCTAGCAAGGGGAGCAGAGCCAGGGCCCCGACACCCCCAGCGCTGCTTAACGGGTGGAAACTCATATGAATCTCTCTGATTGATTTGACCTTATGAAAGAAATTCTAATAAAACCTTGAGGTCCTGGTAATGAATTTTATGAGTTCCCCCAGCAAAGGCCATACCTGTGCATTGGCAGATATGGGAACTAACTTGCAGAAAGCTGGCTTGAGCAGTAGAGACAGCGTGAGAAATGTTTGTGAGTTTAATCTCTCAATGTACCCAGTAGCATTGGCTGAAGAATATTCATTCGTTTTACAGCCCAAGTAGACACTTCCAACAGCAAAGAAGCTGTGGATGCCTCATCCCTGGAAGTGTTCAAGGCCAGGCTGGATGGGGCTTGGAGCAACCTGGTCTGGGGAACCCACAGCAGGGGGTTTATAGAGGTTTGCACCTGTGGGTTTTATTCAGGTTGGTTTGTGTGCATACACTGATTTTAATGGCCAAAAGGTGACAGAGTGAAAAATAGAAATATTGAGGAAACTTCATTGTGTTAAACTCTGTGCTTGGGGTATTCTCTCAGCAGGGCACTAATATGTGAAAAGGTTTTCAACAAAGGATTGTCATAACTCAAGGCCAAGACCTGCCTCTTGTTTTACTGAGTAGCGTGTTTGACTCATATTTGAGGTACCTTTTGAAAAAGAAGCTGTCATGATTTGTGCAGGTGTGTAAGCTATGAACCTTTGTATAAACCAGTGAATTTATTTGAGTTGAGATTTGATCTCGGAAGTTAGTCTTTGGGCTGTAAAAACAATTCTCCCTGTTACTCTAAGATAGATTTTCCTGGCAATAAATATCCTGGTTTTTATCTTGATTACTTTTTTTTTTTTGTTCTCAGAGCCCTGCACTCTGCTCCTGAGTCTTTGGTGCTCTGTAATTTGCAGTTTTTCCTGATGTAAAAATAAAGGATGAAGAGAGCCACTGAAACAATTGCAGTAGAGAAGGTTTTCAACCTCTGCCTCTGCTTGCTGGCGTATGGTGAGTCTCAAATAACATGTTTATAAAGTGGTCTGTGTGACAGTCAGGTGAATGCGAGTGTCGTTCAGAAGTGCACAGCCCTGCAATTTATATAGTAAATACACCTTTCCCATTCAGAAAATTCAAAGGCAATCACGTCAGTCTCAGGGTGACAGTATTTTAAGTCATAGCTGAGCAGTTCTACTAATTAAAAAGTTGGGAGGCAGAAAGGTCATAATAATTCAACCTGTATCTCTCTGAGATTTTTTTTGCTTATGGAAAAGGAAAGGAGCAAAACTTTCGGTGCAAAAAGGTTTGACCTTTCCTTTTTAAAATTCTTTCACTGGTTATAAAATCCATGTAATTACTTCTAGGAACTCTTGGTGATTGTGATGATAGTGTTTGGAAGCCATTATTTGGAGCTTTAGCCTCATAAATAGTAGATGGAAGCCACTGTAGGACTTGCTAAACAGCGAGGGAAGCAGCCCTGGACCTCTGGATCCTTTCAGGGTGTTCATCTGAGACTGCAAAAGAAGAGTTCTTTGCTGTGGTGGGTGAGAAGGTAGATATGCTTGCATGATGTGTAAGTGAAGAGGTATTGGAAATATTTTTTGTTTCTAGAACATGTAGATGGGATGCTTTCCTCCTCTTTAAAGGAAGCTGTAGCAGTAAAAAATGGAAGTGAGAGGAATGAGTCTTAGAATTTTATCCCCTAGTGAGAAATCTGAGATTATTGTAATGTCAACTTTTTGAAGAAAGTCAATAATCCAAAGTTACCTATTTGAAAGCATAGCAGAAGACTGACTATAAGGGGAAAAACCCCAAAACATTCACAGGTAGCAGCTGAAAAATGTCGTTTTAAAAAAAACTATTACTGCAATTTTTTACCAGTGGTTGAAGTTTGCTATTAGAGCAAATTGGTTAGGGTGGCAATATCCTTGCAGGGAAACATTGCTTATATCCCATATGTTTGTTTTTCCTAAGAATCCAATTCTCTGTTTCAACCAGGAGCAGAGTGCAAAGATCTGCATAACTTTGTGGCAGCAAGTGTTACCCATGAGGTCATAGTGAAACACCCACTGCAGCCACCTCATGCTTTTAAGTTCTGAGAGGATGAAGCACAGCTCAGTTGCCTGCTGTAACAAGAAGTTAAATAAATAAATAAAGTTAGATAAACTATCAAGACAAAGTAATATGCTCCCCGCACACCAGGAGCAAAAATATAGCGGTGTCCTGTCCCTTCTGAGATGCCTCAGAAAGAAAATTAGGGAAGACTAAGTTGTTCACTTTGGCTAATTCTGCCCTTTGCACTGCAGGATCTGCCAGACCTGCTCCAGCTCAGGTCCTCTGAGGGCCTGGGGCATTCACCAGTGATGGGGACAGTCAACATGGTGAAATGTACCATCATGCTGGGGCAGGAAACTGGCTGTGGAAGTGTTGATGGGTTTGATCTGCTTGGGACCGGTCACACGGGATGCCCACGTGTTGTTTATTACTTACAGGACAGGAGCTTGGCAGCAGCAGTCGAGTGGAGGATGTACTGAGGTGGAGAGGCTGGGGATGATGAAAGGCAGATCTGCCCACTCAGCTTGGGAGGATGGGGTTGCTCTGGGAGACAGTCCTGTTTCTCTTAGCACAGTTGCTCAGTTTTGATATTTAACTGCCTTTTTTTAGAATGAGGTTTTGAATTTGGATCTTTCTGTCTTGTTGTCACACGTCTTTCACTTGTGTTTGTGTCTTGGGAACTTGGTGAGTGAGGCTGGGTTTGGAGAAGGACCTGCTGCAATGATAAATAAGGTGCAACCAAAGACATGGGCCCCAGATAATAGATGATCCATTCCACAGGACTCACCCATTTGAGCAGTTTAATTTCTAACTAGTTAAAGATCAGTTTTGTGAAAAATGACTTCCCATTCCCAACCTTATAATGAAAGTAAAATAGTGGAAAGACAGATGAGTTGGCACTCCTAGAAGTCTGTTGTGTAGCTGGGTGAGAAATAAAACAATTTGTCTCCCCCTTGACTGACTTTTCTTACTCCAAATAAGTGTGTAATTGTCTTAAACCCCAAATAGAGAGCACAGTCTGGAGGGGAGAGGTTCTTATATTTCAGCTGGCTCCCAGCTGTTCATCTGGGGAAAACAAGGTTGTGTGTGTGAAGGGAATGCACTGGGAACCCATTTCTCAGAGCTGTGACCCTTTTCCTGTTTGTCAGATGCGCTGATTATCCGGAATACGTTTTCTTGCTAAGTATTGTGTGAGATTCTGGCAATACAGCTGCCTCTGAGCCCAGAAGGAGTCCTCAGCTGGCTGAGGCTTGGGTGGACAGCGTGGGATTGTGCACTCCATGAACAGCAAGAGGAGCTGGCTGGAGCCATGGAGCTCGGAGCTGCACCTTGGATGTGACAGTGATGGGGCAAATGCACTCAGGAGCCAACAAGATACAATAACCCAAGGGCTTATTAATATTTATAAAATTTGCAGTATTAAAATTTTTACTGTCTTTTAAAATTGTTGAAACAATGCAAAGGAATTTTGTGGGAGTGAGACTACCTTTTTCTGGGTTTACTGTAGCTGAATATGTTGCTGCTCCTTCCTTACATCACACTTTGAAGTGCTAATTCTGAATTCCATGTAGATACAGAGCCCTTTTTTACCATGCATTATATAGGCTCAAATTTAGAGCTAAACATGGCAATGGCTTTCCCCTTAATGGGAGAGATGGATATCTCTTTTGATGGTACTGGAACTGATGGAGTTTGGATCAGGAAGGGGAAGAGACTTCAGGGAATATCAAGAAGCCAGGTTTTCAGCACATGGCTTGAATCTTACCTTCTGTGTTCATATCTTTGTAAATCGTTTTCTAAAAAATGACCAATTTTATTTGAAAAAGTGTATTTTTTTTTTCTCAATATGTGGTGTGTGAAATTCAGACTATTAGGTCTCTAAGTTTTATCCAGGGGTTAGCAGTGCTATATCTTTTAACTCAAGCTTTCAAAACAATCAGTAGTTTATTGTGTTAGGACCGATTTCTTCTCTTCTGAGAGCAGATTCTGTGTTTTAATAGCAACGTTGATTGTAATCTTTTTAAAAGTTTGAAATTGTGGTTTGGAGGAATTCAGAGCTCTCAGCACAGTGCAAACTTTTGCAGTTAAATCAATGAGCTCCCCTGTTGGGAAGTGAATGGCCAAAGGCTCTGTAACATCTCTGCCCCCTTAACATAATCCCAGTGGCGTAGAAAGTGGAGTTGCTTCCCAGAAATTAGCAAACAATTCAAAACAATGGAGGCACAATGAAACAAGCTGAACACACAGCCAGGGAGGAAGTTCAGGTTTGTATAATTTGAAAGGAGAGGAGGCAAGTCAGGAAGAAACACACCCTTGAAACACCCAGAGGTGTGAAGAGGATTTCTGTGCTTTTCTCTCTGCTGCAGGGGTGAGTTGATGGCCAAGAGCAGGCGTTGTCCTGCTGTGGCTGTTATGTGTGTGTGGAACCCGCCTGACTCCTTTTGGGACTTTCAGGGAATGCTGAGTTTTCAGCTGGGTTCCAGAGACAAAAAGCCACAGCTGACTGACATCCCAACTCTGAGCAATGAGGTCACTCAAACCGTGGCAGAGAACAGGAGGGAGCAGGTTTGCTTTTAGGAGGACCCAAGGATGGTTTAGGCAGCATGCTATTGACATCGTGGCATTGCTTTGGGGAGAGAAGTTCTGTTTGCTTGCATTTGCCCTCTTGGTAGATGGATTTCCTCCCACTCCAGGTCTCCAGGCCTGAACCTGTCTCGTTAAGATTTGATTATGGCTTAACTGTGTGAGACTAAGGTGGGGGAAGCTGTCCCCTGAGCATGAGGCAGCAGGGCACAAGTTCATGCTTTACTTGACCTCCTGTGATGATCAAGTTCCTGTTTCAGTAAAAACTCACCAAATGAGTTTGGCCAAAGCACAGAGGTGTCTGTGGAGACCCTTCTGTGCCTGGGGTTTTTGCCTCCAGTTTGCTCCCAGTGCTGGTGCAGGAGGGGGAGGGCTCCTCGGAGGCTCGTGCACAACCTCTCCTGCTTGGCTCTGGCCTCAGTGCTCCCCCACGCACATGCAGGGTGCAGAGTAAATGGCTGGTTGGGTGGGAGGGAGCTGAAATACACATGGTGTGGAGCCTGGTTGTATTAAAGACAAGGTAGTGACAGATATTTACGTGGAAATGTCAATAAACCTTTTCTACATGCTCTTGACTGGCCAACTGGTAGTGTATTCCTAATGGAAACAAATTGGATCGTCAGTCAGCCCCGTGCCTTTGTCAGTCCTGAACTCCATTTAAAAATAACATTATTTTAACATGTTTTTAAAGCACCTTTTCCTAACATGATCCAGAAGGCTGTGTAAAAACAACTTGGAATAATCTTGAAACCCATAGAGGACCAAGCCAGAGAAAAGGAGCCAACACCTTTGGGCAAAGTAAACCAGAAAATCTATGGAGAAGAGCCAGGAAGAAGGGAGGGAATATATTTTCATGGAAAAATCTACCTTTAAAACAACATGCTCTCCAGAAAAGGTATTTTTTTCCTTGAGAAATCTCCAGGTAAAACGAATGCAATGCTGTATATGTTTATTTAGTTTTCTCTATATATCAAATCTTCTCATTGAAATAATATCCCATTAGTTGAGGTAGCACCTAGAGCCAGCAAGTATTTGTCTTTGGAACACCCTCAAATTATGATCTTGGTTATTCTATTAATAGAATATGAGGTTAGGGAGTTTGGGTTAATAACAAAGCAACAGCAGTGTGCAGTCAGATGCCAGTTTTATTTTTCTGTGATTGGTTAATCCATGAATTGCAGAGGCCAGGTGTTTAAATTCCACGTTCTTGATATTCCTCTAGCAGTGTCTCCCATTCTGAGGGAAAACACAATCATTTCAGGCCACTGCTGAAGGAATACTAAAGTAAAGCACAGCTCAAGAAAGAATCTTTTAAGAAAATGGTAGCTCTGCAGTTCGTGTCAGTCCTGTTCGGAGCAAACTGACATCTAAATGACTGACAGCAGCAAAGATAAATATAGCAGCAGCACAGCAGGGGAGCTGAGATGAATAGAGGCATATTCCAGGGAGAGACTCTGTGACATCCTGCACTGATGTCACTGATGAACATCCTGAGCAGTGAAGAAGTCCCGGGGTTTGTCCTGTTGGGTTCAAAGGCAGCAGTGGAGTCTGAGGCAGGTTCCAAGGCACAGATTTCTCTTCACTTGAAGCCTGTTCCCCCTGGGCTCAAGTCCTCCCCAGAGATTTTCAGGTGTGGTCATGCAGGATCAGGAGCTCCTCGTGAAGCTGGTCTGCTCCTCTTTTGGTGCGTCTGCACTGTTTATGTTTGTTAATGCTCATCAGGACTTAATCTGCTTGAAAGTAGGATTATTGAGCTCTGCTCTACTTCTTCTTGAGTAAGATCTGGAGCAGCCCACACTTGCAAAATAGATGCAAAAGGAAGAACAGTCAAGAAAAAAGAACCAGCCAAGAGCCAGAAGCATTTTATTGTGCTTAATGGTCCACCAGTAGTAGGTAGAATCCACTGCAAGGGTAAGAATATAGCTTCCTGTTTTGCTGACCAACACCTGTTTAGTGAGTTCAGCATGTTATATTGGGGCTGTAGGAATGATGTGGCTTCAGGCAGAGCTCCAGTTTCTGCATCTAGTAGATGCCTGTTCTACTCCTCTAGGTAAGGATATGTAATGAATATGAGTGATTAATGAAGATTTAAGAGGGAAAAACTTTTATTTCTTTTTGCTTTTCTCTGCTTGTTTAATAATAAACCCAAGATTATTATAAATAGAGGTTGTATTTTGTCCCCTCTCCTTTTTGGATTTTCTGTACATCAAGACAGACTAACACAAACCATGTATTTGAGAACAAAACTTCTCTCTCTGAGGAATTTTATGATGCACCTTTGTATGATATTATATCAAAGCAGAGAAAATATTTATGGGAGAGTTAACCAAGCAGTCAGTGTGTATGTGTGCTCAGCCATGAATGCATGTGGACGCTCTCTGCAGGATAAAAAGCTTTTGTGATGGTTTAAGAAAATATTGAGCAGCACTTTTCTGAATGCTTGTGCTTTCCCCAGACAGCGTTCAGAAATAACCTTTAGCTGCTGAGGCAAGAAATAAATAAAAAAGCAGCAAATTTTCTCTGATGGGGATTTTTTGGCTTCTGTATGAGCCTGGGTCATGTGACTGGACTGGGTTGATTTAGGAGCAGTGCACTGCAAATCCTTTTGAGCGTGCTGAATTCAGAGGCTACGAGGCACTGCAATTAGATAGTGTTTGTAGGATAGGGGATTAGAAAAAATAGTCACGTTACAGCTGCCCTGTGTCCCAAAGCTTGTTTGGAAACACTTTTAATTGGTCTATCTGTCATGCCATTCGTTTGGATTAAGAATGGCTGGTGCTCTGTGTTGCCCAGAAGCAATAATCTCAGCAAGACCATGTTCTCTTCACAGCTTCATTAACCTCTACAATAAACAGTCAAGGCTTTACAGTACAAATGTTCATAGAGAAAATGTTTTGCAACTCTTGTATGGGCCATCTGTCTTCTGAGGTAGCCACGGGCGAATGCTAGATAGTTATTTCCCAAAGAGTTCAGTACAAAAATCAAATGTTCAGGGGCCTGGAGATATTTCAAGTAGACCCCAGCTCTTCTTGTGCACATCCATTCCCAGAGACCCTCTTGTGGGCTCCTTCTGCAGAGTTCAGTGTAGTTGGAAAGGCATGAGTATGTGCTTGGGACGTCTGTAGCCTGTAGGAGGGTGGAAGTGAAAAGACAGGTTGCAGTTATTTCCGTAGAAAATAAACAGTGCTTTTTCACATGCTGCATCTTGCTGATTTTGGCACCAGACTGCAGTATGCCCTAGCTGGAGGGAAGAGCTGGGTGGAGAGACCTCATGAAAAGATCTTCTGGATAAGCTTCACTTCTCATCTGGGAAGTGTTTTGAGAGAGGAGCAGAAAAGGGGAGAATAACCCAACCACGCAGGGACTTGGGTTTATAGCCAAAACTTGGCTGAGCCACCTGCAAATGGGGAGTTGGCTTTGGGAACTCTGTGTTCAGGTGGCCCTCTCAGGCAGTAACTAAACTGGCACTTAAGACAACAGATTCTAGATAGGGAGAAAAAACCAAACAAGACAACAAAACTAAAAAAAAAAAACACCCAAGTCCACAAAACCTGCCAAAATACAGCAACAATAAATGTATTAATAGTAATAGGAAAAAATCTCCACTCCAAAATCCTGAAATGGTGTGGAGTGATGGGGGGAGAGAATGTGTGGCACTGCTTCTTTGGCTGTCTGCACTTGACAAGAGCAGGAGTGGGAGTTGGTTTATGAGGTTAGGTTGAAAGTGGAGTCAAGGGAAGGAATTTACAGTGTTCCACACTGGGATTTGGGTGTGAAGTAGTCCCTCAAGCTCTCAGGGTTATTTCTTTGAAAGTAATCCCATGATAGTCCTGTAAACCTGTCCTATTGCTTGCTCTGCTAAGGCTCTCTGGGTGATCTCTCTATGATGGTCTGTCTTATAAAATATGCAATATCTGATTGAGCTGAGATCGATTCAGGCTGTAATGAGGTTGTCTATGTGTTAATAAAACCCTCTTAGGCTGTTGATATAGCAATGCTGCTTCTGTCACAAATTGTTTTAACTTCAGCTTGTGGCAAACAATTCTGGGCTCACAAAACAGATTTTGCCATTGGCCTTTGAGTCATTTAATAATGATTGGAAACAACATTTTCAGGGAGACACTGCAAGATAAATTCCAGCTTCTACTTGGATGAAACTCTTTTCAAAATCCATCTTCTCTGTGTCTTACGTTCATCCAGGTACTCACAAGAGTTTTCATTGTCCAGCCTGAACTTGCCTGCTTTGCTGACTCTCATCCTACCAGCAAGGAATGGGCACCTATCAAGTACATTTTTGGATGGCATGGAATTTTATTGGCACTGTGGATGCTTTTTGAAACTCCGCTTCTTTCCTTTCCAGAAATGCTTTGGTTTTGATCAGAGTCTTGAGAGGAGCTAGTCCATGGAAAAGCAACCAGTTTTATATACAAGCTACTGGAAAACAGACAGGATCTCTTCATTTAGCTGAGATGGCATCTTCTGCATTCTCTGGGTCTCTAGCCAAATTCATCCCAAAGATAATGGGTACCACAGGTAATTTAAGGAACAAAGAGCCTCTCCCTGCAGCTATGTGCAACTGCTGGTGGTTACCTAATCCTGCACCTGCACACAGTTGCTGATGGTTTCATGATGCTATCTCCAGCTATCTCACACAGTCCACTTGCCTCTTTTACACTGCAGAATGTCCTGTGTTATTGCCTGTCTCGTGGCTGGACACTCCCACAGGCCACTCCCCTCTCTTTGCTCCAGGTCTAATCGAATTTCTCTTGATTTGATTCCCCTTTGGTTCTACACTTTTTTTAGTGTACTGAGAAAAGGCTCTTGTGCAAACCAGAGTGGTTGCTGAGGTAGCTGAACCTGATTAGTATTTCTGAGCATCTCCATGAGACAATCTGCAGTCATCCTTCCTCCCTGTTCCCTCTCCCTCCCGCTATTGCAAGATTATTTTATAGCCAGTGAGATCATGCATTCAGAGATGTTGTCTTGATGCAAACTTGTATCTGCTAACACATCTGTGTGAACCATTTCACATCAGCTTTTGGTAGCAAACTAGGGTGTTCCCCATTCCTTCATGTGTGCTGAGTTTCTTTCCTTGTGGAATTTTCCAGTGATGAAACAAAGTATCTATCAGTCAGGAATTATATCTAGGCTTTAAATCTTTTTTTGAATCATCTCACAATTTTCCCAGCTATTTCATGGTCTCAAACCATTTAGTTCTCCTTGTGTCTTGTCTACTTTCAGGAAGATTTTACTGATCTATTTGTTAGTTACTGGTTCCACTTTCTACCTCTCTCTTAAAACTCCGGATCATGTCAAGTGTATGTGTGGAAACCAGCAAATGTTACTGGTTTGCCAGAGGTCATTAGCAGCTGCTTTAGATCCTAGAAACTCTTGGAGCCCTTTGCTCTAATTATGAGGAATAACAACATGCACCTGTATTATAATTTTTATCAGCAGATCCTGAAATTGTTCATCAATATCTCTCAAATGTTCACCACGTCTACATGGGAAGGTAAAAGTCTGAGTAAATGGAAGATCCAAGTCACCAACGAAACTGAACTACTGCACTGTCCCTTTCATCCGTGCCAAGGTGCTCTGGATCCACAGCTCTGAAGGACATACCTGGACTTTCAGGACAGCACACTGGGAGAGCTTGGGATGTCATTGTGGTACACAAAAGCCAGAATATAGAGTGGAAAGCAATGTAGTTTCACAGAGGATTAAGGGTTTACACAGATGCCTCTCTGGGCATGGGTGCTTTTAGGGTGTCTTATTTGCTGCTCCTGGAAAGGAATTCTTGTTCTTTTTACGCTTAAGCTGCTTTTTTGCATCCTCAGAGCAGATGGCAAGAGAGACAGTTACATTCTTGGCTCAATAATTCCTTCAGAAGCTAACTCCACCTTTCTGATTCCCTCCTTCTTTGCTCAAACCCCTGGAACATAATTAAAGTAGGTTAATTAATTAATAAGTCAATTAAAAATACGTTGGAGATGACCTTAAAGATAATCCTTTTGCACCTCCCCTGCCA
The DNA here is from genome assembly GCA_013397175.1 of Platysteira castanea. Classification (NCBI taxonomy): domain Eukaryota; kingdom Metazoa; phylum Chordata; class Aves; order Passeriformes; genus Platysteira; species Platysteira castanea. Next base: position 571,271 of record VYXC01007095.1, on the reverse strand, counting down.
TGAGCAGACACCTTCCACTAACCCAGGTTTCCCAGGGCCCCATCCAGTGTGACCTTGAACACTTCTAGGGATGGGGCATCCACAGTATGTGATAATGTGGAAATAAACTAAAGCTCTGAGACTCTCTGACTTGTCCGTGTAGATATGGACATAAACCCTCAAAGTAAAGCTGATTTCAGACTCAGTGGTAGAGTTACTGCAGGTATAAATACTGTGGGTACAGCAAGCCACAGGAGCCGAACTCTCAGTGTTGAATTGGAGTGGAAAAAATGCTCATTTGGAAGAGCCTGATTCACACATTACTTCATGTCTGAAACAATTTTCATATTGAGAAGAGATTATTTGCATTTGATTACTAAAAGCTGATATTTAACCAAGAACTATTTATATTTCTGTAGGAGGGAGATAAGTAATTTCACTTATTAGTAGGCAGATATATACGGATCTCAATCAGAAGGCTGCAAGGATTTCTGTGATGAATTTTACATGAAAGCACAGTGCTGGCTGTATCTGACACTGGTTGCCCAAACTGGAAACCAATATTTCTGGCTTTGATGACACTTGTGAAGAAGGAAATCAAGCTTGTTAGTGCCTGTCATGAAATGAAACAGATATTTAGTTTTCAGCAAAAATCTGCAAGAGTTTTGGAAATCTTGAGGACTAAGGATTTTTTTTTTTTTAAATCAGTCTATCCAAGACATTCTTTTCATATATAAAACACTGTTATTCTTTTCATGGACATTTTCTGTGGGGTGAGTGTGTGTAGGGAATCATGTTTACTGTGGGATCTCATTTTCTCCACAGCATTTTTTGATATATAATTACACTATTTTGGTCACATACAACTCTATTATCTTATGCTTAAACTCATGGCTGAATTATTGTCTCAGATAGTGCAAGGCTGAAATACAGACCTGGTTTAGTCATTTGGCCAATTACCCAACTTAAAATCTGACTGAACACTGGAGGTATAATTCTTAGGGGGATTTTCTCATCTACAGGCTGATTTGTCTTAAAAATAACACAAAAAAACCCCCAAACCCTTAAAGAGTGGTTTGAAACTGAAAGCCTTTGGAATGTCAAATATAAATCTTTCAGAAATACCAAAGATGAAGAGAGGAGGTTTATAATAATTCAGCCATGTTTTCACCCATGCGAGACAAACTGGTACCTCTCACCAGAACTTATTCTGCCAATTTTTCTTCTTCTTTTTTTAGTCCTTATTTTATAACCCTTTCTGGCTACTAAAATCAGGAGGATGAACTGCATCTGTCAGTCATGAAACAAAATACAGAAATTGCCATTTTTAGATTTAACAACATGTATGTTTTGGGCCTCTGTGGAAGGAATATTTCTAAGCTATACTGTGGCCAGGTTAAATACTGAATTATGGGCTTATATTTTTAGGTACAGTCCAACCAAATCACTTCTTGGCAAGTCCTTGTAGACATTTGTAAGTCAATGCCATGGTTCCTTCCATGTTTCTTCAGTCAGAAGAGCAAGCCATGGTTCAGTCTGAGGCTCCTTTGGTCCCTTCTGCTGAGGAGGTGAAGAAGGGCTGCTCTGTCTTCTGACTCTGCCTGCCTATGGACAAGAAAATAAATGCTCTGCAGTGCTGAGCATCCATCCCATTTGAGGGAGACTGTGGTTTGCTGCTCACATCTATCCATATCAATTAGCCATGCGGGGCAGAGTGAATGGGGTAATTGGTGTCCAGGCTTTTCAAAGAACCAAGAGTGAAATTTTAATTTGTCCAGAAAACACAGTGTAATGTTTCCATTTCTTCTTGTCTGGCTTAACCAGTGTTCAATATGGGCCTGTCTTGCTGAGTTACTGCCAAGAGGAGGTGAGAGTGTGTTGCTGTGAGGGGTGAGTGAGCAAGGACAGCCACCCTATAATCCAGCAGAACAGAACTGTGTCCTTGCTGGATAATATGACAGTGCCCTGCAAATTAATTTTTTTTTAAAGTAAATCCTTTGTTGATTGAGTGGCTGAGGCAGATATTTGAAGACCTCTATTTGCTCCCAGTGTAAGTATAAGCTGATGAACTGTGGGCCTCTGGGTTTTTTCACCCATGCAGTGTTTGCTGATGAACCTTCACCATGTCTTTGAAGAATCCTTTGTGGTGGTGAGAGGGGCAGCAGATGAGCAATGTGATCAGTGGTGCTGTACATATGAACTCAATTGTTTTCACTTTTTTCTCAGGGGAGTAGGTTCATCTCACAGGGCCCTGGTCACTGCAGGCTGGACATCTCCAGCCACATCATTGCTGGAATAATTGGGAAACTGGGAAAACCTATTGCACAAGAAATCAAAGGGTAATCAGGGGGAACATTGTTAATTTAATGATGAATTTCTTCCTGAGCTGGATCTAGCAACCATCAGCTGTGAAAAATATGGATAGAAGTAGCTGGGCATGGATTTCATAGGTAGCAGAAGTAAATGATAATGTGAGTACAGTTATGGGCAGAATGTTCTGATAGTCTTGCCAAATAGTGGTACAAATTTTAGGCTTCTGTTATCTATCTTCACAAAGCCTTTCTTTCTGCAACTATCTTTGTCTGCAGGCTGAAATTCTGTGATATTCTGGAATGTAAATACCTAATTGTTCTTGCAAATCAGGTACTTAAACTTCCAAATCCTCGTCATCTTAGTATCTTTGTTTTCCAGATTATATGAATCCTAAGGGTCAGAAAAGGAGATTTCCATCTGTGAAGCTGTCATCCTGACACATTTCATCCAGGACTGTGGCATTTTGTAAATGCCATCTTAACAATCAGGGATGAGGTATTGGACAGAAATATTTTTGGTACATGAATAGAGGCCCTTTAGAGGCAAAAATGGAGACTGTCACAGCAAACATCCCCAGGGCAATGTATTTTCTAGGCTGGACATTGTCACCCATTGGATCCGTGACAGAATACACATAATTTTTCTCTTCTGCTTCACTTAACCTGCCCAAGCAGCTCCTGATTAGTGAGAATTTCTCACTTAAGAAGCTGGCTCCTGTAGAAACCATGGTGGGCTCTTACCTGCCCTGCTGGAGAGCAGATGTCAACTCTTATATTTTGCTTCCAACTTCAGGAAACACCACAAGGAACCAAGTAATTATTTCAGTATGGTTTAAAATATGCTTACCCTCAGGTAACAGTAGTTTAGCAAAATGAATCACTGCAGAGTTAAGTGGGATTTGGATCTTCATATTCTTATTTATAACATAATTTTAGAGTAACGGGAGGGTGAACCAGAGATTTAGTGATAAATGTAGGCTTAAATACGGCAATAAACTGTGGCTTCTTTCTCAGAATGGCAGCCTCACTTATTTACTTTTAAGAGTGTGAAATTATGAGACTCCAGGAAAAAATAACATTTTATCATCCAGAGTAGTTCTCCCTCTTTTATGAAATGTAATTAATAACACTTACTGCAGTTGATGTCCTCTCCAGAAGGAGCCCAAATAGTGCAGTAGAGCTTTGTATTTTTCTCTAAGGCTCTTCACAGATGATTGCAGTTATTCTCACTGTGAGACACGGTGATGCTATTCCCACTGGGATATTTGTCAAAGTGAAGCCCTGACAGCTTGAAAACATGATGGGGAGAAGAGCATCTCTGGTTGATTCTGTCTGGGCACAGGCAGTTCTGTGGCAGTAAAAGGCAGTCACGCAAGTGAAAGTGTGGACAGAATGATGCTGTTGGCTCTGTGTGACAGCTCTCCAACTGTCTTCTGCAGACCTTCCTGCCAAGCTAAAATATGGGCCTCCAACAGCTCCTTGTGAATGTCTAGACATCAGATCAAGATTGTTGAAATTTTCTTAACTCACAGTCACAAATGCCTTTATGGTTGAAACATCACCATCGTGTTTTTGCTCATTGCAGATGTCTCCCATCCAGGCAGTGTTTAGATTCCTGTATGTCTGCAAGTCTTACATCCACGTTTTGTCTAGGTCCTGTGTAATAGTTGAGGCAGTGGCCTGTTCTACCTACTGGTTTAAATACCAGTTCTATCTACTAGTTTAAATAAAACTCATGTCCCGGTGGTAGCTTTTATTTCATTTCAGCAACATCATTTTTCCTCTGACTTTGACAGATGCCATGTGGCTCAGTTGTAGGGATTGAATATATCACTGTGATTGTGCTACCTCTGCACTCATTCCTCTCTCTCTAATCCTCCAAATGGCTTTTCTTCATTTCCCAGAGCTTTCACAGACTCTTCCCCACTTATCTTGCAGTCTGTATCAAACAAGATCAAAGTTCCTGCCTCCAATCAGCCCATAATGCTGGCCTTCATCACCTGCTCATTACATTTTCAGTCACACATTTCTGCTCCTTTCTCTCAGGCAGTCCTTCACTCCTGGGGGAAAGCCACCCTCAGCCCCCCACAGCAGTGCCATTATCAGCCTTGGAGCCCATACTTTTTACTGATGATAATGATTAGGTCTATGGAAGGTGCATGCCACAGTCATCATCTTGATCTCACAGTTTCCTTGTAAGTTTTCCTCTTTCTGCACATTCCTGTCATCTCTTGCCTTTGGACCTCTTTGGGGCCAGGGCGGCCTCAGTACATTGTGTGATGGTGGTGTAAAATTAGCAACAATAATATCTGAAGAATTTGGAAAGATGAAGAATATCCATATTCATTCTTTTAATAGCATAAATCTGGTCCAAACAAGACTTCAAAAATTAGCTACTTGTTTAGCAACTTTTTGCTGTCCTATGTGATAATGAGTTAGTTATATATGTCTTTTATTCAGTTTTTTAGTAGGAGTGGGAGTACATTCAGTCACAAGAACTACTCCACAGTTATCTCCTTTCTCACTAAGCAGCATGAGAGCAAATTTAAAGACATGGTAATGTTCTGAAAAGGATACAGAGAAAATGGTTCAAATTAACTAAATCTCCACATTAGTAGATTATTCAAACCTTCTGGGGGGAAGCATTCATGCAAAGTTAAAATTGCCTTAATTCACTTTGGAATAAATATTCCGTTTTAAAATATTCACACAGCATTTGGGGACATTGTTATCTCCTCTTATTAATTTTTTTCTGGCTCCCTGGTTTGCCTGGGTGGGAAACTTAATACTGGGCTGGGGACTGAATTCTCTCACTGACCTCTCTTCAGCTGATCTTTGGGATATGCCAGAGAGATTTGCTTGACTTCATGCCCGGGTACATCTCCGGGAGTCTGGTGCTCTCCCAGCCGTGTTTGGAGTCAGCTCCCAGGGGCTCTCTGGGTGCAGCTGATCCTGGGGTACCCATGTGAGAGCAGCATGATGTTGCTCAGATGGTTCTGGGTGTGCTGCACAGCTGCTGCAGGGAGACCTGGGACTGGCACCAGCCCTGCTTAGAAACGTGCTGGAGAACAGGGACTGCAGCTTGCAGAGCTCATTGTCTGAATCCAGCTCTGCAAATCTTTGTCCTTCCAGAGGAAGACACATGACTACGTTTAGCAGGAGAGCTGGTAAATTGAGTCATTCTTTTGACTACCTTTTACCGCCATCAGAACTGTTCTTCACTCAAAAACCCACTCAAATTACTCCTGTTTAAGTTTAGTTGTCAGAAGGGAGACTTCTAACACCATCTCTACTGCTTGACTGTGTGCTATGAATATTTCAAATGAAAGCCTCCTCGCCCCCCAACATTAATTTTATAGATGGATAATTAATTATCCTCCCTATGGCAACTGGCTGTGGTTTTTATTAACTTGCAAATCAAAAGAAGAGCCTGAAAAATGACAAGCTAATTTTTTAATAAGGTATGTCTTCCATGTTTATTTGTGTTTTATTACCCAGCAGTCTGTAAAGTTATCTATTTAATTTGGAAAAACACATTATCGCGGTTTGAGTAATCTCCCATGGAAAAAAATAAAGATTCTTTTGCAACCACAGTGTTGAAATGTATTGTACTGTAGTCACGAGTATGCTAATGAGATAGATATCTTTGCCTGATTTAAGTAAATCAGAATCCCACTCCCTCATTGTAACGATCGTGACAGCAGTGTTAATGTTCATAGAACCTGTGCAAGAGTTTTCTCCTGATATGAGATATTCCCAGACACGAGATTTCTGCCCTGAGGTTTCCTGCCATAATTTTGATTTTTTTTTTCTTCTGAGATAGGCCCAGGGTTTATTTCAGCAACAAGTGTTTTGCAATTAGTTTTGATGGAGCCAAGATTTCACTGGTTCTCTCTAGTCCGCAAACCCCAGAATTGTTCCACCAATGTGTAATGAAGTTTGTACGAGCAGCTCTTCCACATGGAGGGAATGAAAAAGTACAGAGTTGCTCCTGCCAATACTTGCTTCATATAGAAACTATTCTGAGGGACATTCTGAGAAATTAAGATGAAAAATGTGGAGAGAGAGAGAAAGAAAGAAAGAAAAAAAAAGACTGCTGCAACATTTTCATAGCTGTTTGTACCCTTTCCACAGAATCATGTTTACCACTTGTGGTCCTGCTGTTTCTGTGGCTTATCAGGAAATAACGAGCTCTGCAATCCCGGCCAAGTTTAGCAAAGTCGCTAATGGCTTTGATTTCACTTTTCAGCTTCTTGTCCCATCAAGTGCTGTCTCCTGCCTGGGACTGTGCCTGAAGGAGGTGACAGATTTTCCCTGCCTGGGGGCTGCTGTGTGTCCCTCCCCTTTGGAGGAACGCAGCTCTGCTGAATGGTGCTCTCTGTTCTGCACTTTACCCATGTTCATGTGGATCCATCTGCTGTTTCATCCTGCTTTGATCAGGGGAAGTCCTAGATGTGCTCATGGACGATGTTGGGTGCCCATAAGGGAAGAGGGGATTTCTCCCTCACCCCAAGGCCCACTTTTTGAGATGAGCTCATGTCCCCTTTGAAGCTCTGAAACAAATTGCTCTATTTGTTGCCCCATTGAAAACTTGGCTGAAAGTCATTGGCTTTCCTTCTGAAGCACAATGGTTTATCATCTCCATATTCCTTTTGTTCTATTGGCATAGTTTAGAGATTTCTTTATTATTCGTATTTATGCATCACTTCTTGGAAGCCTGTGGGGAAGACAAGATAGAGAAATCATACTTGAAAGAAAAAGCTGTCAAGCTTAATCTGCTGCATTTCTCATTTTCTGGAACTGTGGAAAGAAATATTTGTGAGGCAGTTGTTTGGACAGTCTCTGATCCAGCTTTAGAAACCCTGGCGTGATTATTATGTTTGACTATACAAAAGGTATGGGTGCATGTGAGCACCATAAATCCAGGTAAGTGCAGCACGGGGGAATTCAGACCCATGGTCTGCAAGGTGCCAGCAGGGGACAGCAGCAGTGGATACCCACTGTGCCTGAGGGGAGGGGGCTGCAGCCACAGGTGCCTCAACAGGCAGGAGCTGGCTCCTAACAGCAGCTGGGAGCAGACATGAAGTCACAGCACTATAGATCATCATCCTATTTACAGGTTTAATATGGCTGGTTTGTGTCTACAACGAGAAAAACACAATTTTGGATAGCACTAGTGTTTTGTCTGCCTGAGTGATTAGTGTTTCACTTAGCACTCTGTTAACTGCCTGCCAGGCTCATAAAGGATACAAGCTGGTGTGTCATATCTTTCTCCAAGACCGTTAGGATATTTATTTAATCAGAGGTTGAAGGAAATGTTGTGCAAAGTACCTCAGTGAGCAATGTGGTCATATTGGGTAAGCAACATGATGTCTGTGGGGGTGAGTTGGTTTGTCTTAACCTTCATCGTGGGGCTTCAATGGAGAATCTGAGTTTGTTGGACTCTTGGAGCATCCATGATGTTGAGATTGGGTGGAGAAGACTCATTCGAGGGTTAGCTGACTTGCTGGAATTGAGGTCCCTGCTCTGTGCTGACCCAGTGAAGGGAACCCTGTTGAGTGTAGGCTGCCATCCAGCTGCAGTGGCCTGGACCAGCTGGAATTGCTGACACCCCAGCGCATCCCATGGGATGTGCTCTCTCTCTCACTGCTGCTCACACCCAGAACTAAGACTCCACGCACTGTTGTGAAGTTCTTGTCAATTCAGAGACTAGTATCTGGCACCAATAATGAATTTTGAATTCCCTGGGCTAATGAGGCGTAGTTTGAAAAAGCCAGAAAGGACTTTTCCTTTAATTAGAATTTATGTTTCATAGAGGTAATAAATCTTGCTGGGGTTTTGGGCCATCCATACACTTCTTTTGCTTTTTATTGACTCAAACTTTGGTTTCGCTCCTTGGAGTGTCACTGATCAATATCTTGCCCTCCCCTATCATGCTGTTTACCTAACATTTTTTCCCATGCTATCCAAAATCTAGATCTCTACCAGTAGCAAGTGATATGCAAAACACTTGATTTCTCTCCAAGCTCAGGATAATGGAGAAAACCCCACCCTACCAGCTTCTCTAGAAGAATGCAGCAATCACGTTTCCTTTTTCTTTCTTCAAATTTTGTTCATAACCTTGCTGTATTGCAAATTAAAGAGAGCATTTTTTCAGCCCTGGCACCAAATTAATTCAATTTCCATATTTTCATTATCTTCCTATTAACCACTAGCACTCTGCAACAAAGAAGCTATTTGAAATATATAAAGCTACAGCCATTCCCTGCTGCAAACTCTCAGGGGCACTTCGATAAATTACATCCTCATAATGAAGAAGTAGGGGGAAAGAGTGGCAACAATAGTTTTTTTTCACAATGAAATGAAATCGGGATTTGATCTGATGCAACATGACTTGCTCACAGTGCAGATAGAATATTAAATTATCCCTGTGAAATTTAAACCTTGCTGTATTCCTCCCCTTGTATCCATTGTTCTGCTGAAACCTTGAGGACTGCATATAATAATTTGCAAAGGGGGATTTAGTTGATACAGTTTATTTTTGTCAACTTCCTCAATTTAATTATCTTCATCCTACAGTCTAATTTATGTGTTTGATGTCACTATTCATTAGCCGTGCAGCCTGGAAAGAGATTGTAAAAAAACCCAACAATGCAGCTGCGTTCCCTCCTTAAACACACTGCAGCAGTTAAATACCAGAGTTGGTTACAGAATGGGTTTGAAACAACACCATCAGAAAAATTACCACCTCAAGAAGCATGAGAATGTGAGTTTGTATAAGTAATGTCTGTAAAAGTTGTAATATCAAAAGGATGTATTTCTAATTCTGTGCCAGGACACATATCTGATTCATTAGCTGTCACTTAGAGGAGAGACAGACAGACCCTAAACTGGAGTTATGATTTTCAAGGTCACTGGCCAAACGAAAAACTGGCAATACATTTCATTGTGGGTTACTGTGAAATGGATTTGTTTGGGTTTTCTGTTCCCTCTCTTATATAAAAATGCCTTACGCTCTTTTTAAACAAGTCTAAGGTTTTATATATTTGAAATGAAATATTTGGGATCTTTTTTTTTGTTTTAAGCACAAACTACAAAATGAAGGTCAGTTCCTTCTAAGAAAAAAAAGTGCATTTAAAGTGTTTTTGATTCCCATTTGTGTGGATTTTTTATTTTATTTTAAAAACAAATATTTCCAAAATCAAAACAACTTACTGACACTGACAGAAACACACAGGTTAGTTTTGATTAACTCAAGTACACATTTGTAAGAGAGTTACTGATATTGGTTTGGCTGACTGCTAAATACAGTCCCTGAGTTTAGTCTCTGAGTTGGTCAGAGATCAAATCAGGGTGCTGGCTCTGCTGGTCTCCATCTCTGCAGATGAAACCCAGAATTATTTTGTGCCTGCCCACGACATAAAGGAAGGAGTTTTTCCAGTTCAGGCTCATCTTGCTGGCAGGAAGACACCTGCTCATGAAAATTTTTTCAACACAGCTTCCTCCCTCCATCCATCTTGTCCCTGGGTAGGGGGAATTAGTAAATCCCTGGAAACAGGAATGCTGAACCCTTTGCTGTGACCTCTCTGTCACTTGTTGCTCCCTGAGGATGGGCACTGCTGGGTTATGGGACAAACCAAGTAGGCACACTGCTCTGGGAGATCTGTTTACCCTGGCAAGAGTGATTTGTGCTTTAGGCTGTGTGTCTTTGCCTTCTGAGTGACAGTGGTTACTGGGAAATTAAGAAATAACTCATTAAAACCTAAAAAATACCCCCATCCCTCCTCACCAAGACCAAATTCCCTGCTGGTGTAGAGCACATGGCGCTCTGCCCGCTGTGGGAGGTCTCACTTGGTCTCAAAATCCTTCTCTGGGTTTTGCTGAAATCTCAGGTTTCAGGAGCATGGCCTGTTGCCCTTGTTTCCCTGGCCATGGGGCCGAGGAGGAATTTCTCAGTGCTGACACTTGCCAGCTGGCTGGAGCCGCTGCTGCTTTTGGGGGCATCCCACGGGCTGGCAAGCAGGTGCCAGTGGCTGCCCTGACAGTCAGAGTGAGAGGTGCTGCTTGGTTTGGGGTATTTGGGGTCTGAAGCTCACGAACCTCTGCATGCTGCTCTGGTGATTGCTCCCACTTATCTGAATTAAATCCCCCCTTGTCTTACTGTGAAAAATCCAGCCCACATAGCTTTAAAAATTTAAAGCCATGGGGTGAATCATTATATGTATCAATTAAATCAACCCTTCCAGTGACAAGTGGATATTTGATTTTCAACCCCCAAAGGACAGTACATACCATATTACACTACGGTGATATTTCCTAATAAATTATCTAGCTGACGTCTTGCCTCTGAGGGGGAGAGGTAAATTGTTAACAAAGAAGACAAACCCCTCTTTTTTTCTATTTATGCCTCATTTCCATTATGCATAAGGGCACTGGTCTCCGTGCTCTGTACTTTGTGAATGATGAGAGCTGGGAAAGAAGGAGTTCCAGTGCTGCTTATATATATATATATATGTATATATATATATATATGTATTTTGTTGGGGTTTTTTTTTTTGAAATATAGAATCATAGAATGGTTTAGGGTAGAAGAAATCTTTAAAGGACTTTTAGTCCAAGCCCTCTGTCATGACTGGGGACATCTTCCACTAGATCAAGTTGCTCAGAGCCCCATCCAACCTGACCTTGAATATTTCCAGGGATGGGGCATCCACCACCTCTCTGGGCAGCCTGTGCCAGTGCATCACCACCCTCGTTGTAAAAAACTTCTTCCTTACATATGTTCTACCTCCTTTACATTAAAAACAATTTCTCCTTGTCCTATCACAACAGGCCCTGCTAAAATACGTACAATTCAGCCCAGAGTCAACCCCAGCTTTGCCCTTCCTTCTTCCTTTCCCTACGCAGAAGCAAGTTGTTATCTCACTCATAACAAAAGAAATATTAAATCAGATCTTCCAGTAATTTTGTATCAGCATTGCTTCACCTTCACATTCATAGAGCCTCACCTAGGGTGGGAAGTCACACGTGAAGTTTGCTGGCTTGAGGCAGACACTGGCTCTGCACAGGAGCTGGGATAAAGGGAAAGGCTGGGTTTGCTCTCTTTTGGTCTTGAGGAGGGCCAGGATTTGTTCCTCAGCACCTCTTTCCTCATTTGTGGAGATGGTGACCCCAAATATCCCTGCTGGGGCTAAAGTTTGGTGAAGAGCCAGAAGAAAGACTGTGTGAGGAGTATTTGTTGGACCCAAGGGAATGTTTGTGAGGTTTCAGAGAGGGTTTCAGTGGTTTGCAGTGTTTGAGAGAATTACTGAAATTATTAAATTGGAAATAATAAATTCTCAATTAATTCAACATTTTGACCAAGTAAGCTGGGGGCGAGGGAGAGAAATGACAGCTGGTGGAACCAAGTTTTCCAAACTTCCATGGGTTTTCACTGCCCAAAAAATCTTAATTGGTTCCCAAGTTGTTTCAAAACCACAATGGCATCTGCTAAGGGATCAGGAGCCTCACAGTGAGGCACCTGTAAATAAACAAGCAAAGCAGGAGTTAGAAGACAGTTTTGAATGAATCTACATCTAAAACACTCCTCTGATTCACTTTTCACATATTTAGGGAAGTGTTTCTCGGGACTCAGTTTCACTTGAAAACAGTACATTAACTCCTGTTTACTGGGAGCTTGTTATATATTAATATCTATTTATTAGTGTTTGATTCAACAAGTTATATGCAATTTGGTTCTAGTGTTGTTTTTTTAAACAAATTTTCACGCAGCTTTATCCCATCAATGTGTGACAGAACAACTGGTTTGCTGGGCTGTGTTTTCCCTAGTTCTGCCTCCAAAAGGGTTTTCACAGCTTTTAAATAGGAGTTGTTGTGGTTTAGTGTCTCAGAGCTGAAAGTAAATGGCAGTTCTCCACAGGGAAGGACGTGTCTGAAAAAGGCTCAGCCTTCTGCAGACAGTGGAATAACTACAGGAGAAGCCTTAATTGGGTGCAGGAGGTAGGAAGGAAAGAAAGCCCTTGACAGGTTGAAATATTTTTCTGTAGCAGCAGCATTTTAGAGGCACTTGTTAATGAAAATGATTGATTGGAAAATGAGTCAAAGCTTTTAAATCTTAAAAAAATGATTTTTTTTTTTGTTCTTGAAAGTGGATTCCTCATCTGATCCGGAAGACAAGAGAATTTTCCTCTCCACCTCCAAAGAATTAAAAGTTCCTTCAGGCTCAGTGTTTCTGTGAAACACTGCATAATTATGCATGGGACACCTGGTGCATGTGTGTGACAGGCAGGATGAGGTATCTGGTTTGCTTTTGAGACAGAGAATAGCAAGAATAAAAGGTGAAATACCTTTTGTACTAAGTGTTTAATAATGTCTTTTGTCAAACAAATTAACACCAGACGCCCTCCCCAAAATCCAACCTAAGCTAATGAACAGCTGGAATATTACCTGACATACCACCAAAATTTTTAGACAATATGTATTGTTGGTTCTGATGTAAAATAATGAAAATAAAATACATGACAGGCTGTTTTCAAATGGCTTTATTGTCTATTCTATTCTACTGGAAGTGGTAGTCTTCAGTATTTGTAGGGAAGGTAGAAATAATGGTAGGAATATTAATATCCATCTTCCACTTATGTCACACTTCCAGCCCCATGAAGTATATGCTAAGATGATGCATGACATCAATGTAACATTAATAAGAGCTCAAATATAAAAAAATCCCAAAGTGAAAGCTTTTCTACCAGTTAATTCAGGTTTGCTGCCTATTTATATTTCATAAATAAAATATATCTTTTGCCACCTGCTTATATAGCTGGCACTCGTAAATAAAATACTGACCCAGTAGAATTTGAACTCTAAGAAAGGGAATGAATATAATTTTAAAATGTTGAAATTAGGTGAGGCAGAACAAAAGTAGCTGGCAGGCTGCATTGCTTTCTGTGTGTTCAGCTTGCACGCATGGTTTATATGCCTTCAAATTGTTTGAGCTTTAATGGTCATAAAGATTAGAAAAAATTAAAATCCAGTGAAGTAGAAAGCAGGGCTCTCCCCACACACGTTTTCTTAATTTAATCTTTTTTTTAAATGGGTCTGCTTCCAGCAAAATATTCGGTTCAGAAGCTCTGACCTCAGATAAATAATGTGTTCTACCATTGTTTCAAATCAATGGGTATAGTCCATGTGCGCAGTGTTGGCTGTGTGTGAACACCCTGCTGATCAAGGTCTCTTCTGGCAGAAGCCCTGAAGTCTCCACACCTCCAAAGGTGAAGCTGTTCACCTTGGGAAACGCTCAGGCTCCATTTGTACTGGAACAGCCTGTGCTAAATATGCCTTCCTGAGGATCTGGGGTGAAAATGAACCAATTCCTTATTTAAAAGTGTGCGTAACTGGCTGGTCTTGGCTGCTTGTGAGGGGTGGGAGGCATTACAGGCAGGGCTGAACTCTCCTTGCAGACTTGCACTGTGGTTCTGGTGACTTGCAGCCCACAGCTGTGGGTCTGTCTGAGCAATGCTCCTTTCCCAGGGTCACTCGTGTGGTTTTTGTCTTTAAATGATGGCAGGAGGGACTGAAGTGATTTTTCCTTTGTTGGGCTGGCTTTATCCTCTGAGTACACACGATATAGTTCTGGGCTGCATGCCTGGGTGATGTGTTGAGCCTTGGATCTCTTCACAAGATCTGCACGGACAGAGATAGGGAGCGTGTTTCAGTTCAGCTCCTGGGCTCTTGTTTGCAGTCCTCTGTGATGGTTCAGTAATCCTAGGAGCTAACAATAATAATATCAAGTGTCATTACCAATGGCTTTTTTAATCATCATTATAATTCTTATTCTGAATAGCACTTAAAGCACATTTTTATCTCTCGTCAACAATAAAGTGCAGCCTCATAAATATTTAAATTGTCTGATTAAATTATCCATGCTGAAACAGATAACTGGGCACTTTAATAAGCTTAAAATAAAATCTTGGCTGTTATTATCTCCCTGGAGAAGAAAGTGATAAAGGTTCCCTTGGCCCAGGTGACCCTCACACCATTCAGATGAGCAGTGGGCGATTCTTGTCAAACCTGAAAGAGGCCTCAGAAATGAACACAAAGTTGTTGATAATTAATAGCAATCATTACAGTCTGACATTTTATCTCTCTAGCTGATGAATAGGAGAGGACAGAAAGCCTGCATGGCTGCTCTGCTCCAGAGCCAGAAAACCAACGTAGGGAGAGATGCTGGATGGGGCCGGGTTGGATGGGGCTTTGAGCAACCTGGTCCTAGTGGACTGTGTCTGAGAAGACACAATAAAGAGGCCCTCACACCTGCCAGGTTCAGCAGAAAGGAGGGAATAATTTTTATTATTGACATATGTCACATTCTTATACACGTCCCAACTCCACAAGCGATTGGAGAGCATGTCACTTCCTTCTCAATCCCCCTGGAGAAGAAAGGTGCTCATCAAAGTTCTCTTATCACAAAAGGAATGAAAACCAGAAAATACCGTTAAGTAAACATTGGCTATTATTTACATGAACTGTGTGAAAGAATCTGACTCCAAGGTTAAAAACAGAAGGCTTAGCAAAAACCAGGGCAACAGAGGACGGTGTCCCTGCCCATGGCAGGGGGGTGGAACTGGATGATCTTTAAGGTCCCACACCATTCTGTGGTGGTGGCTGTGCTAATGAAGTTGTACCACTGGAGAAGGGGAAGAGCCGTGATGCGTTAGAGGTTGATTACCAGACCAGCTTCCTCTGTTTAAAGTACCTTTCCAATACCCAGAGGTAACCGCTTCAAGTCTGTACTGAGATTTTTAGAGCCAGGGTGAACTGTTGTGTTGTTCTCTTGAGGCACAAGACTTGCCAGCCATGGGATGTCACCCAAGTCCTTGTTCAAGTCCTCTGGCTTGCGGCTGGATCAATGCATGCATTTTTTAATTGAAAAATGAGCTTATGATGGCAGCTGCTGTTTTTCTCTGTGTTCCTGGAAAATGTTGAAACAGCCTCTGAGTCACCTGTTGCTGACTCCTGAGGTCATTGCCCTCACTCCAACAGAGGAATCTTCTGTACCTTGCCAGCCTGAGTCAGTGAAAGCTCTGTACAAGTGCCTGCACTGGGTCCCAACTCTCCTCCAGGCATCAGAGTATCTCCCAGAGCCACTTTCAGCCCAGAAATTCAATATATTGTGATTTCCCTAACGGACAACGACATATACAAAATATACTCTGGGGTTTGGTGCAGCCTGAAGGCCTTGGTGGAGGGAGAGAGGAACCAGATGAGCAAAGGGGGAGAGCAGGGAAGTTTCAGAGCAGGGAAACATGAGGATAAGGGGGAATTAAGTTTTAAGCAGAACTTAGGACAAGTCTTCCCTGTGTGGGAAGTGAGAGAGGACCATGGGTGGGAGAAAAGGAAAGAGGAATGAAGATCTGGGGCCAGGCCCAAAGCTGCACGGGATGGGTTGTACTGTGGGGATGGTGAGTCTCTGCAAGACCCTCTGTACAATAAAAGCCTTCTCTGCAGGAGTGGGTCAAGCTGGCTTTGTTTGATCCCAGCCCCCAGATCACTTTGCTGCTGACGTGCAGTGGGTTACCAAGCCCTTGGCTGTGCTGCGCAGCTTTTTCATATCCTGTCCAAAATTCTTGTGCCTCTCCTTTTTCCTTAATCACTTCTACTGCCCACTCCACTGGCTGTGCCAAGCAGCTGCAGTGAGTACGGCTGTGAGCCAGAACCTGGTCTCCCTCACCTCAAACAGCAAGAAGTGTTTTGAGCTTACTTTGTGTGCTCAAGGGAACAGCTCTGAGCAAGTGTGGACTGGGTTCTAAAAGAGAGGAAGAGAGACAGATGATTCCCATTGTAACCTGTTAGATTGGACAAAGTCAGCATAGAAAATTTGGAGCACCAAAGCAGGAAGCACAATCTGATTTTGCTTTTAGTCCTTTTAGTACTTCTGAAGAAATTAAGCAAAATTTTCTCAACATCCTTCAGCAGCAAAAAACCCCCAAACAGTAAAACCCCCACTTCACACACATCTGAGGAAGAAGAAAAAACAGATTGGCCTGAAAATAAAAATGAAAAGCAGGGCAAGAAATATAATGAACAGATTTATTACCTCGGGGAAAAGAAGGGTTTGTTTTGCAACTTTACAGGATGGGAAGGATTTAAATATTAAGTGGGTGCCTGTATGTCCCTGCGTACATGGATTTCTAGCCCTGTGTCTGTGCTTTTGTTTCTGAGTATACAGCTGGAGAGTTGGCAGGGCTTGTGTTACTCCATTTATATGTAAAATGTATATACTTTATTTATACATTTGATAGGAAACATGGAACAAGCTGTCAAGAGCAGGTGTGGGGTATGTGTGTATGAGAAATGCCTAATATATACTTTCTCCCTCCTTCCAACTTACACAAACACACCCAGCTCTTCAGACCACATTTCCACTCCATTTTAGGCCAAACGCTCCCAAAGTCACAGAGCACTCTGCACCTTTCCCTGCAAATGAGGCGCTGGCAAATAACAGCTGAAAACCCACCATCCCCTAACCTCTCCGTCTCTCTTTTTTTTTTTTCCTTTAAACCGTTTTCCACGATTTTGCTGCACTCTAGTTTTTCAAAAGAGAAACTTCAAGCAGAACTGCAGGTACTTGGCTTGCTGAGAGCAGAACATATAACACCACACACAATTGTTAATCTGGCAGGTAGTGCACGGGCCTCCCCGTTAATTAATCTTTAATGCCATTAATTGGTTGTCTGCTTGGTGGCAAGGAAAAAGGGTAAACATTGTTCACAAATCAATTTAATTCTGCTCCTAACCAGGTTGTTTTCAAGGGGATAAAAACGATTATGAGCACTGCAGTGACTGGACACCCAGGCTTTGCTGATAGCACCCCTGGAACAGCAACATGCACGAGCCATGCTCGCTGGTGCAGGGCTGCTTATTGCCTTTTTTCCTCTCAGATTGACTCGTTTGTTGTGGACCCACGTATATGAGAAAGGGGGGATATCATTGGATTTAATTCCTTCTTTGCATCTGACTCCTTTATTTTGTACTCCGGACCTGGCCTAAAACAGACCTTTTGGAATCTGCTGCAGCACGCAGAAATAAAAGCAGTTGTTCCTTGCTTACAGGGCAAACTTTCGAGTGTTCTTTCCATTCCACAGCAGGATGTTAGATTTTTCATCCTGTTAATCACTGTGAGAATCTTTGCTCCAGCACCTGGGCACAGAGCTGGCATGATCCAGTGGTCCTTAGTTTTAGCGTGAGGGCTGGGTGTGACAGCGTTTGCAACAGAGCAGGAGTGGTAGTGTGGAACTTCCCATCAATTAATCAAATTTCATCAGAGGTGTGGGGTAATCTGCCAAAATGAGAAGGTGTCAGGATGGAGTAGGTGAGCTCTGTACAATGTCAGAGATGTCATGGGTATGGTACTGGGTATGGTATCCCTGCCCATGGTAGGAGGGCTGGAACTAGATGATCTTTAAGGGCCCTTCCAAACCAAACCATTCTATGATGTCTTCTGGTGACATCCCTCTGGTAGAGAGCTCTGCTGGGCTCCTCGCAGCCCACAGCCTCTCTGAAAGATCCAGGGATAGGTCTGTCTGTGTGTATGTCTATAAACTCTTATTCCACAGTGTCTCCCAAGCTCCAGCTACTATTTTAACATTTTTCCTCCAGCCAGAATTGGCCTACATGGCTTAGTCCCATGTCAAATACCCTGCAATACCCTCTAGTTAGCTGATGCCCCCTCTCCATGTTCTAAGTAGCCTTTAGTAAAGCTCAGCCAGTGGCATGATAATGTGACCATCTCCTACACCAGCCCTCCGGTTAAGCTCAGAGCAAGCTGGCAAATGAGCTGCAGGGAAAAGGTTCTCCTGAGCCTTCAAAATGATACTCAGGACTAAACAAAACATCAGCCTTTGCTGCCCTGAACTTCAGAGCAACTCAAACCACCTCGTGAATGACCCTGGTAACTCAGGGAAGGTGGGATTAGAAGAGCAGGGAGATTTAGAAATTATCTGTGAGTAGCAAAGGAGAAGGTTATTCCTCTGGTTCAGGGTAGGAGCTGAAGTACTCATGAGTAAAATTTATTTTGCTTTAGGGGAGAAAACACATCTTCCCAGAAATGTCTTTAGGAGGGATGAGGCCTTTTGGCTTATGTGCTGTGCACATGGCAAGGGTTGTGGGCTGGCAGCAGAGTCAGGAATGAAGCAAAACAGCAGCTCTGGTAGAGGAAGAGGCATTTGTAAGGCACTGAAGAAGGATGATTCCATTGTGACACTGAATTTCCTGCTTGGCTCCACACAGAACCTGTGGTGTGACCCAGGGTAAGTCTTTCTGTGACAATTATGGCTTGATAACCTCATCCTGCTCTTGCTGTTGGTGCACGGTGTTGCAGGGAGCACAAGCACTGAGAGGAGCTCTGCAGGTGGTGGCATCAGGACCCTCTGCTGGCCTGGAGGAGCTGTGGTGGCATTGAATGGGAAGAAGATACAAATGTCTGGTTGTGCAGTTTCTCACCGATGTGCTAATTCTAACTTTTATTAAGAAGTTGTTAATTTAAAGCAGTCTGTGTATATTTTGTAATTTTTGCCCTTCCTGAAGGACTTTGAAGGCTTGTTCTGTGGCTTGTAGGAGCCAGGGCTTTGGATTGTAACCGTGAGTGTTTACCCCTGATGAAGTGAGTGGTTTGGATGTGAGTATGTGGTGCTTTGGCTCATGCAAGTGTAGGGGTTGGACCTTGCTGCTCTAAGTTAGGCACACTTAGACAAACCTTAATTCCTTCAGCAGAACTGTTCCCTCAGACAAGAGCTTTATCCAAACTCCTTGTGGCACTTTCTGTTCTGTTTTGACAGTTCTGAATGCTCTGCTTGCAGCATTTTCTTATCTAACGTGATGGTATTTATGAAACCTTTGTTGCTGTCTTTCAAGGGGGCTGGAGTCTCTTTGTGTCCTTTTAATCTTAAAATTCCTTGATATGGAGAATACCCTTTGTACTTCAGATATTTTCACAGAAACCCACTGGTGACCTTCTGCTACTGGTTAAATTTTTACTTTTTCTATTTGTCAAAACTGAATAGAAACCCAATTCTCAATCTCTGTTGAAATGCGACATTCACCTTCCCCAAGTGGTTGAACTGATATTTCCTACGTTCCCCTCTCAGGAACTGAAGCTCTTGCCAGGATAGCTGCTGCTTCCACATTATCTATTGGCTGCTGTTGGGGTATTCAAAGATTATCTGAAACTTATATTACTTTTCTTTTGAAAATTGCTTTAACTTAATTACTCATAGCAATTCAAGAGGGTAATACTCTCACTGGTTGGGGTAATTAGGAAGCCTTAATTAGCTCTTTAAAAAATATCAAAACGTAGCTGTGTCATTGCTATAACACCCTCATTATTTCAATCTGGCAGCTTTAACTGGTGCATTTATGTTTCTAATTTACATATTCTTTCCCATGGTGCTGAACAATATGACTTGGAATAATAATAAAAAAAGTTAAGTTACTCCAGAGAACCATTACATGAGAGATGTGGGTATAGACAATATGTGAAGAATATTCCAGTACCTTATAGTTAAACTTGGTTTATTGCTACAGTACTTAAAATGCAATTAAATTATGTATGTGGATGTTACTTTGTTCTGTCACTACCCTTGTCTTTGCTAAAATTCTGTGGGTGTGCAGCAGCACCTTATTGCTCTAAAACCCCCCTTATTTTTGGAGGGCAAAAATACCAAATGTAAGCTCCTCTCAAATACTCTGCTAAAGCTCCCACAATGCTAAAAATCCTTTTTGTTGGAATCAGCTGAAGGTTTTGCTCATGATCTTGAGTCAAGTAAAAAGTGATTTTTTCTTCTTTTTTTCTTTCAGTCTTAATTAGAATAGAAATTTTTGGGCCTATCAGTACTTTGTTCTAAAAGAGATATAAATTCTTTATATAGAAGTATGCATAAATGTACATTTGTTTATAGCAATTTGTCAGTACAAAAAAAATAGACTGCTTACGGTGAAGAAAGAAATAAACCTTTCAAACAATCCTTTAATGAGTAAATAAATACAATTTGACCTTTAGCCATTGTGTGCTTCACTGTGATTTAAAGTGATTCTTTAGTGACTGGGGGGTAGTACAGGAAATTATACTTCTTTGAATATACAGTTTTTACTATCCAAGAGATGCTTCCAGGAGTGGAACAGGGATTTGAGAAAAAAAAAAGGTGGATTAAAAAAAAAATTATTGTACTTATTATTTTTTAAAATTTATTTTAGATTTCTTTCATTGCATTTTGTAGAGAAAAGTCAGGATTGAATTGCACAGGAGTCAGGATTGAGCTGAGGAGGCTGCAGCAAATGGAGGTGAAGGTCTGGGGCTGGGGAGGTGCTTTTGGGAGATGGTGGTTTTAGGACAATCAGAACATTTGGGAAACTACTTTGTAGATAAAACTATAAATAGCCCAGTTAATGCTTCCATTCCAATTCCCTATTATGTGTCTTATTTATAGAGTTCTGTATGTATTAAAAAGGGGAAGACCATAGGGAATAAATCTGAGCCTGAAAATGCAGGGAGCTGAGAAGTAATTTAGAAGTCACTTATCTGATATATATTAACTGATACATGAAATTGAAGGAAGGCAGATGAGTGGCCTCTTGGAGCTGATTTTATGATGTTGAGGGATGAATTTGTCACATTTGAATGCAACAGTTATTCAAGACAGTTTTCACTCTTAAAATGAATACTCGAAACGGAAGTTTTAATTTTTTTCTGCATCAAAGCAAAATCGTATTTTACTCTTAATGCAGCTCAGTGTGACCATCATGTAGGAGTTCACTCAGTAATTTATGGTGGTTATCCCCCTGCTCTCCTCATTCTCTTGCTGGTCACTGAGGCTACTGGCCCTGCTCTGATGTCCTGGTGCTGTGATGACCAGCAGATTCCCCAGATCTCGATAACTCACTTGTAGAACCACCATAGTCTTTATCTCCTCTCTCCAGGGAGTTCTCTTTGAGAAAAGTCCATTCAAACCACTTTGATCCACCATCAGTCGTGCAGTTCACTCCCCAGGTTTGATGACACCAGAAGGTCATGGAAGGTGGTTTTTCCCCCCTTTAATTTGCACAACATTCTGCTGTCTGCAGAAATTAGTTCAGCCTTTCTTTTCTGACTCTTCCTTTACCCCCTGACATAGCTTCCTCAGAAGTAGGATGATACAGCTATTTCTCTATTGCTCTTCCAGATATAAACAGCATGAACTTGCTTGAATAAAAACCATGCCACTGGATAGGAAAAATGTCCAGTAAGTGGCAAATTCAATAAATTTTTCAACAATATAGCATCTAAATTAAGAGACAGCCTCTGGCAGTCATGTAGTCCACCTCCAGTTTATTAAGATGCTGGGGATTTGGGAAGTTTCTAGATAAATCTGCAAACCTTGCTGAAACAAACCAGATGAATCTTTCCATTCGAGTGCTTTTTTCTTTTAAGGCAGCATTTACTCTCTTACAATGGCTAAGCAAGCATGTTCCTGTGAAATCATCTGGTTTGTTCTTCTCCAGCCATGCTTACCCTCTGCAAAGCCACAGGATAAACTAATTAGGGATTTGCTGTTTGGAGAAAGTTATGATAAGTTTGCCAACAAGGGCATCGCCTAATCTCATTGCACACACGTCAGTGGCCATACATGTGTGAAATTAAGTGGGTTTTTGCTGATTCCCGCAGACTGCCTGTTTTTATCTTGAGACAACATTCCCAATCATAAAATGCATTAACATCTGCTATCAGGGGCTTACTGTAATATGTGTAACACCAGCAGCAATTCTTTGATATTGCCTTCAAATGCATTGTTGAGGGAGATCGCAGAAATGGCTTTGATAGGCTACACGATTTACCTGGAAGAAGGAAAAACTGATAGGGAAAATAATCCTGCAAGGTTTTTGCTCCGAATAGAAATGGTATAGATGGATCTGGTACCTCGGCTGCTGATAGGAGCTGGTCTACCTGAGGGTATTTTGTTCTTTTAAGCTAGTTTTAAGTGAAACAATTGGCCTGCAAAGACCTTGGAATCAAACACACACCTGCATTTGGGAGGATGATGGGAGGTTTGAAGTGATAATAATGCAGAGCAGGGAATCAGAAAAAAAAAAAAGGCCAAAAACCAACTACCTTCTATGCAGTGAAGAAGGATCATCTTCAATTCTAAAACCTAAGCCTAATTTTTCTGTAGGTCATGCTAAAACAATACTTACTTAGCTTACACAACACTTGCTGCAGGGAAAATGTGATTGTTGTTAAAGCACCAGATACAGGAGGCCAAGAAGACAGTATTCTGTTTATTCAGTTATTTTGTAGTGTGATTATTTAGTACTTTTCAAGAGATTTCCAGCCAGTTGAAGCTTTCTGGGCTTTCAGCTGAAGCACAGTTTTGGAGGAAGTAATGTCCCAGTGGGGAACAGGGTAAGAATATTAAAATACAGGGTTTATCACACATGCCTGAACCAAACTGCAGGTAGGCTCAATAACACAGCTCCTCTGGCAGTGAGCAATTACTTCATCCCTTCTCACTAGGGATGCTCCAGGGCCCTGTCAGGACACCGTCCCCTCTATCCCTGTCTTGAGCTGCTCCAGTTCCAAGTACAGCGATGCAGGATATCATCACTGCCAAAATGTGGGGCAGAGGAAGCGGGGGGGAAACAAGGAAAAATAATGAGAAACACCAGCTTTTTCTTCCTCTTGAAACATCTCATCTCACAGCTTTTTCAGATCCCTGTGCTTTCTGCAGTGTTGAGTAGAGCTCAGCATTCAGTTTGCAGGGAGTAGAAGGTGTTTGGAACTGCAAAACCTTGGATCTGAAACAGCTGTGGGTGGAGGGAAGGGTGCAAAATAGAGGGAATTTGTTATTATCTGATAGCATATAAGGATTGATTATTTTTGTTCTTTTTTAATTCTCTGGAAATATGAGGTGTGGGTAGCTGCAAACTATGAGAGGTTTGGTGCTATGCAAAAAAATCTTTCCTTTTACTTTTCACCTTTCTTCCCCCTAACCTCAGAGAAATCTCCACTTTTCTTCCTGAATGGAACCTGCAATCCTTCTCTGTACTTAAACTGAGCCTCTGTTATCAGCAAAGTATACAGAAGAAGGTGGTGAAAACCTCCAGTTAAGACTGGACATGTGATTTACATAATTAACCTTAGAGATGTTAATGAGTGTGTAGCTTGTGGGGAACAAACCTAAACAGCCGCCTATAAATGGACTAATTGGGACTGCTGAGGCTTCTGCACACCAAGTGAAATAACTAGGCTGAATTTGGGATGTTTGCCCCATGGTATGCATAGCACGGAAGAAAATCCAGGGAAATTGCAGGAGAGCCTGACTTAATCAGAAGTCCCTGCTGTAGCAATCAGGATCAAATGAATAGTAATTGTGTTAATCAGCTTGTGAACTTTTGTGCCATGTTCATAATTTCAAATATCACCAAATCCTGTGCAGCGGGCCAGTTGCTGCTGCTATAATGAAATATTGTCTGTGGCAGGAGGGATTTGTTCTGTTGTAAGCCAGTCGCTGTTTCCCCTCCAGCAGTGTTTGTAGAGGCCCTGGATATTTTTATTTTATTGTTCTTATGATGGAATTTGAAGAAATATTCCAAAGTACAACTGTTGAATCTCTGTCCTATTTTTCAGGCAGGGGATTATTTTTTGGTACCTCTGCTGGTGGATTGCTCCCCTCTAGCTGAGCAGCATGTTGTCAGCTCTGGAAAAAACCTCAGGAAAATCCTTCTTTCACCTTCAGGTCAGGGTATGGCTAACCCTGAGAGAGCTTTGTTCTCCCAGCTGTGCTGATATCCTGGGGTAACTCAGCATGGAGATGAGGTACCAGCCTCGATGAGCCTCTGTGTCTTCCAGAAAGTTACTAGAAAAATCAGGAGAACCCCCGGAGTTCTGCTAAATATTTAGTACCTTAAAGCTGGAGCTGAACGTGCAGGAGTTACCTGCTGGTTGGGTCCTACTTGGCTGCACCAGTCAATCACACCTCACAAATAAGGAGGGTTGTTTTGGCAGGGGTGGTTAAGGCATCAAATTTACCCTGCACCTGGGGGAGCAGCGCGGCCCAGGGTTGAGCTTCCCAGCTGGTGGTAACTCAGGTGTGGGGATCCCTGACCTGGGCTGTTATTTCCCAAAATGGATGTTTTTCACCCTCTTGTCTCTTGGAAGTGTGAGCTCTATGGGGTTCTGAGCCCCAACCCAGGAACAGCTGGGCTTGGGAGCAGTTGTGCTGTGATGCTTTTGGCTCTCCTGTGTGTATTTGCATGTTTGCTCTTTCCTTTTTATTTAACTCTTTCATGGGTAACAATTTTATTACAAATAACTGTAAAAGGGAACAATAAATGTTGTGCCTAAAAGGGCTGAACGAGGCTGTAGTGATGGAAATGCTTAATATCATGATGCAGCACATGAAATTTCTCCATACTCTCATTAAATTAAAATGTCACTTATTTATGGGTCCAAATCTTCCTTATAGAAGTCAATACAGATCCACTCCTCATCTGAGACCCCTTCATCTCTCCTGACGAGTTGGAAGCCAAAAATATCACAAAAGCAGCATTAAAAATAATCTTTACCTTCCTGGAGTCAGAAACAGAGACTGGTGTCTCTTTAACATCAGGTTATGTTGAAGCCAAAGGGAATTTTGCTTCAGTGAAAATGGAGTTGATCCAAACACATAATGGGAATGTAGGAAAAAAGTGGGTGCAGGAAGCGCAAAGTAGGAAAACTTCTTGAAAAGTTAAAGTAAATTATGACTTGAAGTAGCCTGTATTCAGTTTTGTCCACTACTCTGTTTCCTTTGTCAATTTAAATTAATTAAGCTGTTAATTAGGGCACAGTCAGGTTATGAAACATATCATAGAAAGCCAGAAGAGTATGTTTTGTTTTGGTTTGGTTTTGTTTCCCCTTAAATGAGCCTGTGCCTTGCAGCACAGGGCTTGGATTCCTTGGGAGCTCTCAAGCGTGTCCCAAACACAACTGCAGCCTGTGTGTTGGCTTTTCCTTTTCTTTTTTCTTTTTTTTTAAGGTCACGTGTGATCTATGCCGTAACTGGGGGGAAAAGGGTCAGGAACAGCTGCAGAAGGAGGTGAGAGGGGCAGCTGTGATCACATCCCCACCTCGCCACATCAATTAAAGCCTCTGTTGCCAGCACTGATGGGTGAATGGCACCCTCAGTTCCTTCAGAGCAAGGCTGACAAAGTCATTTTATTGCCAATGTCTTGTCTTTATGGGGAGATGTCTACAGGAGTCTTCTCACACCCAAATTCCTGTCTAGCAGTGTAGGAAAGAAAATAGCTTGTCTCTTTTCCTGCATTGATTAATACTTATGAATTATGTGATTATTTCTGCCTGATGCCATGGTTAAATTTCAAAATGCTTGTCTTGGTCCTGGTGCTGCTGTCCCTGCTGTAAAACATGGGGGTTGTGCACAGGGAGGAGGCACAGTTTGGCTTTCCAGTTTCCTGACCCCTTGTATGGGGAAATCATATTCCCTTCCTTTTCCTGACAGGAGAACAGGGCATTTCTGAGGTCTTCCTGGAATCACTGCAGCAAGTTGTGATGTGAATAATAGATGACATGAAAATCCCTGCCCAGCTAAGAGAGAACAGTACAGCGTGGTGCAGTTTTCCTGTTGCACTGAGACACTGAGCTGAAAGCATCCAAGCAATCATCTGCAATTAGAAAAGAAATAAAAGCCCCTGATAAGAAAGAAAAGCTCTCATACATTGCTATGCTCTGACTGGAGGTAGTGATGTACCAGGCCTTTGTTCTGACAACAAATCTTCTCCTTGGGAAATCTTTGTTCCTACATTGCAGAGAAAGCAACAGCCTCGCTTTTACGTCTTGCCTTTCTCATTCCCCTCCAGCTCTCAAGGAAACCTGTTTGCAGTGCACAGCCTGATCTGTGAGGTGGCAGTCCCAGCTTTTGAGGCTGTCCCCAGCCTCATCCCACTGTCCCACTGACCCTGTGGGGTCTCTGCCTTGAGCAGAGCTCGAACTGCCATCTCCCTTAAAGTAGGTCTTGGTGCTGAAACCCCTCCTCCCTGGGGGGATACTCGTGTAAAAAGCCCCCACGGCTCCTCGCAGGTGTGGTGGCAATGGCAGAGGGGGTGAGGATGCACAGACAGGCTGTGATCACCCACAGCCCCTTCCATCCAAGGGGCTGTGTCTCATCCCTCCTGCCCTGACTCTGCCCTTGCAAATGGGGCTAAAGAGAGGCTTCCCCTGTTATTTCCCAGGCTTAGCTGCATTAGCTATTGTGGCATCTTCCTGGAAATTTCAGAGCCCTTCTGAATACTCTTATTTTTTTAGTCATCAATTTAATGATGGAGTCATCCTTGCCTGGTGGGGGACCTTTTCCTGTCACTCTATCAGATTTTCTTCTGATCTTCCTGAACCCGTTTTCCCCACCTCCTTTCTGGCTTTTTCTTTTCACAGTGACATGGGTTATTTGTTTTTTCATGCTCCTCCTCCCCTCAGGGTATTCTGTGACCCTACTATCTATCTTTCCGTATTTTCATTTTTCTTTGTGTTTTTCCTCCTTTGGCATCTTTGCTTCATTGCACACCCTGCTCATGTTCCTCTGTGCTTGCTATCCCCTTCATACTCTGTGCTCTTTCATCTTTTCCTTACAGGTCACCTATGCCTGCTCAGTAATTTATTTCAGGATTTCTAATTTTAAAAATATACATATTTCACTTTATTTTTAAAATTAATTATAATGTACTTAGTCAGGTGACATCTTGAACCCATCAAATATAAACCCCTCAGCAGAAAAGAGTCGTGAAATTACTAACTCAAATTCAGTAGAGAGTGAGCAAGAAGTAGCTTCACATCTTAAACAGAGGCATAGCCTTAGTAAAAGTTGTATTATTAGGTAGAATTTCTGGCTTGATCTTTGTTCTTTCCTCTTCCTTCATTTTTTTGAAAGCAAATGGGAAAGAGAGTGTGTAAATGAAATCAGTATTTTCTACCTCTCTTGGTTAGGGAAGGTTTTTTTCTTGTCAGCCCAGAAGGTCACAAGGATAGAGTAGAATATAAATGACTCTGAAAATGTTTAGATTTCATAAAATTCAAGCATGTACACTTAACATGCTGTCTTTGATTGGACCCTGCATTCTCAAACTTCCTAAGCAAATTAGGTACTCTGTGCTGCAGACCTGAGAAAGATTAGTGACATTTAAAAAGTGGCCATTTGGAGGGAAATACATCCTAATGATGACCATAAGTCTTTTGTGTCTATTCATGAATTCATGAGGTTGGCCTAGTGCATCGAGAATGAACTCTAGGGACAATAAACAGAAACTTAGAAATGCTGAAATATGAATTGCTAATGAGGTTCTTCAACCCAGGGCTTGTGCTGGAGTCTCTTTGCTTACCTGGCTTGTGAGTCAGTGAAGGCATTGCAAAGGATTTCACTTGGTGGAGATAAAATAGGTTAAATAGGTTTGGGGTTTTCATTTCAGCTTCAAAGTTGTCATTTCAAATTCAGGCAAAACAGTTCAGCACACAGGAAAGTTAATTTGCTGGGTCTCTCTGAATAAGTAGTTTCCTCTTTCTAATTTGTACCTCAATATCTATGCACGTTTTCCTTCAGAATTTTTTATTATTTTTGATAGGTCAGATTTTCTTAGGCTAATTTGGACTGAAGCTGAGAAGATTCAGCTCCACAGAATTTAAGTGGCTGCAATTGTGTACATAACTAATCCATCAACCAGAACTTCAGTGCAGATCACCAGAGGAAGGACTTATGATCTGTTCTGTCTTCTGTGATTTGCTTTTTCCAATTACATAATGTCATTGTTATAACTGATGGCATTAAACATTGATTCTGCTTTTGTCATCGCTGTTTTCCCTGCTTCACTGTTCTAAATGAGGTTTGAAGTTACTGCAGCAGTGAGCAGGACCTGTGAGGAACCAGAGGTGCATTTCTGTGTCCCCTGCTGCAAACCTGACTCACGCCCAGTGCAGCGAGGCTCTGTAGCTGGGGTGGGATGTGCTGTAGGGCAAAAGTCGAATTTTGCAGAAATTTAAAATTATTGTTCCAAACTCACATTGCTGAAGTCGGTAGCAAAGCTAGGAAGAGAAACAAGTTCCTCCAGCCAGTTCATCTCTGCTCTAAGAAAGGCTCCTTCACTTGTTTGCGTATCAGCCTTTCAAAGATTTCAAAGGACTTTGCATCTACCCATATTTGGCCTCTTTTTATGAGAGCAAAGTTCCTTTCTCCATCCTGTCTTGAACTGCAGGCTTTGTTTGCAATGTACCTTGCATTCCACCTGCTGCAAACCTCTTGAGAGACCTGAGCCATTCTGCATGTTCCTGGGCTGCATGCTGGGTTGGAACTCACTATCTTTTATTGAAAACACTTGGTGGTGGAACATAATTAATTCTGTAAGTGGTTTAATTGCTTTGCCTTTCAGAGTTCTTGCTCTGTTTGGGCATTCCTTCTTTCTTGAGCCAAGAGGGCATGGTTTGATAGTAAAAGCTGCCTACAACTGGGGTAGGATTTATGTATTAAAGTCCAGCTCTGCAGTTGGCAGTGGGCAGAGCCCAGAGGAAAAGGGCTGGAAGGTGAGAAAACTGTTCCAGTTGCACAGATACTACATCCTATGAAGCAAGAGTCTCACATCTTCCTCAACTGGGTCCTATGTGTGAATTGCAAGCCCTTTTTATAATTTCTGAAAAAGAACCAGTGAAAATTTACAGACAGATGGAAGGCGGCAAGTGGGAAGAGTATTCTTTTTATAAGAGCAGTGAATGTATTCTTGACTTTGCTGTCAAATGGTTTGGTGATCTTAGTAAGTTTATAGCCCAGGTGGATACAGGTGAGCCATTGTTTAAAAGCCTGGGGTGAAATAATCTAGAAAATGAGAATATATAACTGTCTGAAGAATCCAAATGAAATTAGTGAAATTGGCCTACCTGCCTAGGGATGACTTAAGGTTGGGAAAAGATGTGCCTGCCATCAAAATAAGTTAGTTTCTTGGATCTGCAATGGGAGAGAGGAGAAAACTCTGCCTGCAAAATGCAGAGCAGCAGTGTGATGCTGCAGCTATGACACGCCCTCCCTGGTACATGGTCTGGTGAGGCGCTCCAGCACTTATGAATAATTCAGGCCCCTGAGAGGAGCCATTAGACACTGACCCAGCACAGGCCTGGGCCCATCAATCTCTGTTTCTGAAGGAAGCTCGGGCTGTAGCAGCGTCCCTTTGAAAGCACCAACACAAGACACTTTTGATTTGCAAGCTAAAGCGGCCCTCAAGTAAGAAAATCAATTCCAACACAAAATGACACGTGAGTTTTATTAAGTCAGCATCGTCTAGCCTGCATTATTTAATAGTATGAGCTCCTCTGACCTCTGTGAAGAGTTAAGCTGCATGAGTAGAATAATGTATGCTTCAGTTTAGCTCCAGAAGTCAGTCAAGAGTTAAGGTGGAAACAGTCTGGCAAAGTGGATTTACCTTCTATTTAAGTCCTGGGATAACAAGTAGATGAAATGTAAAATCTCAGGTCCAACTAAGTGTTGGAAAGAAGATTAGATGCTTCCTGTCAGTACATTTGGTTGACATCAGCTCTGTTTTCTTTGACCCACCCTCCCTTTTCCCCCTCTCCCAGACCCCCTCTTCTGGTAGCCTTTTGGCTCTGATGAGAGTAGGAAGTTTGCCAAAATCCATTATTTCCTGATATTTTGGGTCTTGTATCCTAGGCATGAGTTGAAAGGCTGCAGTTTGGAGAGCAAAACAATGTACATAAACACAGTGAGGAAATGGATTATTTTTTTCTTCATACTATAAACATTTGAAGATTAAAACATTTTTTTATCAACCCAGAAGATATTTGGAACTTTGAAAGTTCAGGAATGGAAGAGGGCGTGTCATGCTGAGGACTGGCCAATAGCTGGGAGATATTTTCACCTGATGTGGGAGACAGAGGTATTAGTGTCTGCTGTTGGCTGTGTAGGATGTGTTGCCAAACTCTCTGGATTTAACTGGAAATCTTGCAGTTGATAATGTATCCTTGACAAGAGTGTCATTAAAACTACTGAAAACCAATAGTTTTAGCATCTGTTCTTTTTTTCTGCTGAGGAAAAAATGAGTGTTTGAGTGTCCTTTTTTTTTTTTTCCTTTTTTCCTCCTGAATTAAAGATGTGTGAAACTTTTCAGTCCAAAGTTTTTTTCTCCCCTGAAAATGGTCATTTTGCTGGTTTATTTTGGCTGCAAATGCTTTACCTTAGAATGAAATGCTTCAGTATAATGTTTCAAATGGGCATTTCATTTTAACATTTTCTTTACATTCAGGTAATTTTTAATTTTTTTGTCACAGATTAGAAAAAGAAAATCTGTTCTTTCTGATGAACTTTTTTTTTTTCCTCATATTTTCTGTTCAGCCAGGAATGTGAAAAATCAATTATTCACACTATTGTATTTGAGTGAAGGCTTAGGTCAGGTTTGTTCTTACTTTACCCTGCCATTCCAATTATTTTATAATATATGCAAATTCCCTTTGGCTCTTTGGCTCTCTGATAGTCTAGTCTGTCAAACCTTGGCTGCCTAATTGCATTAAAAATGAGACTCATCAGGCAAATAAGATACAATTCTACCCTTAACAGTTCTAATTGTTAAGAAGGCTTGAGTAATTGTTATAAGAGACTCATTCTTTGATAGTATTTTTTACTTTTTTCCCTACAAATAATGACTTTACATTACACTTCTACTCCTAGAAGCAGAAGGTAATGTTACCTTTCAGCCCTTGGAACTTTCTCTACCAGAAATATGTGAGGCTCCCATTTCTGGGTGTGTGCAATCCCTGCCATAACAAGAAGAGCTCTGAGCCCGAGGATGGGGCTCTGAGTCACTTGTTTCCCTCAGTAGTGAAGCCATTTCCCCAGGGACTTCAGTTTCGCAAGCCCAGCTCTACCCTCTTGATTAAGGAATCCCATGACTTGGACCACAACAAGTTTTTCATTTATTTCGGATACAATTAAAAACAAAGAAATTTAGCGTGTAATTTGCTGGCAAGCTGCACCCCTTCCTCCCACCCCCCCACCATCACCCCCTAACCCTTATGCTTGTTTTCCAAATTTGGGTAATGATGAGACTCGAGGGAGATGTGAATTATAACTTGTCTGTGGCTTGGCTAATGAAGAAGGAACAGACTTTGTTTCCATCTGGACTGTGTTTTTATTTGTTTTCTCTGCTTTATTTAAAGGAAGCTGAATTTCTAAAAAAAAAAAAAAAAAAAAAATTGCATAAGTAAATTAACCTGAGCGTGCTGGTGGAGGAGTGTGACTGCCAGGCAGTCCTTGTCCACACAAATACTTGTTGCTTATACAAAGTGTATTGGCAACAGGAGAATATCTTCAAGCTGTACAGAGTGGTGAGGGTTTGCTGACAGAGTTTTACACATGGACTCTGTGATGTTTTTGGTAAGTGGAGTGCCCAAAAATTCCTTCTGCAGGGAAAATAAAAGGTTGTAAGTGTAAGGCAGCCCTGGCTTTGGGGCTGAAAGAACAGGAGATAATTTGTGTGGACACACAGCGCTGCAGCTGGGAAAGCTGATCACTCTCCTTTTAATTCAGCTTATTCCATTGAGCTAAGAGCAAGAGCTGAATGCCCTTTGCAGGCTTTCCAAAAAGATATAAGGGTCTGGAAAGACCAACATCTGATAATGGGAATGGAAGCACAGTTTGAGAGGCTAGCAGAGACACAGTGAGGACAAGCCCAATCATCAGCAGTTCAGCAGTTTGAACTGTTTCAGGATTAGTTTCTGACTGTGGAATATCATTCCTGGGTAAATGCATTAGTTTGATATCATCCAGTTCTCCCTCAATCCACTGATGTGCTCCCCTGGGTGCTGAGGAGGGTCCCACATCTGTAGGGATTTCCCTGCAGGCTCCAGGAAGGCTCGTGGTGGGTTTGGAGCCCTGCAGTGAAGCGTGAGGGCCACTTCCACACTACAAAACCTCAGCACCAGCTGTAATATCTTATTCATCTTCTGACAAAATTAAAATCAGTTCGCAGCTTTGTTGTAGGGAGATACAAAAGAGCACTTGGATGGGCTTCTCATGCTTTTCTTCTGCTTCAAAGTGACCATCAATCTCCACAAAACATTTTGATTTATCTTACGTCATCACACTGGAGAATGTTCATGTGGTTGTAGCCTTGACAGGGATGGTGTCAAAATGGAGCTGGGGTAGAAAAAAGATACTGAAGTGGCTCTGTGGAAGAAACCATTTAATATGGTTATGTACCTACCAACTTGTTTCCTTTCCCTGCATGAAATTTATCCCTGGGGGACAGAAAATCCACCAAAACCCCTACCGAGGTCCCATTTTGATATATCAGTGGAGACCTCTCTGAGCAGAAAGCCAGAACAGAAATTCCTTCTTGTTCGCATTATTCATCCCACTTAATATTACTAGAACCTGTTGAAAAAGGCTTTGTTTTTGCTTTTCTCTGGACTTTACATTCATTCTTCCATTTTGCCTTGCTGGAGGTGGAGGCCATTTAATCTCCCATTCCAAACCCACAGCACACCCAGCATGCTGCCTCTGCACACCACACCCCACACATCAGTGTGCAATTTGTGTGTGAGGGGGCACTTTTGTTCTTTCTCAGATTGATTTTTCTTTAATCTGTCACAAGATGTGTAGACAGAGAGGACGCAGCTGTTGGAGCAGCACAAAATCCAACACGTGCAGTGATGGAGAACAGCAACACATCCTGTCTGCTGTCAGGCCTTGGTGTACACTGTGTCATGTTTGCTGCCTGCTTCTCTTGGAGGAATTAAAAAAAATTATTCAGGAAACAGCCATTTTTAACACACTATCACGAGAAACAACTGCACCTGACCCTTCATTGCTATCATGTCCATGAAGCCTCTCATGAATTAGATCACATGTGAAGCCCTTCTGTTTTGAGGTCTTTTTTTCCATTTAATAAGGTGCCAAACAATTTGTCCCAGTTCGTAACTTATTTATTTAAATGCCTTGTCTCAACTCCTGAAGCTTGCTAAAATATATAATTCAATCTTACCAGATCCCGTTACGCTGCTTCCTTGTTGGCCATATGGTGACAAAGTTCTGAGAAAGGAAATAGATTTAGGAAAAAAACAATGAGAATTGTTCCTGGTTCTGAATGATATATGGGGTTTACTTAGTTCCTACTGTTTCCTGAAAGGGCACTCTGGAGAGTAAATTACTCTGTTAATGGTCTAAAGACGCGTGCCCAAAATAGCTTCTGTCCTGCTGTTAATAAATAATCTGCAAACATGTCACACTTCTCAGATTTTCATTATATTAGGGAGAATGCAGACTTTGCACAATCCTGTCCCTGGGTGTACATTTAGTTTTATCTATCTTCCCTCATACACCAATAAATAGAACTTTTCTCCCAAGGTCTAAGTCAATGAAAAG
This sequence comes from Platysteira castanea, assembly GCA_013397175.1. Taxonomy (NCBI): domain Eukaryota; kingdom Metazoa; phylum Chordata; class Aves; order Passeriformes; genus Platysteira; species Platysteira castanea. The sequence goes on along the minus strand of VYXC01007095.1, from coordinate 537,550 downwards.
ACTTGCACTGGTCATGCTTATAAGCTTTTCTTTAAAAAAAAAAACAAACCCAAACTCACAATCAGTTGTTCCTCAAACTAGCATGGACCTTTTCTTTTTCCTTTTTTTTCTTTCCTTGTTATTAATTTATTTTGGTTAACAAGCCTGAGAAGAATTTTTAAACAATTCTCTGGGATTGAGGTCACAGGGCCATCTCAGACTCTCAGCTCCTGCCCCTTAATGAAATGAATTGGGGTATGGGAGCCACATGTCCCATGGCAAGCGCATATTGGGTGAACTAAGATCAAACTGCTGTCACTTTTTGGCTTACAAACAATCCAGAACTTGCTGACACTGAAAAAAATGAACAGGCCCAAAGCACAAGCAAGAAAAGGGATTATCTTGATCTATGGATGTTTCTCCTTGGAATGTACAAACAGTACAGATGACAACACCTTACAGCTAAAGGGGCTTTTTGACGCTGGTGTAGACTGACTGATGTTCCCCTGTTCCACTGCAATCCTGACTGTGTAGCTACCCTAGAAAGATGAGGTTTGGCTTCAAAAGGCTGTTTCATTTCTCTTTACCTCTCATGTCTGGTCATTCCCTCTTCATATTCCTGGTTTATTCCTCTTCCACTGTCCCATCCCTTTGTGGCACCTCTGAACTGCCAGCAGACCTGGCAGGGAGGTGAGAGACAGGGATGCTTTCACTTCTTAATGTTCCTTTTTCCTGCCCCCCAGGCTAGTCACATCCATCCTCCGTGGGGTGTCGATGTGGAGAAAACCACTCTGGAATGGCCTTCGGGGCTCTCTGTGTTCAGGGTGGTGAATCCCTGGCTGTGGGGTACGGAACAGGTGGTGGCTGCATTTCCTCCCAAGATCTCAGGGCTGCACTATAACATGTCCACTTTAAAAAGAGAAGTGTATTTTCTCATCTTGTTATTCCTCAAAATATTTCTCATCTGACAGCATTTAGGAGCTGATTGTCTGGAGCATTTTGAGGTACTGGGCACTGATTACTCACTGGTTGCAGTTTGCATCAAAGTTTCTTAATGGAGACAGAAAACCTTTTATCTGAAGAGACCTGAAAAGTGCTTTGCAAGTAGCAATTAACCTTCATGCCATTCCAGTCAGTTGTCAGCTGTTAACCTTGTAAGCTCTCTCCTGACTACTGTGCCTGTGTGTGTTTGGTGCCTGAACCTTGATCTAACACAGGAGATGTTACCACGGTGTTTGTTAAAACCCTTTCTTGACCCAGGGAGAGACTGGGGGTTAGGAGGTCATTTTGCTTTATAATATAAAGGGGGAAAGGAAAGTTTTGTGGACCCTGGATGGATTCTGAGTGGAGAAGGGAAAGGATAAGTCAGCATTTGACTTTTTTTTTTTTCCTCGCCCCTTCTTTTCTTTCCAAATGGGTCTATCAGTAACAGTTTCAATATATTAAAGGTTTTTTTAGTGCTTTGCAGTGCAGAGCTGTGATTGATCGCTGCAGTTGAGGCTTGCAAATCTCTCAGGATGCCCTGGCTCAAAACAAGCATCTCTCTTGGCAAAATATTTTAACCTGATCAATAACTGCTCCTTTTGTTTATAATTTAATTACACTATGAACAGTGGAAACAGGCAGTTGAGAGTTGATCTGATATCTGCAGGTCTCTTCCTGCTCTGCCTTTGAGGAATGAGGTTAGACCTTAGGAACTGTATGATATTGGTCATGTTTGCTGCCATCCTGTGTTCCACCAAAACCATCGGCTGCATCAGGATAAAACTGGGTTAATCTGTGGCCAACCAGACTCCCAGCTTGCACATCTCCCTAACATACATTTATTAGCTGGAAGGGCTGCAGTAGCTCTGCTGCCTCAGTTTTATTGTCTCTTCCAACACTAAAATGCTGTGCAATGTTGAGTCATCCCCGAGCTTCTCTGCACCTCGATTTTCAGTCCCAAAGGAGTGAAACAATATTAGCCTGTTTTTCAGGGGGGATACAAAGGTGAATTACTATCTGCAAAGTATTTATAGATTCACAGGTGGAAAGTGCTTTTTTTCCTTTCGCAAGCTTAGCCACAGAATGCACCAGTTTTTTAATCTCATTTAAACAAAAAAGTAGGTTGTTTTGGGTTTTTTTCTGTAGTTCCCAGGCTGCAAGGAGATAGATATTTATGCCATGCTAAAATAAATTACCTGGGTATTCAGGTAGTGAATGTAGACAAGGGATATCTCTGACTCTGGGCCTCTAATGTATTTTTATGTTCTTCAGTACTCCAGAGACCTCTTCCTTCACTGAAGTTTATAAGAGGAATGGGAATGGCTTGGTGCTGATAGTGGATTCAGGAGAAAGAATAAGTTAAAGTGGAAAGCTGATGCTTCTGAAATAGGATTACTAGAAATCAGGGGAGCTTGTACTGCTTAGTGCACTCTGATGGGGGCAATTTAATTATTGCTGAGTAGCAGAGGTGAGAAGAAAAGCTGGTGGTGTTGTTGACATGTTAAATAGCTGGGGATGGCAGTGGTGGAGTGTTCAGGAAAGCCAGCCCTGCTCTAACAAGCTCCTGTTTTCCTCCAAATATTTAAATGCAGACTGTAATACTAATGGCTGCTTGTGCTCCATTCCTGTTGCTGCTTATCCTACAGGTGAAATACACAAGGTCACTGAGCTGGGCCATTTGCCAAGGAACTATAATTGCAAAATCTTTATTAAAGAAGAGGAAACACTGAGAGCAATGTGTCTCTAGGAATGGATTACATTTTCTTCTAATTATCCAGAAATATGAAAGCTGTGTGCAAGGGAATTGCTGTGAGAATTAGCATGAGATTATGCATTCACCCATTTTAACGAGGGCCAAATTTACAAAGCAACTGTGATCTACTTATGGACTGCTGCCACCAGGGACTGAACTGCATCACAGTTGTTTGTGGGGCTGGATCTGCCAAGGTCTGATTTAGCAGCTTGTCCTCTGTGCTGAGCTCAGCCTGAAAGGGTGAGCAGCATCCTCTGTCAGCGACGTGAGCAGCTCCCCGAGCAGGGCTGCTCTTTCAGGGCTTCAAATATTCATACACTGGTGGCACAAGCTCATGCCTTTTTGAACCAGAGAGAGTCTTTGATGCTCACAAAATGCATATTTTAAAGATTTCTATTCTGTTCTGTCCTACCACTCAGCAGGTGCCATAAAGGGCGGGTAAGGAATTGGGTGTTCATCTTATGGATGGGAAAACTGCAAGCGAGAGAACTGAGATTGCAAACTTATTTAAATCAGATATTTCACTTTAAAAACATCTGAAAGGGAAACAAATGTCCACAAATTTAGCTCTCTATCGGTTTTCTAGGGGTGGCAATGAGCTATTGCTCCAAGACTTTTTTCAACCATTAAGTCCTTGCTCATTTTTGGTATTTTTTGTATACAAATAATGCTGGAATTCTGGGGCAGACAAGTTTACAGACATCACCTTGTACCACTGTCACTCACTAGCCTCTCATTAGTATTTGTTTCTTGCTGTAGGTGCAGATATGCTTTGATTTTTCCATTCCTGTAAGGACTTTGTGTCAGCAGGAGGCCATCAGAGGGAGCATTCTTCTCCCAGACTCACTGGAGTTTGTTCTCTCTTCGTTGGGATGCTTGTCTCAGAACACAGCTGCAGTTATATGGAAAATAGTTCTCTCTGCACAGATATTCATGAATTAAATCTTGCATATGCAATAACAAATTTTAACTTCTAGACAGGCTATTTCATTCCCCAGGGTTTCATAACCCTGTAGCACAGGTGCAAGAATTGGTTCATTTCTCAGGGAAATTTAGTCACCTCAGGGAAACATTATGTGTTACCTGCTAAATCCATCTATCCAGTTTCTTATTCTGAGCTGACTCTGGGCTTTGCAAATGCACAAGCATTTCCTTCCCATGTAGCTTTACATTATCCATTGAAAATGAATTATGCCTTCAACCCTCTAATTCACTTACTCTATTTCCAAAGTTGCCTTATTGAATATTATGATCTTCTGTGCGTTCATGTTTTAATTTGCATTTGATTAAGTTCCCCAGACCTCGTAGACTGACCTTGATCATCCTTGGAAGCAGAAAAAAAATTGCAACCACGAAAGGACAGCAATACACAAACCCATGCATATATGTGTATTAAAATTTAAGCTGTTTTTTTTTAATAGTTTGAAGAAGAAAAACATCTCCATGTTTTAACATAAACACACTTATGTAGCTTGTTTTATAATGTGCTCCCTTTAGAGGCTGTGCTTCTGCCAGAATCTTTGACTCTCTAACACTGAATTGCAGAGGCTTGAATTCTTCAGCCCATCTCATCTTTGACTCTGCTGCGAACACTTTGTCAGCTCCTCTCTGTGCTTCAGTATTTTTGTGTCTGTGGCTTAGAGTTTCCCTCCACTTCTCTCCCTAGTGAAGCCAAGCACAACTTTTCCTTTCCAAAAGGGAAAATGTGGCCACAATTTTACTGGTGATGGCAAAATAACACTGCTTCAGCTCTTACTAGTGATGCTAATATTCCCCGAGTCACAACAGAGTACGGGAAGAACTGAGCAGTTTGTTCGGACTGCAATGAACCTTTTTTCCCCCATTTTTCTAAATACAAGTGCTCTGTCCATGGTATTGCAACGCTTGTGGCAAGTAAATGTAACTGTCCACAAACTGAAACAAATAAACAAATTTATTCCTCGAGGACTGCAGGATTGCCAACTAAGATTTTCCTGAGCACTTTATAGACCAAATAACATCACCTGCTCATGAAGTAAGTACACCTGTGTGGCATTCATCCAGGGATTTCTCACTCCATGGGTTGCCTGTGATCAGATCGTGATTTAAGAACCCATGCTTTTTATGGATTGCCGCCCATCCAAAATTGCCAGGCAAGTGTGTTTGAGCAAACTTCAAAGCCTGTTCTGCTTGTAAAAGAATTCTGTGATTTCTTATTCACATAGCAGGTCTGAATTCCCTTATTCCTTCCACAGGAATTCAGTCAACCATTGCTTAAGCCTTATTTCTTTATTCTTCCTGCATAGATTTTCTAAACTGCGGGTGAGCTTTCTTCTCTTGATAAATAATTTCAGTTTTAAAATGAAGCCAAACTAGCCCATGAATCTTGTTTTCTGCTGTTTATTTAAATACAGCCCGGCTTGTAAAAACACTTGCAGAACACAGAGTTACAAATGCTGCATCAAAACATAGGTCAGAACACATGCAAGCAGTCCTGGATATCTTTCCTTCTGGATTCGAAGATCTGTAAAGGCAGTGGTGGATTTGGGCCTGCCTCACAACAAGAAAAAAAAAGGTATCAGCAAAACTTGTTCCCCCTCAGAGGATCGATATCTGTGTATATAATTCTTAGAGAAGACCCAGCTCCACACAAAAGCCCTTGTGATTTCTTTCTTTCGTGTTCTTTTTCTAACAACTAAAAAATATCTAAACTGTGCCATCCATCCCAGACAATGGATAAACAACAGCTTTCCCTGAGATGAACCTCTCTGACTTGATGACTGAATACAGATTTTGAGATAGTGGAATGGCACAAACACATCCATTCTTTGCTTGCTTATGGTCAGTCATTTAGGCCTTATCAGAAATTCATCTCAGTAGGATGAAGGACTTGCTATTTTTTTCTGTCTCTTGCAGACACGTGACTGAGACAGGTTATAGATGGATTATGGAAGGATTATGGAAAAGATGAGCTGTTTGGCTCCATTTTGACACCTTGCTGTGCCTTTTATTAAAACATATTTCTTATAAAATGCAAAGAGGCATTTACATCAGCTGAGAGTTTGACCCAGGGACCTTGTAGCTTTTCGTGGAGACACTGCCCTCATATAAATAGCTGTTTGTTCGTGCTCTTGCTCCTATTCATTATGGTCAAAGTCTGAGCTCATGTCTGTTTCTTAACGCACAAAAAGTCTATAAATTCAGCGATGCTTGAGTCATTCTTGAGTTTCATTAAGTCAGATGTTACATTATGATAAGCCTGGACAATATGAATGTTAGCTTTTTAAGATCCTATCTCAGAAAAAAAAAAAGTTTCTTTAGCTATTTTGAGCTTTGCAATTAACCACAAATGTAAATCCTCACTGTTAAAGAAACACAATATATCCCATTACCAAAAAGCAGCAAATGGGATTTAGCTTGTGTTAGAGAAGACATGCTGTCGTTTTTGTTTCTCATTACCAGAATAACTGTAGCAGATTTATTTAACCAATCATTCATCAGCTAGTTTACAAAAGCTCCTGGGGCTGCTGCAGTTGTTGGACAGTTGACAGAATTATTTAGCTGATAAATACAAAAGATAATTTGATTCAAGTATGATTTCTGTGGGACTGAGAAACACAGCAGTTGTTTTGTCTCCCTTTGGATCCAAAGAGGATGCAGAATTAGATCTTGTAATATGAGTTGGTTTCACAGTTGGCCTCTGGAAATATCCTGCTCTTTTAAAAATAATTTTAGTCATTAGTCCTGTTTGTAATTAAATAAATATAGCTACATTTTGCACTAATTATGCCCTCAGTCTAATAAAGCACTTAACAGGTGTATGACTTTAGAACGTGTATAATCCTGCTGGCTTGATCTGTGCATAACAGCTTGGTTCATCAAAACACAATAAATGCTTTAGTCTCGGTAGAAACAGTAAGTTTTAGGTGTGTGCTTGAAATTAAACATGTGTTCAATTGCTTTGCCTGGCTGGCGATGAAAAACAGCCTGTTAAATTAGCTGCATATTGGAAAGCTTTGCTGGATCCGGGGCTGGTGGAGTAACGCTTGGAGAGCCACTTATTTATAATTCACTCTGTGGTACAAATGACCTGATATTAAATGCTGCAATTTATTACTGGGGCTACTTGTTGTGGCACTTGGGATGGCGAATAAGATTTTTGCTTGTGACTTAGAAAGGTGACTTAGAAAAAGACAAGAAGATTGATCAGAAATCTGGAAAATGTGAGAAATAAGCTGAGGAGGTGCTGGAACCCTTGCCATGGGAGGTGTCCAAGAGCAGCACAGACAGTGTCCCCACGGATGACAACGAAAATCAGTCCTGCTCTGGGGAGTCCGGACACTTTGGCTTTTGATTCCTCAACCCAGAAAAAGGTTTTACTGATGAATATCTGAACAGTTCCCACATGAGTGGTTTTATCATTAAACAAAGAGCACAAATATTTCTGATCTATCTTCTACCGTTTTACAAAGTAAATCTTACTGGAAATAAATGAAATGTGACACGAGCAGTGTGTAGGCTGATTTCGTTAGCCAAGAAAATGTTTAATATTTATTTTATTTGTCTTGTTGGAATCTTACCTCCCAATTGCAGAGGTAATCTGTTTTACACAGATTAAAATGAAAATTTATACTGACATGATTTCCTGACAAGAGTCAAACAACTCAAGGGTCACAATAATCCTGCCAAGTACTACTATTTTTTTTTTCTTTTCAAAAAGCCACACTTCCTAAGTGGGTTGGAATGTGCTGAATAGAAAAAAATGGTGCAAAATAATTTCCTTTTCCAAAGATGCTCTTCTGTAAGTTGCTGTGAAGAGGGTCTGACAGACATAATCTATGCTAGAAAAGTGTGTAATCAAAAATTCTTCACTTAAAAATCTCTCTTACCTGGACTTTAAATTCTCAAGTCCCCTGTGTGTTATGCAAGTTTAATTTCTTCATTTAGCAAGGAGAGAACAAGTGTCACTCTTACATGTAGAAATCAGCCATGGAAATCTACCAAGACTATGGTAGGGGTGGAGCCAGAAGATCTGTTGTTGTTCACCTTCTGAATCTTTTTCCCGCTACTGCATAAAAAAAGACCCAAGAAAACCATTCCAAATTTTCCATGCCTCCCTCCCTGCTCGGAGCAGAGATTTAATTGCCTATAATATCTTCCTTTGGCCTCTACATGTTTTCCTCTGTGAGACCTGCTGTTTGTCCAACTCCAACCCAAATTTATATTCCAGCATTTCACCGTTTGGGAGCAAGATATATTATTTTGTTTCTTTGTTTTGTTTTGGCTTTTTTTCCTTCCCCCTTCTCCTTTCCTCCCTGATGAAATGGAAGAGCCTGTGATCTGCAGTCTAAAACAGCAGTATTTTCCATGCTGGCTTACATCAGTACATCATTATTATTATTATCATTATTATGCTCCCCTTCTCCCCCTCCCCGTTATTAATTTATTTATTTTATTGCTGGTGTTAAATGGTTTTGTCAAAAGCAACTCTTTACAGACCATTAATGCCAGAGCAGATGATTGTTTTCCACCAGCCCTCATGAATAATTCAAGCTGCCAGCTCACAGCCTCATCCTCAGCACTGAGGGCTCTTCTGAGGGATCAGGGTTATTAAAGGTAACAATCGTGATGAGTCTCATCTTTGAGCAGGATGTACTCATTATTCCTCATAACCAACCCTGTCTTGAAGCAAGCCAGACTGTGCTGAGACTTCTTTCACCTCCTGCTTTTCTCTTCCCCTTCTGCTACTTTTGATGATGTTACAGCTTTTGAGTTTCTCTTCCAAAGCTGAGGAATGTGATAAATACTTTGGGACAAGTGGAAGGGAAATGGTGAGAGGAGTGCTCAGCAAGCCAGCCGGTTTTCTTTTTACCCTGTTCCTCTTTCTAAACTCATTTTTTTCACCAGTTCTCATGCCCCTTGCATGCTGGCTCTCTGCAAGCACTTGAATGAACATGTTTACTGGCACAAATATTCTGGGATTCGGGGAATGATAAGACTAGAATATTAAAGCAATAAAAACTGTATACATATTCATATACCAGGAACTTGATTATTAATTCTGATAATCTGTTCTCAGCTGTGTTTACAATGGTGGCGAAATCTTATAAGTAAATTGTGAGGTTAGTTCTGAAGCTGGCAATTGGTCTCACTCATGCCAATCACAGAAGAGAACTGGGAAAATACTTGGAAACCAGCCTGTTCTCTTGGATTCACCAGTATTCAAAACAACCATGAAACATCTAGGCTCTCCAAAATGGTATTAATATCAAAGTATGGTAATAATATCATAGTTTATTGTTTTCTTTGCCTTGAAAGGTGATTTCATATTAGATATTCTGAGGTTTTGTGAGTATATTTGTATAAAAATACAGTAACAGCCCCTGGACTTATGCACAGCTGAGCTGCAGGTGCCTTATAGTCCAGCCAACTGTTTGCAATTTTAGCAAGTGAGTGGAGTTTAGTCCCCCTCAAGTCAAAGGGAAGCTGTTGCTCTGGGCTCTTTGCATGATAAACAGTGCATTTCTATTGTAATGTGCACGACATAATTACCAATTTCTTGATATGGTTCTATAGGTTACTGGAATGGACTGAATAAAAGGAATTTTTTTGTATACTTTTGTAATGCTTGTACATTATTTTTGATTTTTTTTCAAATGAATGTGGATTGTGTAAAAAAAACTCCAAAACCCCCATTGTTCCTGCATTTGCTGGAAAAACCTTTCAAACACTGGGAAATATCAAAGGTAGTGTTATACCAGGAGCCAGCTAAAGGAAGGAATCTTCAATAGCTGACCATAAATTTTCCAGTTAAATCCATATTTTTCTCAACTTCCCAACCTACCTAGAATGAGTACATTGCCCCTAGGGACTGATACAATGCCTGCCACTGATCCCATCTCCTTCATCACCCCTGTTCTGGGGATGAGGAAGGACTGGTGTTCTTTCACACCCTTTTGAGAAAGTTAAATGTCTCCTCCCCTCCAATCTATTCGGTGTATTGAAGAGGAGGTTAAGAGGTGATTTGATCCACTAATAGATAGTAGACAGCTCCATTAATCTGGAGGTGGTGAGTAAAGCATGTAAGGAGATCCAGTGGTAGGAAGGGAAAGCTGCCTGGAGTCGAGCTCTGCTATTTTTGACACCGAAGGTAGCTAACAACTCACCCAGATCTCCTTGTGGGTTTTCCTCCTCCATGTAAAATACGCTGTCCTGAACAACAGCTGTGACTTTGATAGAGAAATGACTGGTTGGAGTTTGCTGACTTCTGTTGTGCAAGAGAACAACAAGAGAACGGGCTGGAGAGGGACTTTTCACGTGGGCATGTGGAGATAGGACAAGGGGGAGAGGCCTTAAGCTGAAGTAGGGTAATTTAGATTAAATATCAGGAAGAAATTCTTTACTATGAGGGTGGTGAGCACTGGAACAAGTTGTTCAGAGAGATTGTGGACCCCTTATCCATGGAGGTTTTCAAGGCCAGGTTGGATGGGGCTCTGAGCAATCTGGTCTAGTGGGAGGTGTCTGCCCATGGCAGGGGGTTGAAACAAGATGATCTTCTAGGTGCCTTCAAATCCAAACCATTCTGTGACTCTGTGATTCTATGAAGACATTTCCTTCAGGCCTAAGAATCTAGGAAGGATGAGAAAAACCCCCACACCTGCCCATCTCCCAAGTTTTCAGTACTTCAACATGAGGGAAAAGACACGGTGTCATGATATTGTGTCTCCCCAAGAACAACAAACAGAATATACCACTATAACTTAAAACTAACTCAAAAGATAAACATGGCCCTAAAATGTCTTTGTTTGTTTGTTCTAATGATTCAGATCTCTGTAAGAAAGTAGACAGCATTTTTGTTATGGTCTTGTTCTATAATCTTCGGGCTGTGCTGTTGTTTCATTTCTCTTAGGAGGAGGCATTGGCGAACCACACTCACGAGAGCAGAACTCATTGCACAGAATGCAATAGTCAATATTTTTTTTCTGCTGCAGCAGAAAGTGTGGGCTGATAGCTGAATATATAGACCTTCTTTAATTATTTTTCCTCCTTCCAAGATAAACTGAAGCCTAAGCAGGAGGAGGCCAAAGAAACGACAATTCTACCACTGTTCTGCAAAGGTTCAACTCTTGCTTCTTTCACTAAGCATATCAATGAGTAGATGCCAATCAAGCCTGTATTCCTAATTTCTGCAGCTTTAGAAATGAGGTTTATAGAACTAATTTTAAGTAGCCAGAGCTTGGAAGACAGGTTTTATTGATATGGATCTGCTCAACAAGCAGGTTGGGAACACATATGGGAAATACTTCATTTCTCTTTCTAATCCCCCGAGGCTCCTGTTTCCTGAAAAAAACACCTTCAGATTCTTTGTTTGATGCGTGTGACACAGCTGACTGCTCTTTCCCCTTCAAAGCATGTAGGACAGGGCACTTATTTCAGTGGTGTTATTCTGCACTGTGTCATGTTTTTAATGAAATTGGTTAGTAGGAGGTGACTGAGGCATCACCCTCCCTGGGCAGCCTCAGATAATCCTCTTTGGTTTTGATGTCTGTGTTCCTTGAGTACTAAACAAGTTGTTGTGCTCCTCAAAATTGATTCTCTGCATATTCTGATTCATTTCAAGGTCACCTGGAGGACATTTCCAGCAGCATTTGATGGAGATTATGCTCTAAAGGCAGGGGCTGAAGAGCAGTTGATGAAGGTTTAAAAACATTAAATTTGTTCACTTGATAAAAGCATAAAATCACAAGGTTAAACTTGATTGTGTTCTGTTAGCTTAGGACAATGCTTCTGCACAAATGTAAAGTGATGTGAATATTAATAAACCATTAGGAGTATTTTTGTCCTCAATGTGCCTTTTTGTGATGTAAAATGAAAGTATTTGTAAACTCTTAATAGCTGGGAATGATGGCTAGATTACAAAGCAGCAGTTTGCTTAGAAAAAACCAAAAACACTGTAAAGTTTCAATTTTAGATTTTCAAGATTAATTGTCTTAGAGGGCGTTCATGCCTCAAACCTTGGTCATCTAACACAGTGAGAATGAATCCTTCTCAAAGATCTGTAACTTCTCTAATTAGAACTTCAGGAGTGCAGGTACTAATGAACAATAAAATGGCACATGCAGGAAGGCTGGGATTTTAGGGTTTGGGCTTTCTTGTAAGAATTTTAATCTTTGAAATATTTAATATTCTGAATGAACTGAAAATTAACTGTAATTCTTTAAAATTTGTTAGCTAATTTAATACTTGCATTCCCACTGTGAGTTGCATGGAGGTGGTATCTGCCTCCTATGATGCATCTTCATCCATCCTTGTACCATGCTGTGCTCTTGAACACGAACTGATTTGTCTTAGCATGTTACAGGAAAAAAGATGAATAGAAACAGTTCAAATGTAGACTGAGATTTAAATTAGAAGTGTCCTCAAAAACCGGGATTTTCAGGTCTGTTTTCTCCTTCTGAAAAACCCATCAGTGCTGTTGATGAGGATCACGTGAAGTTGGTGTGAAAAATCTGTGAAAAGCTTCAGTTTGTCCCAACCAAGTCCTCAACCTTGGTGTAAACCCGGGGAGATTTATGGTTTCAAGATGAAATCAGGTAATGCTGAAATTCTCTTGGGATTTCAATACCAGGTGAAATATGTTGTTTATTCTTAGGTTTTCCTTTGAACTTAGTGTTTGAACTCCCAAAAAGAGATTATTTTGGGGGGTGCAAATTACTGCCAGATGGCAAAGGATAAGTGTCTGACAACTCTTCTATCCTGTAAACAGTGAGTCTAGGTGAGTTTCTGGAACTGGAGGGTGGAAAAGACTGCAGGGAGGGCTGGAACTTTGCAGCATTCATGTCATTGTTTTTTGAGATAGTTGAACTGGCTCAGGCTACCAAAGGGTTGATATTAAGGACATTCAGAAAATAAATAGTGTTTGATTTATTTCATAGCAAAGTGCCAAGATTTGCAACACGCAGTGCTTTGCTCTGTAAAATGTTATGTGGCAACGAGTTCCACACCAAAAATAAAGATTTGTGTAGAAATGTGCTCTTTTTAAATATTTGAAATCTGCTGCTTGGTAAATTTAAGGTTCTTTAGCTTTCAAATCCAAACCATTCTGTTTTTTACAGGAAAAACCTGCTCCAGGTTTTCAATGGAATATCTTTCAGAGCTGCAGTTTTTGTTTTATGTACTTCTATAGCAGTGAGTAAAACCTGCTCATGCACAATAGAGGCCCAGAAGGCTGCAAAGAAGTAAATAAGAGCAGAATGTACACATTTTCAATGGCAGCTCCTTGATTTTTCTGGCTTGGAGATGTTAGGTTCTCCTCACACCTGTTCCTAGAAAACTTCACAATTAGTGAAAATTCAAGGACAGAACAGACTCAAGATGTTCTCTGTAGAGCATGGAACAAAATTTAATCCAGGTGTTTGAGTCGTGTGAGGATGGGGCTGTGCTTAATTTTGTTAGTGTTAAATGTTTGTGAGTCTGCTGTCTTTAAATGCTCACACTGGAACTGGCTTTACGGCACAGATTAGACCTTCAGATTTTTGTTTTCCTCAAAGTTATGAAGCACGACAATGAGGAAGAAAAGGAAAAATCAATGACTTCTCCTTTTTCCATGCCACAATCTTTCTCTCTTCCTAGTTTTCCAGTGAGTTATTGGCCTTTTTTGTGTCTACACAACTATAGAAATCCTGTGAAGGTCCTAGATGAAACTATTGTAGTGTAATCAATGTTTGGAACTTTTTTGTGGAGTTCGGTCCCTTTTATGTCAAGCCAGGCAGCACCTTTTAAGCTCCAAAACTTATTCCAGCTGGACTTCTTCACTGGGTTGTCTGACTTGCTGGACCAGAAGATACTTTAGATATGTGCATGAGCCCAGAAGTAAAAATCATTGTAACATCCAAAAAATTTAAAAAAAAAAAAAAAAA